>OU342741.1:194116301-194636719 GCA_910589775.1 Avena eriantha | reverse complement strand
TGGAACAAGTAATGGTAGTCTCCAAGAACACTTAAGTCCTTTATAGATTCACAAAATGAGCACAACAATATCCTTGTTAAAATAATAGAGAACCATGATGTTATGCTTGGTAAATTATCTACCAAGCTATAAGTTTGAGGAATGATTTGCAGGCCCTCCAAGAAAGAACAAGGATTGTTGAGGCACATTAGGTAAGATAACCGAGAGTCAAACTCTCATTTTAGCTAAATTTGCGGTAAAGCTAAGCCCAATCCTGTTGAAGACCTCACAGATGATGAGAATCCAAAGGGAGGAGCCTGAAGAACTTGATTATAGTAATGCTCCTTCACCAAATTATACCATTGTAGATCTTCACTATAAGAGAAAAGGTTTTTTGTGACAAATCACTTTGTCACCGAAAATGCCATTTCCGTCACTAGTACTCCCTCGTGACGAAAACATGGCGTCACCAGGGTCGTCACGGAAGCTTCGCTCCGTCACTCAATTCTTTTAGATGTGACGAATACAAATTTTCGTCACGCAAGATTGAGCTTCGGTGACGGTCCTTACGGCGTCACCTAAGATAGGTTATCCGTGACGGACCTTCTACGTCACCTAAAATAGGAAAATCTGTCACCGTTTAGCATATTCGTTGACGAAATATGCCGTCACGGAAGATTTATGGCGTCACGAGGAT
Source organism: Avena eriantha (assembly GCA_910589775.1). Taxonomy (NCBI): domain Eukaryota; kingdom Viridiplantae; phylum Streptophyta; class Magnoliopsida; order Poales; family Poaceae; genus Avena; species Avena eriantha. The sequence continues at coordinate 194,636,043 of OU342741.1, read as the reverse complement.
TCTGGCAGGTGGGACCTGCAATGCTGACGTGGCAGCTGGCAGGTGGGTCCCACCATGATGACGTGGCATCTGACAGGTGGGTCCGACGATGCTGACGTGGCAGCTGGGAGGTGGGTCCGACGATGATGAGTGGCACTGACAGGTGGGTCCGACGATGCTTACGTGGCAGCTGGCAGGTGGGTCCGACGATGCTGACGTGGCAGCTAGCAGTTGGTCCGACGATGATGACGTGGCAGCTGGCAGTGTGTCCCACCATGATGACGTGGCATCTGACAGGTGGGCCAATGCGATGACGTGTCACCTATGTGTGGGGCCCGCGGAGATGACGTGGCCCTGGCAGGTGGTCTAGCGATGCTGACGTGGCAGCATGTAGGTGGGGCTGTCACGATGACGTGCGTCTGCATGTGGGGCCCGTGATGATGACGTGTCATTTTTGGGCCGGCCCATTCGGAACTCCTTGTGGGCCGGGAGGAATGTGACGTCGTCACCAATTTTTTTGCACGGACAAATTTGATTAAAAATTGAAATTCCATGCAAATTACGAAACAAAATTAAATGGAAGCAAATATTTGAAATGGCAGAAAATTTATAAATATGAATTGGATCACCGCAAACTTTAAAATTCGGTAGACTAAACTGCTATATCAAACTCGAATGACTAAAGGAATAAAAACACAATGTTTCGGCCCACCCGGCCCATTAGCGCGCAGAGATTGTTTGGCCCAAGTCACGGGGACTGGTACTAGGAGTTCTGCGACACCTCCTCACAGGTAACTAAGCATGCCATCCATTTCCTTCTGCCTCTTCTCAGTTCATCATCTTGCTTCTTTCTCATCTCTTCAAATCTGCTTTCCTGCTCTTGCATCTGTTCCTCCATCTCGCGTTGAACCCTTTCAGCTGCATTCAACGAATCTTGCTCCTGACTTGATAACTTTTCTTCTAAATCACGGATGCACCCAGCTGAGACGCTAGACCTCTTGGAAGCAATGAAACGCCGATGCTGGAAAGGATAGTAATTGATCTTGAATGTGTTCTGGTCTCTCAGGACTTCTCAACAATCTCCAGATCATTTTGGGAATCCAATCTTCTGTGGTGTGGTCCCATTTTCTGAAGCACCACCATCTCAGTCTACAATAGGATAAAAAAATAGCAAGTCCAGAGTTAGAAGAAATCAAATAATTAGCCAAACTAATGAGAAATGCGTAGCACATAAAATAATTTACTTACATAAGCTGCTCGTCTTCTGGGAACACTCATACCATCCTTGTTAGTGTGGCTTGCTTTAAAGAAGCATCGGGAGGTATCGACCCCCGGTCCTCTGAGATTTCTACAAGAATTATGAACGATGAATTATAAGTGTGTATGGCATGTTCACAAAATGAGTTAGTTTGCATCTGAAGAGTTCGAATACTCACAAGTGCATGTAATGTGCAACAAAGCTTCTTGAGCCAGTGGTGTGTTTCTTCTTCGTCACAGCAGCATCTCTGTTCTTCTTGTTACTCTCGCAGATTGCCTATGTACAGTTGCATGAATTTAGTATTCCACAGTACAGTAGTATGTTGTGATAGATGTAGCTGAAACCAACAACGTTGTACCTTGTAGTGCTCATCATGCATATATCAAGAAGCTCTGCCCAGCTTTCCTCGTCTACCTCTTTTGGTTTCAACAATAAAGCTTGCTCGCGGGTTTAGATCTTTAACATTTTCCAACAGACCTTTTTCAGCCTCCAACGTTGTTGGCGAATACCTTTCTGTAAAATGTCAGTGCAAATGTCTTTGCCAAGGTCACCACTGCGTCCATTGCAAATTTTCCCTGCAGATACATGGAACACAAATTCATATCAGCATTGAATGATAGAATTGTTAAAAAATCATCCACCAATGAGACATTTTATATGGAAATGAATAAGAGGTTAACGGACTTACAGTTATAGACTTAATGGTTTCCGGAATAGTATCTTTCAGACGACCTTCCTTGTCACCATACTGCTTCCAGTGGGTTGCCAGTGGCATCTTGCTGCGTATGTGAATGCCACACTCTGAACTCAGTTTTTCCTGCTTGCACAGGATCATGGGTCTCCTCATGCCAGGAGTGAAGTTGACTGCATCTTAGCCCCTCCATTCCTTCTAGACCACTCGTGTACCCCATGCCCCATAGTAGGTTTGCGTACATTACGCTTTTCCTTTAGAGCACCGGTCTACAATTGCAACTGAACCAGTGACAAAACAGAGAGTCAAGACTTCAATTGAAATTTGCAACTAAACCAGTGAATAAATTGTAGACGTGTTGTCAATACCTTCCCGTCGCTGCGGACAAGTACATTCTCCTCAGGTGAGTTTGCTGCCTCTAGAGGTTTGAATTAGCATGGGCGAGGATTCATTTCCATTAGTACCCCCTTCCCCTGCTTTCTGGGTAGGGGTCTCTGTTTCACCACATCTTGAGTCTCTGCTCTGCTTTGCTGCTGACCTTGTACATACAACATTTGGAGGCACAAAGGTTTTTGAGCGCTTCTGCTTCTTTTCTCTTTGTAGAACCTTCCTGTTACCTACATTTTGATAGATCAAGCCATAAATGTGAAGGCAGGAGATGCTGCATTTCTTCACCTTAGAGGAAGATTTAACAACATCATGGTCCTCTTCATCCAGAACAAACACATCATCAGCAGTGGGCTCTGTCGGCAGGATCAGGTTCATAATTAGGGTCCTCGTGATATCCTTCTCCTAGGGCTGTGCCTCTTTCCGTGTTGTCACTGCCACCGGTTTCTTAGCAGTACCAAACACAAATTCACGCGCCATCGCCGTGACTCCAACATTGGCTTGCCATGTTCAATAGCATTCTGCTTCAGTGCTTTAGACATACGAGACACGTTCTCCTCCATCACTTGTTTCCTAACATTTTTGGTATGCGTCTAACTGTTTTGACTTGAGTAACTGAAAACAATCAATCAAGGCAAGTCTGAGCTAACTCATTAGTACAAACAGAGTAGACAAGATCATTAAGCAAAATTATGTGAGTCCATACTGTAAAATTAACATTATCAACAAAACATTATTCTATTGCATCCAAATCTCGTATCGTCATTTGTTACTGTCTAACCCTACGTCAACAAGTTCAGTTAAGTGTCAGGTTTAGTGTATTAGTATCAAGTTGTTCAGTTGCGTCAGTTAAGACGCCAAGCAGCAGGGTTTATCCAACAAGTTGTGCCCTAGTACCTGAACCATTATGTAGGAACAGACAAACCTAAATCTACACATAGTTATAAGATCGGAGTGCATAGGGTGTCATGCTCAACACATTCATGGCATCTGGAACCATGATCTATGAATTTAAAACCCAAGACAAGCACATTGTCAAAGATTCGGATCAGAGGGGTGTCACGTTCAACACGTGCTAGGCAATCTCGAACCATGTCTATGATCTAAAACCTAGATCTTGCACATAAGCTGCAGCATCTTGAACAACGATCTACACATGTTGATCTACTAGAACTCATGCTTGACTGATCTAGAAAGAGGGCATAGACTTAGGCGGCAGAAAAATGACCTGGGCGTTTACGCTATTTGGCTTCGGTGTCGGTGGTCGCACATTCCGGCGTGGTGTGGCCGCTTCGAAGACTGCCGGACATGTCGCCCGCCGCAGAGGGGAAATCCGCCGGCAACCAACGCCTTGCTTGACGGATTTGGGGTCGAGGAGTGGCGATGGGGTTCTAGGTGGCGGTGAACAGGAACGGAATTAGGGATGGGTATGCGGGAGGTGGGGGCACGCCGTTTTAAAGTGTCGTGGGGGTGGCAAATTGTTAGCGCCAAAATTGGCGGGCGGGTGGAAAACAAAAGAGGTGGGAACGAAATTTTTTGGTACACAAGTGGAGGGAACGAAAACCATTATTGTAAATTTGATTGGAAAAAACAAAGGGAACGGAACGGGAGGTTTACAAGCGGGGATTATCTCTAATTACATATTGTAATTAAATAAATCCTAACACATGCAACGGTTTAGGTTTTGCCACTACTTAGACCTCCCGTGCGGAATTTGTAATATGGTTACAAGCCGGGATTATCTCTAATTCATTGTACTATAAATTTATTTGGCCATGAACCCTATAATTATTTGAATTAGTCAGTGTTTATATATGAAAAGGAAAACAAAATATGTTCATTCATGTACAACAGTTGGATTACTGAGGCAAACAATACCATTAGTTTCCTTCATTCCACACTCCAACTTGAAAGCTGAAGCACAATATCACTTAAACAAGTAAACCTCATTGATTCGAAAAACAAAGAGAAGAGCCGAATTATTTCACATATTAGATATGTAGCCAGCAAAATTTCTAACATCCACCAAAGGTAGGTGATCTCATTAGACTTTACACCCAGAAACTCAGCAAATAGTTTTGCAACCAGGAACAGGGGCGAATCTGCTTGGTCACACCCTGATGCACATGCAACAGGGTAGAAAAAGCATTTTTAGTCTTACATATTAGACTTAAGCATAGTGTATCAGGAAAACTTAAACAGAGTGCATCAGGGTAAGTTTATCCTAGATCCTCTTCCTAGTCTAGGAAGAGGCAGACATGGAAATCTGATAGGGTCAGGACATGGTCTGGACGTCCGTACTAGCCCTCTGACATCTCCTCCTCCTTGACGGGCATGGTCTACTACGGTCCCTGTCACCGCCACTGCCATCATCGTCGTTGTCATCGTCGCTGTTGGTGGCGTACTCCTGGCGGGAGAGCCTACCGCCGTAGATTGTGACGACTAGCTCCCTATTGCCAGCATAGTAGTCGAACGCCAGGATGTTGCCTATCGAAATAGTGTAGCACTTGACGAACTTGGGCCAGCCCCTGCGGAGGTACAAGCAGCCGTCTCGATGATCGAAATACATCTCCACATCGAAGGTCAGCCTGCGGTTACGCTCCCGGACGCGCACAGTGTTGGGCTGGTCGCCGCTGATGTAATCTTTGAAAGCATGGCAAAGGGAGAGCTTGTCCCACTTGTCCTCGTGAAGGATGCGGATGAACATAAAGTCGGGGTTCGGATACAGCGGCAGATGGGGTGGTGGAGACGGTGACAGCGACGGTGACGGCGACGGCGACAGTGAAGGCGACGGCGACAGCGATGGCGATGGCGACAGAGAGTGGCCCTGCCCTTGCCGCTTGCCCTTGCCCGTACGACGGTGCCTCTTCTTGACAACGCGCTTGTCGTCGTACGCGTCTGTCCTTCACGTCCCCTGCCCGCCGTCGCCTTGGCACCCCTGAGCATGGACAACCGGCGTAGGCGACAAATCATTTATTCTTCTAAATATGAAGACGAAACCCTCTCGGTTACGCCACCCTTCTAAATGCGCTTTCTTCGAGTATATGAGAACAGCTTGTCCCTCTTCTAGATCTGTGCTCTGTACGAAACACTTCCACCCATCTGGATCGAAGAAGAGGCGATCATCCTTTTCTATCTTGAAGTCGATGGGGGTGATCTCCTCTTTAGGAAGACACACTCCAGTTGAGCCTCCCTCACAGATTTGTAGAGCATTAACAACCTTGTTAGGCATTTCTGATCAATACAAAACAAGATATATAAGTTAGTAAGTCGATGTCATAAACCACATACACAAATTGCATACACGCATGGCAACAAAAAGAATTAAAAGAAAGTTATATGAATGTACCATGTGGTACAGCTTAAGATTCGTCTTGGTCAAGCGGGTTACGAATGGCAACCTGACAATTTTTCCATGTTCGATTGAAGTTCCAGCATATCCTCTTGCTCACTCTCAGTAAGCCGGCATCTTTCGGCGATGAGTGGTCCGAGATCACGCTTCTGCGAAGATGCTCCTGCCATGTTAAGAATGGGTTGCGCATACAAATTTAGCACACATTAACAAATGGTAAAAGTGTAGGAAACACATTATAGGTATTACAGCGTCACAGCACTTATTTCATCACAACAATACAAATATTGTTTCTGCAAATACTTGCAAGTTATTTCAATGCTACAAGCACTAGTCATAGCATCGGAAAGCTCCAGACTCCTATTCTGTCAGATATAAGTTCTCTAAGAACTACCTTTGCTGTGTTGGATTTTAGAAACATCGTAAGTACTACATTAGTTCTTGCCATATATAGTAGCTAGATGGCCGATCTTTTTTGGGAGACTAGGAAGTTTAGGCCTATTTCTTATAGAAACAGATCATACCTAGTAATTATGTTCTGTTTTAGTCACCAGAATATAATGCTTCAGCGATTTAGCACATCAGAGATGGCAAGTTAGTGTAGGTTCTTCCATTTCCGATGTTGTGGTTGCATGTGGTACAGCCGACCCCAAAACTGTCCCTCTACGCATCATGTGGTTGTACTTTCTTCGCATGTGTTTCTGGTTCATTGTCATTCATGCTCTGGACCTTGCTTACTGCGAGTTGTTTCCTTGCAACAAGGAAAACAGCCAGGTGGTATTTTCTACACATGAACATCCATCCATAATTCCGGCATCGACAATTTCTTAAGACATGTCATGCCTAACTAATTTATCATCTATATATGTGTGTGTCCAAACAAGTTCCATTTTTCATATCAAGATGTAGCTAGCTAAACTTGTTATGTTTGATGGAGAGAATGAATGTGATCTGGTCATCTTGGTCATGGCAGAATGATGCATTATTGTGCACCAAGGAAATGGACCAGCACCAAACTTCACTTTGAATCTCTGGCTTGTCAGTACTGTACATTAGATTTACTTTTTCATGCCTGATGTGCTAAGTTATAGCTATAGTGTATTCCTACCTATTAGGAAAACATTTATTCACAAGTGTTATCTATTGCTCACCCTAGGCTAAGATTTTGAAGAAGTGGCACATGTTCTAACATGTTCTAGTTTCTCTTATTTGCAGGCACACAACGATGCAACTTCCTATAAGTACAAGGTTATCAAGTATTGGGATATAATTAGCACACTTTACTCAGGGATCGAGCTACTGAGCGGGGGCTAGGACTGCAGCTGAAAGCCGTGCGGAAATGGCGGACGAGAACACTAACAATGACAACATCATTGATCAAGCTGTGTTCATATAATGAGCAGACAAGTGTATTTGTGGATACATTGATCTTTATTCATGTTGTAGTTGATTTTTATTTGAAAATGTCATATTTTATTTACATTATGTAATTGAATTTTGAAGCCAAATGTGTTGTTGATTTCACAATTGGCTTAAAATGGCAGCCAAACAGAAGTTGTAAATCATTTCATTTCAGAATTCCAGGTGGCAGCCAAACATAAAATTCATTAAGGAATTTAAATTCCATCCAAATGAAGTGACATGGGGATTTCATTTCATTTCAACCAAATGAAATGAATGCATAGGAGCCAAACGAGCCCTAATATATTTTCCTACACATGCATTGTAGAGTTCAGACCTTATGCAATGTTTCCTTCCAGTAGTGTTTGATTCATGGGATTGTAATGTGCAGGAATTATTCCAGTAGGTACACTAGTGTATTTTCATGGGAAATCTAGCTTCAGCACATAGCTCGTGGAAAACCCTACTGGACAAACAATGCAGACATGATTTCAGTGGGCAGCACAAGTAATCCAACATGATTGGGCTCACCTTCAGCGCGGAGCAAGGTTGCGGAGATGCGGTCAACACCGACGGGCCGGCGTCGCGGTGGTGTGGCCGAAGTCGATGCGGACGTGCACGTCGTTACAGGAGGCGGATGCGTTGCGGAGATGCGTGGCGGCGTGGCTGTGGAGAAGCGCGGTGGCGGGGTTGCAGAAATACGGTCGTCGGTGGCTAGACGATCCCGACGGAGGCGATGCGGACGGCCACGGCGGTGCGGAGATGCGGCGGCGATGCGGAGATGCGGATGGAGAGGAGCAGTTTGGGGAAAGTACGAGAAGGGGCTAGGATATCTGCAGGGATAGATTATTTCCCCAATTAGATAACTATTATTTGTACTAACATTGGTGCATGTTGGACCCACTTATACTAACATTGGTGCATGTGGGACCCACTTATCAATGTTTAAAATAGCGGGCTATTTGATTTAGCGGCGCCGATTTTAAAAGCTATCAAAAGCTATAGCGGAGCTATAGCGCGCTATGCCCATTTAGCGGGTTTGCTAAATAATGATTTTTAAAAAAGAGCAGTACATATTGGTATATATATCAATAATTTACAAATATTTGACAGTTTTACAGATTAATGCTCTGATCAACTCACTTATAACAGGTTTGACAGTGCATATTACATAGTAAAATTTGAAACAGAGCCACTTATACTAGCGTTGGTGCACGTGGGACCCAATGGCATCTGTGGTTCCTATTTGGCTGAGTTTGGGCAAAATTTGACCCTGATGACACATGTGGGTCCAGTTACACTAGCATCGGTGCATGCGAGTACCAATGGCATCTGTGGTTATAGTCTGAGTGAGTTTGGGCAAAAGTTTGACTGAAATTGTGCTTAAGTTGACCCTGATGACACACGTGGGTCCACATACACTAGCATTGGTGCATGTGGGCCCAATGGCATCTCTGGGTTCTATGTTGACTCATATCGCCGCAAAAGTTGACCCTGATGACACATGTGGGGCCACTTAGCTAACATTGGTGCATGTGGGACCCTATGGCATCTGTGGGTCCAGTTTGACTAAGATTGGGCTTAAGTTGACCCTGATGACACATGTAGGCCCACATAGCTAGCAGCGGTGCATGTGGGACCCTATGGCATCTAGGGGTCCAGTTTGACTAAGGTTGGGCTTAAGTTGACCCTGATGACACATGTGGGCCCACATAGCTAGCAGCGGTGCATGTGGGACCCTATGGCATCTGTGGGTCCAGTTTGACTAAGATTGGGCTATAAGTTAACCCGGATGACACACGTGGGCCCAGTTTGACTAAGATTGGGCTTAAGTTGACCCTGATGACACACGTGGGTCCACATACACTAGCATTGGTGCATGTGGGCCCAATGGCATCCGTGGGTTCTATATTGACTCATATCGCCCCAAAAGTTGACCCTGATGACACATGTGGGTCCACTTAGCTAACATTGGTGCATGTGGGACCCTATGGCATCTGTGGGTCCAGTTTGACTAAGATTGAGCTTAAGCTGACCCTGATGACACATGTGGGCCCACATAGCTAGCAGCGGTGCATGTGGGACCCTATGGCATATGTGGGTCCAATTTGACTAAGATTGGGCTTAATTTGACCCTGATGACACATGTTGGTCCACATAGCTAGCAGCGGTGCATGTGGGACCCTATGGCATCTGTGGGTCCAGTTTGACTAAGATTGGGCTTAAGTTGACCCTGATGACACATGTGGGCCCACATAGCTAGCAGCGGTGCATGTGGGACCCTATGGCATCTGTGGGTCCAGTTTGACTAAGATTGGGCTTAAGTTGACCCTGATGACACACGTGGGCCGAGTTTGACTAAGATTGGGCTTAAGTTGACCCTGATGACACACGTGGGTCCACATACACTAGCATTGGTGCATGTGAGCCCAATGGCATCTGTGGGTTCTATGTTGACTCATATCGCCGCAAAAGTTGACCCTGATGACACATGTGGGGCCACTTAGCTAACATTGGTGCATGTGGGACCCTATGGCATATGTGGGTCCAGTTTGACTAAGATTGGGCTTAAGCTGACCCTGATGACACATGTGGGCCCACATAGCTAGCAGCGGTGCATGTGGGACCCTATGGCATCTGTGGGTCCAATTTGACTAAGATTGGGCTTAAGTTGACCCCGATGACACATGTGGGCCCACTTACACTAGCAATGGTGCATGTGGGACCTAATGGCATATGTGGTTTCAGTTTGACTGAGATTGGGCAAAAGTTGATTCCGATGACAAATGTGGGTCCAATAACACTAGCTTAAAATAACTTTGAAACGCTTGCGTTTACAATTCTAGACTTTCATCAAGGCAAGTTTATATCTGTTGACAATCATATTCCTTTGAACTAGTATAGCCAGTGCACAAACACAACTGAACACACATATAACATTACATAGATATGTTTGCTAGCTCACGGTACTTTAAGAAACAAGCATACTAAAGTAGTTCAACTTAGAAAGTAAACAACAACAAAGTTCCATGATTTGTACTACATAAACAACATACAACATCACGAATATAACTGGCTATAGTCTAGTAACGTGCATTAATTCCAGCCGGTGGCGTTGGAGGCAGTGGGGTCGGTGGCTTTGTCGCCTCAGGAAGTGGTGGTGGTGTCACCCCAGCCAGCGGTGGTGGTGTTGCCCCAGCCAGTGGTGTCATTCTGCTCACCGTCCTGGTCATCTTCGCCTGCTTCCCGTTTGCATTTGGTGACATGCACCACCTCTCCATCCGCCTCTTCCACTCCCCAGACCGCCTGCTGCTCTTCCTAGATCGCCGTCGCCTGTTCCCTTTCAGCCTGCTGTGTTGCATCATCTTGCTCGTCATCTGCATCACTCTGGTCTGCAGCAGCTGCCGCCTCAGCCGCAACTTTTGTCGCCTCGGCCTTAGCTGTTGCCGCCTTTTCTGCTGCATTAATTGTAGCCTTGCGAGTCCCCCGGTCTAGCCCGTCCCTTGCGGTAATGAGCCTACGATACAACTCGTAGGCAACATACCCGTCTCTTGCTGCATACTCTAGGTTCATCGCGAAAAGTGGCTTGTTCTCCCATACTTCGTGGCCATCCTTCGGGAGTGCCTTGCAATTCCCGAGATCTCTGTCCATGATGATCACTGCTAGAGATAACATCCCGTCCCTGTCATACGGCTGATTCCAATGGAACCGTTCTTCGGTCTTAAACATGTCTTGGATGTCGATGTGGTACTGTTCTGGAATGGTGATATCCTCATGTGCAAGCTTCTCTTTATCACTCCTGATGTCCACGCTAGTGAAAGTGATCCCCTTTTCCTGAAGGAACTCTGCCAGTTTCGGACAAGACTCCCTTCTCCTGCAGTATAAATGAAAATTAAGACATGAAAATAATTTGGATGATGTACAATTATTTGATGATAATGTTAAACAAGGTAATTGCATAAACGTACCATTAGGCCATGTACAACACCCACAGATCATGCATAATACTTGAACTAACATGTCTAAGTATTTGAAATAAACGAGTGCAAGCAATGTATTTGCATTGGCTAATTATACATGATCTCAAATGGAAAATAAAAATATGCACATAACCAGTTTCGGACAAGGCTCCCTTCTCCTGCAGTATAGATGCAAACTATGACATGACAATAATTTGGATGGTGTACAATTATTTGATGACAATGTTGAACAAGGAAATTACGAAACCGTGCTATTAGGCCACGCACACCGCCCATAGATCATGCATAATACTTGATCTAACAAAATCTACAAGGACTTAAACCTATAGGAATTAAACAATGCACATAGGAAAAATTTCTAAGGACCAAAATTCATATGAGATTCCTTCGAATCAAACAAGCCCTGCATCAAAGGAGGCCTGATGTGAAAACGTTCATACAGGGTACAATCCTATGAATCAAACATGTGCTAATGGAAAAAACATAGGGATTGAATCCTGTACAAACCCATAGGAAATCCTTTGAATCAAAGGAGGCCTGAAATAGAAATTCCCATCCTTAGTACGTATATTACCTGCAGTAGTGGAACACGAGGACAGTCTCCTTCAGGGCGATCTAGACGACGGCAAGCTTTTGTGAGGAAGCTTCGTCCCGCCTATTCCTTGTGTACTCGAGGTCGAGTCCGAGGAAGTTGTAAGTCTCTTTCTCGAGCAATTGCTCGAACTTCTCCAGCATGTGATTCAAGTAGTCCACATCGTTGGTGTACACCACCTCCATAATCTTCGTGCCATAGGCACAGATGGGCTTGATGTCAACCGTGGTTTTCCCGTCATCGAGGATGTCTCCATAGGGATCCATGGATGCTGAGTTCCCCGTCGTGTGGAGGAGGAAGACGCAAGAGGAAGAAGAACAGACGAGAAGCGGACGCGTTGCGCTTATTGTGGTGTTACGGCAGCGGTGGAGTCGAGGCAGAGGGCCCGTACATCAATGTAGTCGACCCGTTACGGTGCGATGCGGTTAGTGAGGTGTAGTGCGGTCAGTTTTGTTACTGTGCGACGCGTTTAGGAGTGGTGCGATGCGGTTATTGCGGTGCAGTGGGGTAAGTTTTAATTTGTTATGGTGCGACGTGTTTAGGTGTGGTGCATGCGATGCGGTTATTGCGGTGCATCAGTGGGATCAGTTTTGTTACGATGCGATGCGTGTAGGTGTGGTGCGGTCCGGTCGTGGCTATAAACTTTCAACAATTGAACGCACGGGGCTTTCACCAATCCTCTGGTCGTGGCTGCAACTTAATTTCAAAAATTGAACCCATGGCTTTCCTACAACTTTCAACTCAAGTTTGACCTAAGCTTGTACAGTGCATAACTAATTCAAAATATCTCATAAAAATTGAAAACCTACACACTAATAAATTTTACGTGAACTAGTGACACGAATTTTTTTTAACTTGAAACATTTCATTCTCATCAAAATAACAATCCCGCATATGAGCTTCCACATAGAATGTACCATGACTCCCAGTTTCCACGTTTTGCCCGTTTGGTCCAACGTATCGTCCAGATTTGGCCTGTTTTGAGCGTAACCGACACACGCGAGACGCTAGTCGTGTTTTCCACGATGTCGAGCACCAAGTGGTTCCGCTACTATTGACCAAAATTTGACTTGAGGTAAAATTTGAGCAAACAATCATTTGACAATGAACAAAGTGGTCACATTCCAACTAAATGACCCCAAATACCATACCATGTTGGTGAAATACAAATTTTATTCAAATTTTTGAACTACCTTTACAAAATGTAGTTGAATTTCAATTATTAAAATGGAAAATGGTATTTGAAATCATAATTGGACCAAAAACCCAAAAGATGAAATGTGTGCTATGACAAGATACACCTACATGCCAAATCTTAGACCATTCTGAGAAAGTATGCCATGGAGTTGGGCATCTCCTAGGTAATTTGGGTACTTACACATGAGACTCATACTTGAAACCAAGTGTGAGAGAGCAACCTCAACTTTCATTCAACAAACTCAATGTTTATTATTTTTTATGCAAAGTAGGGTACAATGTAAGACACATGGCCAATGTTTTACTTTTTTTGATTTTTTTTGAATTTCTAGTGCCCTGCCAAAGTTTGGTCAAAATCACGTCGAACAAATATAATGCATTATGATGTGCAAGCTCTCTTTCAAAGTTCTACCAATGTACAAACCGCATGCTATACCTCCATTTTAACAACATATAAAAATATGGTATCAAAATTTGAAAGTTAACTTGCTCAAAATTCAAATTTGATTTGGAGGTGATTTAGTATTTTCAAATTTCTACATGCACCAAGTTTTTAATCTGAAAAAACTCTACAAACAAATAATGTGGCCCCTACATTCCTTCAAACAATGGTGAAAACCTCATGGAATTCAGACAAACATAGCTCCTCAAATCCAAATATGAATTTTTCTAAAATTCATGTCAAAACCACCTATTTGATGTGTTTAACTGAATTTTTCAAATTTGTACATGTACCAAGTTTTGAATCTGAAAAAACTCTACAAATGAATAATGTGGCCCCTACAATCCTTCAAACATTGGTAAAACTCTCATGCAATTCAGACAAACACAACTCGTCAAATCCAAATCTGAACTTTTATCAAAAAATTCTGAAAACTAGTCGGAATCTGCAAAATATTTAAAAATGATAAAAACAAGAGTAAAAAACCTAAGTACATAAAAATATTACATTTATTTTACATACAGTTATCGAATCTTTATTACAAGCTATATTACAACTTACAAGTAATACTGAAATAATAACAAAATGTTTAAAAAAAGGAACTCAGTCCAGCCAGGCATTCTGCCCGGACAAGCTACCTACGATCGAACTGGGCCTCTTTCAACCCATTATGTCCCCAATGCCGCAAGACATCAGGCGAGTCGGACAGCTGGGAGTTTAGTCCCACCTCGCCAACTGGAGAGGATTCCGACCAGCTTAAATAGCCGCGCGTTCGGCTGCTATCAACAGCCTCTCTGTTCTATCTTACTTGCTATCAGGAATTCTACTTTAGGCCGTTGGGCCTACTGGCAGGTCACGGGCCTGCATCGTGGCCATTCATTTGGTTTCTAGTCGTATGCAGGCCGTGATTTCCTTGAGAAATATCCTGCCAGTGGGTGGCCTTTTTTGCTTTATTTGATCTTTTTTGTCCTATATTTTAACATAAATTCATACGTTTTTAATACAAATTTACATGGCATAGTGCATATACAGCACTATCTCTGCACTTAAATGGCCCAAACCATTTCAAATTTTGAAACACTACTACAATTTGCTACACCTATCAAAACCTTCCAATTTAGAATTGACGCAATGAAATACATTTTTCTAACTGGTAGCACAACTATCATGGCACAACACAGATACATATACAAGAAACAAGCAATTAAGAGCATGTAACCATAACCTTAGTAGCAGCATAATAACATAGTAGTCTTACGGGAACTTCACCCTACCATCACAAGGTTACCACTTATAACCACAGTACCAAAAGAACATAGTTCTCAACCAGTTCTACCTAGTTAACCAGTTCGACATATTAACCATATATACATAAACATCATCGCTATACTGATGATGTGACCATACATACTAGCAGCTGATATCAATATTCACTCCTCTTCAGTCTCGGAGTCGCTGAACACAAACTCATCTGGCTGGAGGACCCTGAGTAGAGCTTCGTGCCTGCCACGATCACGCAGGTCACCCTCAAAGTAGTCCTCACCCAGACGTCCATGAGTGGCTACCTCTCGGACATGCTGCACAAGCCCCACCCTCAATCCCCCATGTGGCTTGACGTGGTGGAATGGGCACCTGTAGAACTCAGTGCTGAATGGCAGGTAAGCAGAAATCCCCTTGCGCCTGAGCTTCTTTTCTTCTTTCCTCACAAAGGACTTGTATGTCCATTGCTCCACTTCAACATCTGAACTAGAGAAGTACTGCACAATAAATAAAACAAGAAAACAGTTAGTACTGCCAACTAAATATAAAAACCTACTACTTTTGTGCATGTCCAAATGCACTATAGCTGCTTGGAATAACATACCTCCTCATCAGGCCACGGGGAGAGTACATCATAGGCATCACCTGGGGTTGGTTCCTGCCAGGCAATTAAGATAAATGAACACTAGCATTTAAGGTAATTACTAAAAGCATTCAATATTAATAAATGAAAAACACTAGCAAAAATTAGTAGCACAATAATTCGACTTCACAAATCTGATCATAAAAACAACATTGATTCAAGAAACAAATCATTAAACTACACCAATGCTTTTTATACTACATTCCATTAAATTACAATGATTATTTGGAGGTTGGAATTGAATGTAATAAACTAGACTATACATTCAAACAAACAAAAATATCAAGGATCAATCAGTTTAGTATCAGGTTGCATGAAGCTCCAGCAAGTCAAAATAGAGTAGTACAAAGTCTGTAAACTAATTAGTCTACACAAATCTGTTCATACAAGCATAAGCATCTAAAGAAATGTGTCTTAAAATCAGTTGGTACAAGTAAAGGAAAACAAAAGTAAGTACACAGATCACTGCTTTGCACACTATTATGAGGCACCACTACAATCAATTAATAACATACATGCCATATGGTTATAACCACATTGTTCAGATCTAGTGCTAGAAGTTAATAAAATTCTATAAGTAATTTTAACACATTTCCCGTAAAAGCAATTAAAGCAAAAAAAAAAGGAAACTACAAAAGTATACCGAAGCTAGATAACCACATTATATCACAGCAGCTAATTCAGACTAGTTGAATAGTTGTAGCCAGCTAACCACATTATACCACATGTACCAAAAAAAAACAAGCCATACTGTTAACTAGTTGAAACTAACTAACCACATTATATCACAACAGCTCAAATGAGAATCATGTAAACCATGTTCCTTCAACATAATACGAATTAACTACAAATAAACCATCTTCCTACTAATTGGAAAAACTTCACCAATGGACTATCAGCATTGGTCATCTATACAAAATTACACAACGAATCTACAGACCCAGCCTTCCATCCAATAAATCCCTAAGGCCCCAGTCGTTTTACTTTGGATTGTCCTGGTTTGACCTGGATTGATGTGGTTTAAATCCTGTCTAAGTAAAAATATACTCTAATCCAATCTAATCCAGTCCAATCTAACGTAGAGGTGGGTTAACCGAACATAGCCCAAAGGATATGAATCCCTAACACTGAAAGAGCTGAATCTACAAAACACATCTTACTTCCAAATAATTTGAAGGGATTGAATATAAATTAGAAGAAAATAATACTAACCTGCATCGCGGCGACCTATGGAGACTGGACCGGCGCCAGATCCTCCGCGCCGCCGACCGGCACGTTCAGATCCAGCATTTCCACCTCGCCAAGGTCCGCATGCACCAACTCCTCCTCTCCGAGCGCCGCATCGACCAGAGCGACCATCGCGGACCGACGACCTCCTCTACCACCATGGCCCTCCACCACCTCGACCGCATCTGGGCGGCTCACGGCTCCAAACCTCGCCCTTGTAGAACCGCCTGCATCGCCACCGGACCCCACTCCCGCCATAGTCGGCGTCGAAATATCGCGGTATGGGAGAGTTCGAAGGCCTCAGGCGGAGGAGACGATGGGGAGAGCTAGGGTTTTCTCCCGCGCTCTTCTTTCCGTATCTGGTGAGGCAAAGGGGGGCAAATGGTGGGGATGAGGCCAGGTGAAGCGGCCGAGGGAGCTCTTATACGTCGCGTCGGTTTGTTCCAGCTGACGTCACCCGCGCACGTGACACCCACCCGTACAAAACTGAATTTTTTCAGCAGACTACTTCTATTTTCTAGATAACTGAATTTTCAAATTTCTACATGCACCAAGTTTTGAATCTGAAAAAACTCTACAAATGGAAAATGTGTCCCTTGGAGTCCTTCAAACAATGGTGAAAACCTCATGGAATTCAGACATACACAACTCCTGAAATCCAAATCTGAATTTTTAGGTCAAATTCGCGTCGAACGCAGAGGACGCATATGTACGAACCAAGCTGACCTAACAATATATCCATGATTAAACCACATCTTGTGGACCTAAAAATTATTTTTGCCAAAACAAATTAGGTTGCAATGATGTAGATGTAGATCAATATTTCAATGTTTTGACCAAAATTTGACTTGAGGTAAAATTTGAGCAAACAATCATTTGACAATGAACAAAGTGGTCACACTCCAACTAAATGACCCCAAATACCATACCATGTTGGTGAAATACAAATTTTATTCAAATTTTTGAACTACCTTTACAAAATGTAGTTGAATTTCAATTATTAAAATGGAAAATGGTATTTGAAATCATAATTGGACCAAAAACCCAAAAGATGAAATGTGTGCTATGACAAGATACACCTACATGCCAAATCTTAGACCATTCTGAGAAAGTATGCCATGGAGTTGGGCATCTCCTGGGTAATTTGGGTACTTACACATGAGACTCACACTTGAAACCAAGTGTGAGAGAGCAACCTCAACTTTCATTCAACAAACTCAAGCTTTATTATTTTTTGTGCAAACTAGGGTACAATGTAAGACACATGGCCAATGTTTTACTTTTTTTTTTATTTTTTTTATTTGCTTAATTTGTATCAATTAGTATCCTGTTTGCTTAATTTTAATTTACTTTTTCACCATTTTCTTAATTTGCTGCTTATTAATGTGTTGATTCCATAGTGTGTATCAATTAGTATCCTGTTAAGTGTAATGATCAATGTGTTTGAAACTTAAATTCATCCGAGTCTTGTTTCATTCTAGTGATTATGATTGCTCATATGATATCTATTAGTTAATAGTTATCAGATTACATTCTGAATGTGTTAAGGTAGTTACCTTGCACATGATTGATCAACACAAGCGACTTAAATTTATTTGAGACTAATTTGATTGTAGAGATTATGATAGCAAGAATTTTGTTTGGGAATAAAGGATTGATCTGATGCATGGAATACATAATTACCATTATCTAAATTTGCTGCTTATTAATGTGATGATTCCATAGTGTGTTTGAATCAGTATCCTGTTTAGTGTAACGATCAATGCATTTAAAACTTAAATTCATCCAAGCCTTCTTTAATTCTACTTATTATGATTGCTCATATGATATCTATCGGTTCATAGTTATCAGATAACTTTCTGAATGTGTTAAGGTAGTTAACTTGTAAATGATTCATCATTAAGTGCCTTCAATTCATCTAAGTCTAATTTGATTGTAGAGATTGTGATAACAAGAATTTTATTTGGGAAGAAATGATTGATCTGATGAATGGAATTTAATGTGTAATGATCAATGCGTTTGAAACTTAAATTCATCCGAGTCTTCTTTCATTCTAGTGATTATGATTGCAAGAATTTTATTTAGGCAAAATTGGTTATTTGCCGCTAAAGTTCACATGCCTTGAATTATGTCCCCAAAGAATATTGTTCTTTAATAAATTATCCATTATGGACTTTGAAGCAGATAGAAATGAACGCTCAAGCAGATTGAATTCTCATGTTGATGCACACTGCATTTGTTTACTAAATTAGATGGTTTGATGCTTTATTTTGTAGCTAAGAAAGTTTGAAGTAATTTTGGACTACAAAACGTTTTTGAAACCAATCTCAAACCAGAAACTTATGTACTTTACATACTGATGATCCTCCAGAATGTCTAAAAACATCCACAAACATGAAAGGCAAACTCCTTATTTCCAATACTTTTCATAAAATTTGCAAAATATTCTAAGTAAAGGATTTATTAATATAGCTAATTCTTTCCTTGTTAGTCTCAAGATTCTATTGAGGATCTTACAGGACCTAACTATGAAAGTCAGAGCAATAAAAACCAAATCAATTTCCTTGCTCTGCGCACTAAATGTAATCAATATATTTCCTTGTTTTGCCTAACGGCTAAAGCTAATCACGTTGAGCCCACAAATTAAGCTTACAACTGGGTCCAGGCCCGGCATGCAAGCATAGTCGGACCATATATATATATATATATATATATATATATATACGCTCTCCCTCCAACAAACCCTAAAGGTATAGTTGGAGTCAGCGCCGCCATCTAAACCACCTTTGCCTAGGCCGCAGATCTGTCGAGAGAGAGGGATGGCGAAGGGCAAGATCGTTGCGGTAAAAATCTAACCTATCTAGTTTGCATGTACTGGATCTATTTGGACAAAAATGTATGGCCAATGATCTTTAAATTTTCTTTTTTTGATTCGTAGTGTCCTTGGTGTTTTGACACCAAGGGTCCGTGCAGCCTGGGCGACAAGATCAAGTCCTTTTTCGTTCTCACCCTTGTAGAGAATTTTGAAGAAATGACGGTACTGGTTTTATTTTTTGTATTATCATCAGTCTTTTCTGTTCCACCCTTTTGTCATGAATTATAGCATCTTTTAGTTTGTCATGTAGTAAACATGTTCCATTTTTCTTCAGTTAATACCCTGCTATGCTAGAGCGAATTTCCTTAAGAAGTTTGCCATCGACTCTATCGACTACGAGAATGATTTTGTGGTCGAGGTGGTTACAGAAGAAGGGTTCGAATTCAACGTTGATTGTATCAACAAGGATGGCAGAACATATCTTAAAGGCCAATATTGGAGAGAATTTGCTAGAGTCTACAATCTGGATGTTGGAACGGAGCTTGTCTTCTCTACCGACACACAAGGTCCATCTACCCCTGTGACGTCGGTCAACCTACCGATCACCCACCCATGTAAGTAACTGCTTATTTGAAGTACTCCCTCCGTTTACAAATATACGATGTTTACGAGTTTGTATAAAATGGATGTATATATGTAGATCCACTAAAATATTTAGGTTCACCCATTTTGCTCGGTTTCTAGTCTACTTTGTAATGTGTAGAATGTCACCGATGGAATTGTCTCTAGTTTTTTCCTTATGAAATAAGAAGTAGTTGCTTTGTGTTTAGCACGATATTTTTTCCTTGTTCCTAAACAATCTTAATATTGACGTACCTACCATGCATTAATCTTAATTTTGATTCAGTAATATTCATTTAATTAAGTATTTGAACTTGTACAACATATTACAATCTGACCCAGGATAAGAAAGGCATACTTGACGCTATGCATGCCACTGATAGAACCATAATTAACTGGAGAATGATGGAGTCAGTGGTCAGCAATGTTGACATCATTGACACGCTAGTTGATGAACATAGAGCTGGGCATTATCAAGTTGGAAAATGTGAGTCTCTGATCCACACATTAAGCTGGACAAATTGCCAGAAGAAAGAGCTGGTAAGTATGAGTGATCTACTTTGTTGTGCCTGTAATTTTCCGATTAACAAATGTTCACATTGTGCATGGACTAAGAACAGAAACTCCCTTTCGACGCCTTGTCCCTGAAGACATGGCTGAATATGGTGATATCACAATTGTGTGTGATAAATACACAAAGGTCAAAGGGTCGTACTCAATTTCTCCTGAGGATGGCCGAGTATGCTGCGCTGGGTGGAGAGAAGTGATGTCACAGGAAGAGGATTTTCGGCGAATTGGAGACAAGATGTTTTTCATGTTGTACGTGGGACGTAAGGGGGCTTTCCTATTTGCCTTCTATGTTCCAAATGTGGAACTTTAGTAGCCTTGATCATTTTCACTATGATGGTCATGGGTCATTTGTCGACCTAATAATATGAGATGTTAAGACAATATTTTACGGTCCTTTCATTATGTGGCATTAGTATGTCTGAAGACATGATTAAGTGTAATGGTACTATTAAATTTTTTATGAGCTGAAATATATTATGCTTGTTGTTGCTGCCAATTATAGTGAAATCGTGTTAATTGAGTTCATTTCATCGGTATCTATGAATATTTTATGAGCTACAAATTTTATGCGTGCACAACTTACTAGACGGACATGTCTGTCGCGTAGGTTGTGTCACGTAAAGAAGTATCTATCTCTAGTAAATCTATTTTGCTGCTCGAAGTAAGTATGACAAAAACAAGCAAAAACATCTAGGTACGACCATATATATCATTATAATTAATAATTTTGTGTATAACATGGTTACTGGGAATTGAATGGAACAGTCTCCATAACTAGTATCAAACAGTACAACTGCGTGCTAGTATTTTAGTAACGCATTTTCACAAGGTACTAGTCAATATCACTATCAACATCTGAAATGCTCCTCCCAAATTCATCGACAACCGGTTCCAAGTCTTCTTGTTCTTCGTCGCTCAGGTCCATATCATTGTTTACACCATTTTTCCCTGCTAGTTGTCTAACAGTCTGAGAGTCAACAAATATCACATCATCAGAGCGATCAGCCATGTTGTCTTCATGATCATCAACATATTCATCTTCCTCGTCCTCAATTTGGTGAACAACGGGATCTTCCGAGCCTAGGTCTTCCTGGTATGCACCTTCATTGCCTTCATCATCTTTTTCTGGAACATCGTATACATTCCTGTGCTTGAAAGTTTGCACCACCTTCCAAGGATCACCAAATTTTGTGTCTTCCAAGTAAAAACAAGTTTCTACTTGGTGAGCTAATATGAAAGGGGCGTTCTTGTACCACAATACAGACGTATTGATGCTTTTAAAGTATCCATCATCCTTCATTTCCGTGGTTTTCCTACTTCCAAGGTCAAACCAATCACAGCGGAACAAGAACACGGATCTGTCGTCGTGCTTGTTTCTCGGGTACTGTAATTCAAGAACCTCCTTCATCACACCGTAGTATTCTTGATCTTGTTCATCAGAAACGGATCCCCTTGTCATTATGCCTGAGTTTTGAGTCCTCATGTTCTTCTCACGCTCGACGGAACGAAACCTACCGCCATTTACATTGCACATAGGGTGTACAACTACACGAGCATCTGTACCAAGTGCTAGTGATTTTAAATCTTCTGGAGCATTGTCCAAATTACTGACATGTTTTTTAAACCATGCAGGGAATTCTTTCTCTAGTTCCGCCTCAATGTTGTTCACACCCCTCTGTAGTTGTTGTCGGAAATTCTTAAAAATCAAAAACAAATTAGTAATGGTACTGCTATAACACAAAATATTACTGAAAATTTTGAATGATTAATAAAAAGGTAAATAGACCTACCGAATATAATTTTGTGCCTCATCACAGTTCTGAAGTACATACCAAACCATACTATCAAATTCTTTGGGAAAATACTTCAACTTGGATAGTCCTAAACCTCTGGCTCCATCTGAAAAAATATCAAACTCTACCGGATCAACTCTTTGTTTCTTATCTTGGTTCCTCTCAGGCTTGTTATGTCTGGTTTCTATGACATCGCCCAAAAATTTAGAGCAATGATGCAAGCACTCATCCACGATATATCCCTCAGCAATTGAACCTTCAGGCCTTGATTTGCTACGCGCAGTTGATTTCAGGTACCCGAGCCTTCTTTTAACTGGATACATCCAACCATATTGAACAGGCCCCCTCTGAAGTGCCTCATCAGGTAGATGAATAGCCAGGTGCACCATTACATCAAAGAATGATGGGGGAAATAGCAGCTCAAGCTTGCAAAAAATTATGACAATTTCAACCTTCATTCGACGCAGCACAGGTGCTCTTAGAGTTTTGGCACACAACTCCCTGAAAAAGTTTCCCAGTTCAACAATGGTCTCATGCATCGCCTTTGATGCAATCCCTCTCAGACCAGCTGGCAACACACGCTGCATAAGTATGTGGCAGTCATGCGTCTTCAGACACTGCACTTTACCCCCTGGGATGTCCACACATCTTGCTAAGTTTCCAGCAAAACCATCTGTGAACCTAGTGTTGGCCAAATACTTGCACAATTTTTGTTTGCCTTCC
The DNA here is from genome assembly GCA_910589775.1 of Avena eriantha. Classification (NCBI taxonomy): domain Eukaryota; kingdom Viridiplantae; phylum Streptophyta; class Magnoliopsida; order Poales; family Poaceae; genus Avena; species Avena eriantha. The sequence goes on along the minus strand of OU342741.1, from coordinate 194,613,112 downwards.
TTTTGAAGCGTCCATGGTGCTTTCTCCTTTGAAAAACCCTTGGCCTCAGGTTTCATCCAGAACTTCTTCCTGACATTAAATTTCTCCAAATCCATTCTACCACCAACAGTGTCCTTGTTCTTTCCATCAAGCTCAAGAAGGGTACCAAGGATATTTTCCAATATGTTCTTCTCAATGTGCATCACATCTAGGTTGTGAACAAACTTCAATCTTGACCAGTATGGCAGATCATATAAGCTGATCTTGAGGTGCCAGGTTGGCTCACCAGTCATGCCACGCTTTCTCTTCCTAGTTGATGGATTTTTCCCTGGCCTGTAATCCTGAACTCGCTGTACCCTCTCCTCTCTTTCTGCAAGTGTGAAACTTGTTGGTGCATCCTTAGGTTCAGGTTTTCCATTGAAGGCTCTGCTACTCCTCCACTTGTGATCGTGAGGCAGAAATCGACAATGACCAATATAACCAATTTTATTATGCAAAGACTCGTAGCAAGGATCCTTATCGCAGTGCGCACATGCGAAAAACCCTCTTGTGCTACGGCCAGATATCGTGGCATATCCAGGATAGTCATGAATCGACCAAAGAAACGCAGCATGCAACAGAAACTCTCTACCTGTGCACGCATCATATGTGCCCACGCCACTCCATAGCTTCATCATATCTTTTATCAATGGCTGCATAAATACATGAAAATCCTTTCCTGGTGAATTTTTTCCAGGGATTAGCAATGACATCATGAAGTTGGATTGATCCACGCACATCCATGGTGGGAAGTTGTATGGAATGAAAAAAACTGGCCACATACTGTATGAACTACTCATGTTTTCGTATGGGTTGAATCCATCTGTCGCAATACCAAGCCTTATGTTACGGGCATCTGAAGCAAACCATCCAAACTCCTTGTAAAGTGCTTCCATGCTTCACCATCAGCTGGGTGCCTCAAAATACCCGGTTGTGCAACCCTTTTCTCCTTGTGCCACTTGGTGTTCATTGACGCTTCCTTGGAAACAAAAAATCTCTGTAACCTTGGGATTATAGGAAAGTATCGAAGCACCTTGTGGGGAATCTTTCTCTTTGCTTCCGGGTCTTTCCACCTTGAAAATCCACACTCAGGACAATGAGTTTTTTTGGCATGGTTTCCCCAAAACAGAGCACAGTCATACTTGCAAACATGAATTGTGTCATAACCAAGCCCAACCTCAGAAAGAACACTCTTAGCTTCAGCATAGGACTTGGGAAAATTCACTTTTGGCAAAGCAGCACATAAGACAGCCATAAATTGATCAAAAGCTCTATTTGTGACCCGGTTGTATGATTTCACGTAAAGCATCTTCATAATGAATGACAACCTCATCTCAGTGGTGCATCCCTCGTGAAGCTCTTTCTTAGCTTCTTCGATGAGTTTCGCATAGAAATTAGTGTCACTTGGGCCTCTGTCACCAGAATCATGCAGCTCATCTAACATCTTGTCAACATGATCATTATGATTCTCATTTCCATCATCATAATCATCATTGTCATCGCTTTGATACAAACTATGATCATAGTTTTCATCAGGACCATCATCTTCTCCATGACAACTCCACTTTGTGTACGAAACGGCCATACCATTGACGTGTAAGTGATACTCAACAGTTTCCTGAGTCTGCTGCGTAATATTAAGGCATTTTTGGCATGGGCACAATATTGATGCACCTTCGTTGCAGTTTGCGCGCGCAAACTCCATAAACTCACGGACACCTTGTATGTAAAAAGGGGTGAACTTGCGCCCATGAGTAATCCACTGTCGATCCATCGCCTATAAAAATATATATAATGTGTTCCACTCGAGTCATGATGCCATTCAATTTGTACTAATCGATGTGAAAATTGTTTACCAAAGTCCAAATAAATCACAATGTGTAACATAAACACCAATCCAAATCAATTTCATAACAGATCTAGAAGGAACTCACATGTGCTTCCTATCGCCGTGCGGCGGCCTGCCGCGAAGCCTCGCTAGCTGGGATCGTGATCGATCGTCGTGATCGCCTAGGCGCAAGTCACCGGGACTTGTAGATGAAGGGCCAGCGAATGTCGTGATCGCCTGGACAAGGGATACCCTTGACAACGCTCGTTCGCAAGAACAGAGAAGAAAACTGTTTGGAAGATCGCACAAGTCCTAACTATAATGATCCGTGTTTGTACATGCCACGTACTGCACATAGAGTTTACAAAATGGTAGGCCAATCAAACAATTCAAAAACCGAACGGTAGCCCAGCGGTAACAAAACGTTTTACTTTGCACTAGGTCCTCGGTTCGAAACCCATCTTTGCCCTTTTATCTTTTTTAACACAATGGCTAACTCGTTGGTCCCACAAACAATTGGTGATGGCTTAATCTATGACGCTCTAAAATCCGTTGTGCGGATAATCGGCGACGATTTACAGTGACGCGAAATGCGACCGTCACGCATTATCAAGCATACGTGACGCCCAAAACTAATCCGTCACCTATGGTTAATTTCGGTGACGGTTCTGAATTTTGTCACCAGGCAATTCGTCACCGATTCTAGGATCTGTTGTAGTGCTTGTAAAAAGGATCAATATCAAGATTCTGGTAAGTGAAGGAAATGAGAAAGCTATGTATCAACACTTGGATAATCAGGTAGCAATAAAGGTACATGAGATTGAGGAAGAATATAAGAAAATTGCTGAAAAATTACATGTGAAGCTTGATGATATATTTGAGCCTACTATTAAGGTTAAAATTGGGACCAATGAAATAGCTGCACTTTGTGATCTAGGTGAAAGCATTTCAACAATTCCAAAAGTCTTTTTAATAAGTTAAATCTTGGATCCTTTGAAATCACTGAGTTAAAATTACATCTAGCAGATTCTACATACAAACAAGTTGTAGGGATTAAAGAAAATACTTTAGTATACATTAAAGGTTGTCCTACTCTTACTGATTTTGTTATTGTTGACATGCCTGAAGATGCTACTGATCCTATTATATTAGGCCATCCATTCTTAAGAACTATTAAGGCTTTGATTAATCTACATGAAGAGAACATGAAGCTTCAATTTCCTTCGTGAGATACTTTTGTTATTCATTTTACCAAGAAGAAGAAAGCCAAGAATGATGAAAAGGAGGCCATCACTTTGAAGGCCAATTATTTTGGAGCGGGTGTTCTACTCATCTAGCCTAAGTGAGCAACACTGAGGTCAAGTTATTGAACATAAAAGAGCGCGTCATGGGAGGCAACCTATGTGAAATAAAGGTTTGAGTAAAGTTTTTAAGTTTTAGTTTTATGTTTAATAAAGAGTGCTAGAAAGCTCTAGTTGAGGAGAAGAAGTTTGGTAGTAGCAAAAATCCTGCTTTATACATGCTGATGTTGGTCGACAATTTTTACTGTCATTTTTCATTCAAAAACAAAGTGTTTTTCTAAGTTTCAAGATAAGAAAGAATTCTCGAAGAAATAGAATTTTTTGATGACTACAGAAGTTTTAACGACCAACTATACGGCGGGAATAAAAATTCCAGTCATATAGTTTGGCCGTATGGATATCTTACCCATCAACAAATTTTATTTCATAGGTACTGAAGGTATAACGACCAACTATACGGCAGGAATAAAAATTCCAGTCGTATAGTTCCGGTCGTATAGTTATCGTTTCCTTTATAAAATTTCTTCTCCAGGTTATAGAAGATTTAGCAACTAACTATACGGCAGGGATAAAAATCCTGGCCGTTTAGTTGTGCCGCCAGGTGAAAACCCTAAATTTTTTACATCATACCAACTATACGGCGGAAAAAAATTGTTCCGACCATATAGTTTTGCCGTGTAGTTGCATCCAACCACAAAATCTCCACGTGAAAGTACCCCCAACACCAAAACTTCAATCCTTTTTCTCTCTTCTACCACCAAACTCTCTCAACACCTCACGAGATCTTCATCTCTACTTAATTTCGTTTGATTTCCTCACATACAAGTGATCTATGGTATGTTTCTCCTCCGATCCCACAATTAGTTTTTGCAAATTCATTCTCAATCTGTTATCATTATCAATCTAGGGTGAGACCTACTATGAACTAATTGCCATGATTCTCTTGCCTAGATTATTATTTTGAGGGGACTCTTTAGTGTGCTAAGATGAGGAATATGCTATGCTTATTATTGTTGGATCAAAAAGTTTTTTGTCTTTCCTTATTATTTTAGATGATGAGCACAAGGAGCCAAACTCGTGCTCGTGTTGCCGCTAGTTCTTCTCAGTTTGCCGCTCAAGAATGCATGGGGATACGGTTCAGGGATGAGGTTCAACGTGATCGCTTCAACAGGATCAAGAACCGAGAAGTGAAGACCACCAAGTGGGCTTGCCCCATTATATTGAATCAACTCGGTATTTCTAATGACTTCGATTTACTTTGCAATAGAGTTGGCTTGCAAAACTTTTTATTCAATGATGTGCCTACTTATCGTCGGTTAACTCTTGAATTTCTTAGTTCTTTGCAAAGCACCGTTAAAGCATGGCATGGAGAGGACATGATTTCTTTCCAACTGATGAATAACAATTATGCCTTATCACTAGATGAATGGTGCGCATGTTTTAATTTTCCAAACAATAATGTTAATGCCTTACTTGCATCCTTTACTGGCATAGACCCTTCCCCAAACTTTATTATAATGGAATGAGTTTCACTTCTAGAGTAAGCAAGAGGAAGAATATTCAACATCCTGCAATTCGCTATTTGTTCTATGTTATTGCTAACACCTCGCAAGCACGATATGAGTTCACGGGACTCAATGAGGAGGACATCTTAGTCCTCACAAAAGCTGCTTTGAACAACATCAACTTGTCACTCAACTTGGGCGCAATTCTTATGTGCTACCTGGAGTACCAATCCTCCCAAAGCCAAGGACCAATCACAGGTGGAGGCGTCATCACCATGCTTGCCATTACCCTAGGCATCGACCTAGGTGAGTTGCAACCAGTGCTAGGTGAGCGACGTGTTGATTTCTCTACTTTAAAAGCTTATGGAATGCTCACTAGGAGAGGTCGTGTTTATCACTTACATATTGCTGGAGCTGGGCGTATCTACCCCGCTCCTTTGCCTAATGGTATTTTCTCTATCGAGGAAGGAAGTTTGCTATATGACTTGCAGATTGAGCAACACCAACCTGAGGAGGAGATTCCGGATGAGGATGAGGACCAAGAAGAGGAGCAAGAAGTTCCTTATCAAGAGGAGCAGCACCAACCCGGTTCACTACATACCAATACTTCCATGAACTTGGAGGAACCGTGGAGACGATGCATAACCTCTCCTTGAACCTTCGAGAAACAACTAGAAATTTATCAACTCAATTTGTGAACTAGAGTTCCGACTTTTCCCGCCACCACAATGATTTGAAGGGCTTGCAAAATCCTAAGCTTCGGAAAGTTTCCTCATTATCTTTATTTGGCATTCATTTGTTTTTATTTATTTCGAGGTTATGTTTTTAATTCGAGTTTGTAAGCACCCATGTTGGTTTCCCCAACACTTTATCTTTAGTTATTTCTATTTTTTTTCGAGACTTTCTAGCCGAGATTTGCCGCCAATTTTCTATTCTTTAATTCCCTCTCTTAAAAACAACAAAAATATTTATCCATTTATCTTTATTTTCCCTCTTCCTTCCTTTCTATTCTCCTTGTGGCTTTCACATATTTGCAGGAGAGTGATCGACTTCGAGTTTCCAAGAAGCAAATCAAAAGGGAAGAGACAAGTGGAACCAATCGTGAGAGGTATGCCTTAAGACTCCCCACTTTTGAAGTTTGAGAAACCCATGCTAGTTAGTAGTAAATGTTAAGATATTATATTGGTGGAGTAAGTCTTTATATTGTAGTAAAATTTTGTTTGCATGGGTATTTAGTTGGGTACGTTTTGTTCCAGCTCTTGTAGTTAACCAAGTCTTGCCTAAAAAATGGCTAAACAATTGTAATAATAAAAAGTCTAACAATTGAAGGCTTGGGTGTTGTAGTGTTTAGTCTTGAAGGCTTATTTCTAGAGACACTCAACACCATAGAAAATAATGATTGACTTGATAGCTCTCTTAAAAAGGATTTGTTCGATTGAATTGATGTTTAGCAGTTTTTGTGAGCATGCCAAAGTTTGACTTGTGAATCATAAGAATGATATAGCTTTATGCGTGTCAAACTTCATGGGATGCCAACTACTCCGCTAGCCTACGAACGATCTTCATTGAGGAAACTCCTAGATTTCGGCTATGAGTTGATTAAACATATGTAGCAGCAATGCTATAATGGGTAAGATTCTAGGCATTCTTGGGTAGCTGTGTTCATGATGGAATCACTCCTCTGGTTGATATGAGTAATCATTGTGCAAAAGGAACAAAAACCTTGGTGATGCCACGAGTGTCCATCACAACCCGATAAACTAATTAAAATTTTGGCATACTCTCAACTACTTAAGAACTGAAATTCTTGAAGGACAATGAATAGAAAAGTAGTGCTTGAAAAGTCTTGATGTATTTATATGGGAGAATTGAGATACTCTAGTGTATATGTTTTTCATGATAAACTCTCACACTCTCAATTTTACATGATTATACTTTATTGTTCAAACGCAAGCCTATGAGTTGATTACATGATATGGAATAAGGTTTACTCATTTGAATCATCCATGTTAACAATAATTTTGCTGCGCTATAAGGATGCATAAAAACCTGTATGATATGCTTGTCATTACTCTATCTATGCTGATGTTTTGCAGATTAATAAAGTGGAGGAAACATGAGACTACCAATCATGAGTAAGATCATCATATCATGGAGCATATTTAGATAGGTGGAGGAAGGCGATGAGTTTACGGGTATGAGGTAACACAGCTTACCTAGGTTCAGGTCCCACAATGGTGGCGGAACCCTACTCCTGCTATAAATTACTATAATGGCAATACGCCGAGTTACAAAGATTTGTTCGTTGTGCGAGGTTGTGGTGTTCTATGAACTAGTGACCTAAAGCTCCCACAGGTCCGAGTTATAAAGGTGCCAGAACCTAGGGTTATAGGGAAAGGACCTTGCTGGACAGGTTATAGAGTCCTACACTAATACTAACTAGTCTTTGTGTCTTGTACTCCAAGCCTCTGGGTTGGTCGGTAATTACACCGCATCCTTCCTTCTTTCGGCATGGGCCTCCTTCTGGATCCGTCTACCTGGGCCGCCCAGTAGGCCATAGGCCTTGCTACCAACTGTGGGCCACCCTGGTTAGCCGGATTAGAGACATGCTATGGTGATACCCATTTAGCATATCCCCAATAGATACCCATCTCGAAGTCTCGAGAAACTTGTATGTCATAATTTTAGATCCAATACTTGATTTAGAGAGTAGTGTATGAGTTGATGAATGTTTATTTGAAGCATCATCTATTGGTGTGCATTGTTACAAGATATAACCATGCGAGTGTAAATGAATGTTCGAAACTTGTTTGGGTGCTTGAAACTCTGGCATGACCTTTGCTCTTTATCCAACAAATTGAACACAATTCAATATATAAGCAATAATAAACCAATAGTGCCAAAAGGCATCATAACATGAATCAGATGAAGTAGAATTTGAACTCTGGAAGTTAAACTTCTAGAGAATAAGTTGCATGCACCTTAACTACACACCATATTGAAGGGAATATGCGCGAGAGGCAATAATAAAGTGGTTATTATCCTATTCCATGTTTATGATAAATGTTTATTTTGTAGGCTATAATTGTTTTAGTTGGAAACATTAATACATGTGTGTTTAATAAAAAATAAAGGGTTTGATGGCTGTGAAATATAGTCATCTACATCCACATTTAAACTGGATATTATTCATATTTTTGATGAAATATCTCTCTAAACCCTGCCACTAATGCCTAATGACCAAAGGGGTATGCAATCCTTTCTTTCTATTTTTCCCTGCACAGATAATGACGTTTGATGATGGGAATCACAACTTTAAAGTCAAAGATACGAGATTTCCAACAACCCAAAGAAACCAGGGGTTGTGAAGTGGAGATAAAAGCTTTAACGACCAACTATACGGCGGGAATAAAATTCTGGCTGTATAGTTTTGGCCGTATAGTTGCCATCGACACCGCTAGGTCAAACAGAACAACTTTCGTGAAGGGACCCCTATATAAAGAGGCTTCTGGTGACGAGAAGGAAGAGCCCTGAAGAACCCTAGAAACCTGCATCCACAACACCGAAGAGCCGCCGGAGGAATAGACTTAGATCTAATCTCCAAACCCTTGTCCACCACCATAGCCATATTCCACCACTTGTAATAGTAGATCTCATCTTTGATTGGCGACATTGTAAGACTATTGGCTATCAATCTCATGATTTCAATTGCAATGTTTATGATTGTTGATTTCATCTCTATGCGTGAGTATTTCTCTTTGGGCTAAGGGCTTCAACCTAGCCATGTAGCTTTTGTGCATGTTATTTATAATAGATGGGATCATGTATTAGTTTGTATGAAATGATGATTATTGTATCCTCTCTTTCCTCAATCCAAGGACTTGTCAGGTACCCAAGACCCCGAGGATTGAGATAGGTATAGGGAGTATGAGTAATGACTAATCTGTAGGTTGGGAACATCAGTGACAGAAGGGGTAGTACGGTTGTATGTGAGGGATTTACTTGGGATTAACGGTGACATCACTATGCATATCATTAGTTCTCTTTCTTCTATGGATGAGACTAGTAGGTTATTGCTATAAGCGGTTGAGGAGGCAATAGCAATTATGGATGCACTGCTCACATATAATTATCTTGCTCTAACAATTACATGCATACTTTATTATTATCTTTTATTCCCATCAGATGTTTTGCACAGCTACAGGTGAAACCGAAAGCCCTAGGCCCTCTCTCTCCATCATTGACAACAACAAAATACAACAAACTCTTGGTTCGATAAAACACAAAAAGAATTTAAAACTCCCAAAGGTCGGTTAAAGTAACTTCACTATGATTTCTGCTTCCCAAGGATTTGATAACCAAGGTCAACTAGGGAAAAAGAGCTATACTACATCCATAATCCGGATCGAAGGTATCAGGGTTCCTAGTTATGCCTCTCTTGTAAACTAGCTTGTTGATTAACAAGATGATCAAAGTTTCCTGATCATGGACATTGGATGTTGTTAATAACAAGGTAACATCATTTGTGAAATGATGTGATGAACATTCATCTGAAGTAGCATTACAATCAAAGTCATTGTGTTTATATTGTTATAAAATCATACAAAGTAATCTTAGTCCTTAGACCATGAGATCATGTCAATCACTAACACTAGAAGAGTATCTTGATAACATCAAACGTCACACCGTGACAAGGTGACTATAAAGGTGGGTTTAGTGCTACGAAAGTGTTATGTAGAGGCTCATGGATCAAGAGTGGGATTTGTCCATCTCGATGACGGATAGATATACTCTGGGCCCTCTCGGTGATATCACATTGAGTTAGTTTGAAGCAAGTGATGCGATCACTAGAATGTTATATCACGGGAACGAGAAAAGAGTGCATGTCGGTAACGAGATTAAACTAGGTATGGAGATTACTGATGATAGAATCTCAGACATGTAATATATCGCGAGACAAAGGGATTTAGTTATGACGTTAAAAGGTTCACACGATCACTAGAGTCATTGTTGAATGTGTGGGAGTCAGTATGGATCTCCAGGTCCCGCTGCTGATTATTGATTGAAGAGGGGTCTCGATCATGTCTGCATTATTCGCGAACCATAGGGTGACACACTTAAGGGATACCGACACCATTTGGAGCAAATATGTTTCAGATGAAGATTTAAGAAAGCACTGGAATCATTTTGATGGAAACCGGAATTATTTCGGGTGAAATTGCAGAAACTGGTTCTGCCTGTGATATTAAAATGTTGCAGGGGTTTTATGTGAATGTTTTTTAATTAAAGTAATTAACAAAACTCTGAATAAAATAAATAAAAGAGTTCTATTAAATGAGAGCTTGCATTAAATTTCGTGGAAATTTAATGGAGGTGAGTTGACTTTTGAGTGGAGGCATGTTTATGTGAGTGGGAGCTCCACCCACATGAATGATGGAAGAGGTGGGGGCACCACCTTGGCCGTTGTCCATAGGAGGGGATGCCCCCCTCTCCCCTATAAAAGGCTCTCCACTCCTCTCATATCACACCTCTTGGGTGAAGGATCTCTCTCCCCTCTAGAAATTATTTCCCATGGTCTCGGATTAGTGAGATACATGTTCCCGGTGGATTTATCTAGAAAGGAGTTGCTGCTTCCGCTGCTTTGCTAGAGTGAGGGACGGAGGTTGTCGGGGTAACGGATGTGTGTGCTATCACAGATGCACCGCTGCTTTGCGGTGCTGGACTTGCTGGTGATGTCCTACTAGATGTGCTAGTGTTGGACCTACTGGACTCGCTGGACTTCATCACGATCTTGAGATCGGCAAGTGTACGACGACATCAACCACAAACTCAGTTTCGTTAACAATGCTTTGTCGCTCTTCAAGGGTATGTACTCTATGGATGTATATCCACCCATTGCTTATATCTAGGTAGATAGATCTTGGTGCTTAGTAGTTCCCATCGTAGGAATTTTTTGTTTCTATGCTGCGAATCCAACAGTGGTATCAGAGCCTGATCTATGCATACATGCTTTGCACGGGTAGTACACATATGAGTATGTGGGCGATAATGATCATGTTATTGTTTCTTATATGTATTTTTGGATATTGGTGGCATAGTGGGATGAAGTGGCCCGGACTAACTTTACTTGTCCCCCACATGAGACTTGTTCCACAATTGACATGCAAATAGTTTTGCATAAGTGGCTAGAGGGTGTTTGTCTCTCCTACTATAGTCAATATCTGATTTACAACAAGTTTCTAATAATTTGGTTATCATTGTTGTGGTTCCATGTTCGTAGGTAAGACCGGTTCGATCTTCGAAAGCCCTAAGCCACTTAAACTTGCAATGGATAAATTAGAAGCGTCTAGTTTAGGTTATTGTTGGGTTGGTGTCATGATATGGTAATGTTGTAAGTTGATATATAGTTGATACTCTTACAACACACCTAACGTGTAAGTTCCATAGACCTTGGCCTTACACACAAAGGAATGATAAACATCATACCACGATGCACATGATAGTGATCAAGTGCAAGAACCATATCATTTCACTTTTTGCATATGATGTTTGCATCTTATATTGCTTGTTGGGCGTTCAGTAGCATTACAAGATGATCCCTCTTTTATATAGCAAGATAAAAATGTGTTCTTCCTTAAGTATGCATCGTTCTATGGATGGTGTTTCGAGACATCACATGATGATCAGGTGTACTTGACTCTACGCTTTCATACAACGGGTGTAAGATAGTTTTACACATGCGAGTACTAAGTTTCTTCCTTGGCAAGCCTAGCATGTACAGACATGGCCTCGGAACATGGACCAAAAGGTTAATCATGAGTCATATAGTTGATATGATGCCCATATTGATGCTCGCCTTTGAGACTACATCAACTCACGTGATGATCGGACTTGGTGTAGTGGGTTTGGTTCATGTAATCACCAAAAAGACACGATGGATGTTGTTTTTGAGTGGGAGTTCATTTGTAATTTGGATTAGTCGAACTCAATTTATCATAAACTAAAATCAAAGTGAATTTGTATAATTTGTGATAGTCATTGGCATCCATTTACTACCTTGCGATTAGTTTTAATTGAGATAATAGAACTATAGAATTCTAGATATTTACTTTACGAACTGGTATCGTATTGTTTTGAATGTCAATTTAAAGTTTAGAAGTACTATTGCAAACTTTAAGCAAACTCTATTTACTCCATGAAGTTTAATAAGTAGTATTAAATCAAGAGTAAAAATTCAAATGTTAGTATCTAAAGTATCATGTTTTCCTCCATCATTCTTGATATTCAAAAGTTGTTTTAATATCGAGGTTATCTAGGAGCTGAAAGAATTATTTCGGAAACCATCATGTGTGAAAGAATTACTCGCAATTCGCCCTTATAGGCTATAGTAGCTTGATCATGAAAGTTTTCATGATAAGGATGAATAGAATATGTAGGTAAAATGTTTACTACACTAATAGATTACTAAAGAATGGATTTTTGAAAGAACACCAAACATTTAATGATGGTGATCTACTTCAAAGTGCAGGTCCAAAGGTATTAGTATTTGACTATATACGCTTTGACTATGTGTCATGTTTATGGCGCCACTGTTGATGTTGATAGATTCTTTTAAAAGGAAAAGGGAATGCTGAAAGAGAATCTATAAAATATTTGGCAGAAAATAAAAGGACTGGAAATGTCCACCTTAAGTATATAGATGATATACATGTTATGATTGTATTCTTTGCTTTTTAAACAATGTGGTTCTTGGGTATTGGATACCGAATTGGTTGGTATGAAATGTCATACAGAACAACACAATTCATGAACTACCATGGCCTAAGTAACTAGCAAGAGAATATGTGACGATGTTCATCAAAAACAAATAAAGTGTTATTGTGTTCATCGTTGACATCAAAGCTTGCCTTCAAGATTTGTTTAAATAATTTTTATTTTGTTCGGATATTATGAGAACAATGGTTATTCACATAATTACCGTATTCCATAGAAGATGGATGAACTTTTACAAGTCTAGTTGGAGAAATCATGTCCATAAAACTAATGCTAAAATGTCGCAAGACAAATGATTGAAAGATCACTTACGAAGTGACATCATCGTTTAAATTATACTGGAAAGAAAACATCAAGAAACTCAATGTTGATGATTTTTGGAGTCTTTGATTTTGATCAAATGCCGCTTGTGAGACTTTCCTTGAGATAATTGAAACTCTGTTCATAGGCCAAAGGGGAACGGGTGACTAACTTATTGGAAATTGTGCATGTTGATGTATATAGTCCATTACGTGTAGCCATGTGCGGTGGATCTTTCAGCTTCATATACTTTCTCCGAAAATTTGAGTGAATATATCTGTATATTTACTTAATAAGGAAGAAGTATGAAACATTTGAAAATTGTTCAAAGGCTTTCAAGATGAAGTGAAAAATCATTGTAATGAGAAAATAAAAAATTTATGATTCGATCATAAAGGATGATATTTGAGTTACATGTTTAGCAAAACACCTAATATTTGAGGAATTGTTCCATGGATTTGCATTTCCCAATAAACCATAGGAGTATGGTATGTTTGAGAGATCAAATCGAACCTTGTTTGACATGGTAAGATCAAAGGTGTCATTTATAAAACTGCCAATATGTTTTACAGAGCACCATCGTGATCCGTTGAAATGACACCATAAAGGTTATGGTTTGGGATAAAACCCGAGTTGTCTTTTCTTAAATTTGGTATGCTGTGCATAAGTAAAATGTTTAAAACCAAAGTCGTATAGGCACATCTTTATAGGTTATCCCAAAGAATTTGTTGGGTATTACTCCATAACACCGAAGAGAAATGAGTTTGTCACTTGGAACATGAAGTTTCTTAAAGAAGGATTTTTTTCACAAAAGTTAAGTGGGAGGACAATAGAACTTTGATTAGGTTGATGAACCTAAGAAGCATGTGCTAAGTAGCGCTGCGCCGGTAAGTGTTTCGGAGGCGGCTAAAAAGCTCATGGCTCCCGTGATTACAAAGGTTGTGATCTCGAAGATTAGAGTTCCTATTGAACCGTGTGGGTCAGTAAGAATCAAATAGTAAGATTTGAAATAGAAGTCGTTATTGTTTTGACAATGATGATGGCCCTGACTCCATAAAATGACTAGAAGTCATAAAATCCGTGATAGTATCCATACACGAGAAATCAAGTTTGTGAACTTGGAAGACCCTCCAGAAAGGCATGAAGCCTATCGGTCGTATTTAGATCTTTAAAGAAATAGACATGTATGTTTGATATCTATGAAATAGTCGACATGTTGGAAATGAGTTTACAACAATGTTTGACTATGACAAGATTTGATCTTTCATAGCGATATTTAGTCTTGACGGATTAATGTAGCAACCACTACATATAATTTGGTATATGGTAGTTGAACAAATAAAACAATGTTCTTCTAATAGAATGGTTACCTAGGATGTGTACATGACATGGTCAGAAGGGTTTTGTTAATTCAAAGGATGCTAAAAGGGCGTGCAAACTTCAATGGTTGAAGTGAGCATAGCGGAGTTCGAATCTTCACCGTGATGAAAATGTTAAAAGAGTTTAATTTCATCAGAGACAATGAACATGCTTGCATTTGAAATAAATTAAGTGGGATCACTAAGACATATTTCTAATACATTATGTAGAAGACATGGTGTTGATTGGAAATGATATATCTTTTATTGACACAAGTTAAGAATTTCATTAAAATTGGATTTCGATGAAAGACTTGGGCAAAACCAGAATATTTGGCATCAGTGTCTATATGGATAGATTGAGGCGCTAATATGGTTGTTCTAGATGTACATATATGAGATATTGAAAGGGTTCAATATGGAAAACGACAAGAAAGCTTCTTGCTGCATGAAAAGGATTGAATCAAGATTCAAGTGTATCGACACTTGGTGAGTGAAATCACATGAATATTTTGATCAATAATACCGTGATATGTACATATCCAGATATGTCTTGTGCTCTAAATATTGTGAGCATATACAAGAATGATTCATAAGATGATCATTGGACGATAGTAAAGATATTCTTATGAGCTTTGGAACAATTAAAAATATATCATGTATAAGTGACAAATAGTTAAAAATAGTTCATTGTAAAGTGTTGTATTGATACTAGTTTGTCACAAGATACAAATTAAATTTATCTCAATTTAAACTATGGGTGGCACAATTTAATGGAAAGGATGTTCCATGATGGATTTGGATGAGTTCTAAACTTGATATATTGTGATGGATTATAAAACAAAAGGCTAAGTATATGACTATTATAGTAGCAGCAAAGGAGAGAATTTGGTTAAGTTGTTTGTTATCAAACTGGGTGTGGTTCACAGTGGGCTACTACTATGAAGATATATTGTGCGACAATTATATCAACATGTTTTAACCCAAAGGAACTAAAGGTCTTACCAAAGGACTAAATTTATACAATGCCATCTCATTAGAGAATGAGTGATGCGTAGAGACACAAAGACATGCAAATACACATGGACCTGAAATTGCCAGATGCGTAGATTATGTTAACCACTAGTAAATGCGTATATACAACACCAGAAAGCCATAGGTGTTGAATGCGCAAGTTTTCAAACTAGATTATTGACTCTAGTGCAAGTAGGAGACTGAAGGGAATATGCCCGAGAGGCAATATAAAGTGGTTATTATCTTATTCCATGTTTATGACAAATGTTTATTTTGCATGCTATAATTATATTAATTGAAAACGTTAATACATGTGTGTTTAATAAACAAATAAAGGGTTCCTAGTTATGCATCTCTTATAAACTAGCTCGTTGATTAACAAGATGATCAAAGTTTCCTAATCATGGACATTGGATGTTGTTAATAATAAGGTCACAACATTAGTAAAATGGTGTGATGAACATTCATCCAAAGTATAGCATTACGATCAAAGTCATTGTGTTTATATTGCTATAACATCATATGAAGTAATCTTAGTCCTTAGACCATTAGATCATGTCAATCACTAACACTAGAAGAGTATCTTGATAACATCAAACGTCACATCATGACAGGGTGACTATAAAGGTGGGTTCAGTGCTACGAAGGTGTTATGTAGAGGCTCATGGATCAAGAGTAGGATTTTTCCATCCCGATGACGGATAGATATACTCTGGGCCCTCTCAGTGATATCACATTGAGATAGATTGCAAGCAAGTGATGTGATCACTAGAATGTTATATCACGGGAATGAGAAAAGAGTGCATGTCGGTAATGAGATCAAACTAGGTATGGAGATACCGATGATCGAATCTCGGACATGTAATATATCACGAGACAAAGGGATTTAGTTATGAAGTTAAAAGGTTCACATGATCACTAGAGTCATTGTTGAATGTGTGGGAATCAATACGGATCTCCGGGTTCCGCTCCTGATTATTGATCGGAGAGGGTTCTTGATCATGTATGCATTATTCGTGAACAGTAGGGTGACACACTTAAGGGATACTGACACCATTTGGAGCAAATATGGTTCAGATAAATATTTAAGAAAGCGATGGAATCATTTCGATGGAAATCGGAATTATTTCAGCTGAAATTGCAGAAAATGGTTCTGCATGTGATATTAAAATGTTGCAGGGGTTTTTATGTGAATGTTTGTTAACTAAAGTAATTAACAAAATTCTGAATAAAATAAATAAAGAGTTTTAGTAAATGAGAGCCTGCATTATAATTGGTGGAAATTTAATGGAGGTGAGTGGACTTTTGAGTGGAGACATGTTTATGTGAGTGGGAGCTCCACCCACATGAATGATGGAAGAGGTGGGGGCACCACCTTGGCCACCGGCCATGGGAGGGGCTGCCCCCTCTCCCCTATAACAGGCACTCCACTCCTCCTCTCATATCACACCTCCTCTTGAAGGATCTCTCTCCCCCTCTAGAAATTATTCCCCATGGTCTCGGATTAGCGAGATACATGTTCCCGGTGGCTTTATCTAGAAAGGAGTTACTGCTTCTACTGCTTTGCTGGAGCGAGTGACGGAGGTTGTTGGGGTACCGGATGTGTGTGTTATCATGGATGCACCACTGCTTTGTGGTGCTAGACTTGCTGGTGCTGGACGTGCTAGAGTCGCTGGACTTCATCACAATCTTGAGATCGGCAAGTGTATGACTACATCAACCACGAAATCAGTTTCGTTAAGAATGCTTTGTCACTCTTCAAGGGTATGTTCTCTATGGATGTATATCGACATGTTGCTTGTATCTAGGTAGATAGAACTTGGTGCTTAGTAGTTCTCATCGTAGGAATTTTTTGTTTTCTATGCTATGAACCCAACACATATCAGATTATGAATGAATAATAAAAAGAACCCACAAAAGAATGTTACAAGTCTAGTTCAGATTACAAAACCACTAAGTGAACTTGACAATAGCTTAAATACAAACTGACCATAAACTCACTTAAAGGATAAAAGAATATTACAAAGAAGAAATAAAAAACCCTAAACTAAATCCTAAACATCTAGATCTTCCAATTTTTCTCATCTTTCCACATTCATCTATGTTCTTTCTTATCTACAGATAAACAACAAAATAGTCAGAAACAGGAATGATCATACCATCATTAGGCAACAAATAGGAACTAACAAAAACTATCCAAAATCTAGTCTAAATTTACTATAGCTAGGTCATCTACCTATAGCACTAGAACTCCTAATAGAGCAGAACACATTCTTCTCTAAATTTGGTCACACATAGCCTGACCCAGGACTGTATTTCTATAGCTCCTAGCTTCCTACTCATCAAACTGTGATGAGCAGGAGCAAATAGCCACACAGCTAATGAACAAGTAAACCTAAAACATCATGTAATAGTACAATAGCCCAAAATTTATCTTGTCCAAGTGACAAAAGTAAAAAAATAGAAATAAAGAACACCTTCCTTAAACATTATAACCAACCAAAACGAATCTACAAGAAATAAGAACTTCCAAACGGCTAAAAAATTCAATTTGTTCAAGTGGAAAATGTAAATCAATAGAACTACTCTAGCCTATACTAGCAACTGATTCACAAAAGAACATAAACTCAAGCTTTGTTCTTGAGAAACACAAAATATCCAAACATTTGAAAGATGACTAAATTTAAAACTAATCCAATCAAAGAACATAACAACTACTACAACTAAGCTTCAACCAATTAGAATCTTAAGGGGAAGAAGCAAAACTTTAATAAAAATTAAATCTAGTGCCTAATGGCACTGTCCAAATTGAGCATCAGGACAAGCATGTAAAACAAAATCCTATTTGGAAAAACTCAAACTAATCTAGCAAACAAAATCTAACACTTGTCTATATACAAAATACACTAAGTACAAAACAATATGGGCTTGACCACCCAAAGTGGCCATGCCACCTACACATAAAACAAACTAGAGAAACAGTCCACACAAAACCAAGCACCTTACTCACCTAAATGCATGGGAGTGGTGGAAGCACCACATGCATCCTAGAAAAATATAAATAGAGAGGCACATCCCACCCCATAGCTCACAACTCACTGAGCTAGCTCAGACCACAAACACACACACTCTATTAGAGAGAGATCTGAGAGAGAGCTAGAAGTAGAGGAAGAACAACAAGAACAAGATGAAGAACATCAAGAGAAAGGAGGAATAAGAAGGAGCTAGCTACTACAGATCTTCACCAAGCTAACTAGGAAATCTATAAAGGTTTTTACCTAGATCTTTAAGAATAGTAGTAAAATAGCAGCAACAGTAGTAGATAGATAAATAGTAATAGAAAGAGAGGAGAGTGGGACATTTAGTGGGATAATAAGTAGAAATTCGTCCAGCCACATATGTTGTCCAAAACACCACTTTTAAACACATCTACACACTCTAAATCTATCTAAAATCAACTCCTAGATCATATACTTGATCTAGAAATCATCCCATACCACTAGATGATCTTGTGATCATCAAGAACACTCCAAGAACTCTATGAACTATCTAAGAACACTTTTAAGAACAAACAAGAATTAAATTACAGCAAACAAATCATCTAAGAAACCATTAACCAAACATATACAACACTAAGCTCTGAAATAGATCACATCAATTACACCTAAGAACATTTAAAGAATAATAAGAAAATAAACCAGGAGTTAAATAAATCTAAACCCATAAGAACATCTAGGAATTGATAAAGCCAGATAAAAAATACAAATTCTATGAGAACATTTAATTAAGTAAAGTGATGCTTGGATGAAAAAGCATCCAAACTTGAGCATCTACTCTTTATATATGAATACCAACATTTGAATTAACTAGAACTAAAGCACAAGTGATTAGATTAGTTAATCATCCAAAGAGAAGCATTTGTTCATGAATACTCCTACGAATAGAAGAAAATACTTAATATTTGTCCACACTAAGAACTAGAACTAATATAAGCCACTAACAACAACTATAAGAAATTATCCTAAGTATTAGCTAGAGAAACCACTAGCACTAGATCATACCATGATCACCCACAACCTTAGAATAGCTACAAAGCTTGCAGGACAACTAGTACAATTAGTCCTAGAACCCTAGAACATTAATTACCATCACACATCAAACCACCATTATTCATCTACAATAGCAACCTTAATAGATAAATTAACATAGTAGCATGGCAGAGTAAACTAAACCAACAAGATCAGCACATCAAGACCAAACAATTCCTTAAACCCACAATTAATAGAATAATCCCAAAATAATTACAACCTGCTGGAAATCCCCACAAACCACTACATAGGAATCCTAGTCCTAAACCTAAACCTAATCCTAAACCTGCAATTACTAGAACATGTATAAGAACCCTAAAATCTGAGAACCTAGCTAGAACAATTCATCAGCACAATGACTGGTCACATAACGGGGTGTACCTTAGTTGTGGCCTGATGGCTGTGAAAATAGACATCTTTCTCCACATTTAAAGTTTGTTTTTAGTGAAGTAATTGACCAAGAATCTCTCTTACCTATCCACTAATGACTAATTATTGCAAACCTTTGCAATCCATTGTTTTAAATTGTGTTGTGCAGGAAATCATGCTTTTAAGGCGAAATTAGGAGCCAATAATGAAGATTTTGAGGAAGTCCACACGGCCAAGCAATCCTGGGTCGAAACCCAGGATACTGCAAGCTTAATGACCACTGGTACAGGCAAGCTCCGCATGTACCGTATGTACATACAAGGTGGTGTTGGCTTTATCTCGTCAAGCCCTACGACTTTCGTGAAGGCACCTATATATTTTGAGGTCCCAACCGCCGCGTAGAGGGCCGTCATTCTCATATTGCATAACAACACCACCGAAGGAGATCCACCACCATAGTTCATCCTCTCCACCATCCATCCTCTCCATATCCATAGCCATTAGCTTGTACTTGAGGTCTCCTTGTGATTCGGCAACCATTGTAATAATATTTGATTTCAGTCTAAGTATTTTGCAAATGTTTTCTATCCTTGATCTTATTGATATGAGTGAGTAGTCCTCACGGAAAACGGGTTGGGGCAGAACCTCACAACGATTATGTGTATCTAATCCATGGGAGTATGGTGTATTGATTGAATATAGATTTGTATGTTTGTTTATTTGTCTCTTGTCTCGATCTATGGACTTGTAGGTACCCAAGATCCCAAAGATCGGTAAAGGCTTGAGGTGAGATACTTGGTTAGCGACGATCGCGTAGGAAATCCAGTGACAGAAAGGGGAGTACGGTCTTCATTTAGTGATCCATTTGGTAAAAACAACAACATCACTTCTTAAAGCTTTGATCTGTGTTTTTCTCTTAATAATTGTTGTAAGCCCGGTATTTCATGGTTACAATGGTTGGATCAAAAGACTATTTCTATGCCTATGATTCGCAAGGGCTCCAGTATATCAGGATGTGTTTCCCACAAATTTTATCTTTGTTAAATCATTACACATGAATATGCATATTACTATCTTTATCCCATATGATGTGCAGCTGCAGGTGAATCCTCAACCCTAGCCTATCTCCATCCATTGACACAACCCACATTATAAAGTAAACTAGAAAGGTCTGGTGAATGAAGGTAAAACGAAGAAACACGTCTTGTAGACTTTCCTTATTATTTTCCTTTAGCATTGTTTCACAAGGATTCGATTAAACCTAGGTCTACTAGGGGAAAATCTACTATACTGCATCCATAAATTAGGATTGAAGGCATTAACCCTTTTTTGGCACCGTTGTCGGGGAAGCAATTAGCTATCCTGGTGATGTCACTAGAGACCTTGATTTTAGTTTTAATTTTGTTTGTAGTTTATGTCTTGTTATTAGTTTAATTTTTGTTATCTATTGAAAAGCCAAAATACTTGTTTATTTGATACCCTTGTCCAAAAAACACCAAAAAAAGATCCATGTCTCAAAAGGAACTAGGGGAGTATGCTACTCCCACTGATGAATTTATTCGTGCATGTATTACTCAGCCCGCTGTTGATCAGAAATTGATGAAATCAAGCCTAACATTTTGAGTTTGGTTCAACATAATCAATTTGGAGGCTCATCTTCTGAGGACTCAGGTTTACACCTAAATACTTTTACTGAAATTTGTGACATGATGCACAAAGAAGATGTTGACCCAAATGCGGTTAAATAATGTTTATTCCCTTTCTCTTTGAGACTAAAGGCTAAGGACTGGTTGCTATCTTTGCCTAAATGCACTATTAAATCTTGGGAGGAATGTACTAATCTTTTTATGACAAATTTTCCCCCTCCAGATAAGACTATGAAGCTAAGGTCCAACATTACAATATTTAGACAAGAAGACCGCGAGCCACTAGCGCTTACTTGGGAAAGGATGAAAGAAGTTGTAATGAACTGTCCTAGTCATGGGATGGAAGAATGGCTTATATTACATTTATTTTATAATGGTCTTAACCCAATGTCTAAGTTTATGCTAGATACCACCGCAGGAGGAACTATCATGGGAAAGCGAGTGAGTGTTGCAAAGAAATTACTTGATGATATGCAAGACAACCATGCCCAATGGCATGTAGAAAGATCCCCAAAAAGGGTGAACTCCATCACCGAGGAACATAATGAAGAGCTTACGGCAAAGGTAGATGAGTTACTCAATATTGTGAAGGGTAAGGAATATACCCAAATTATATCACTACCGATGCTAATGATGTTAATTTTATAAATCGTAATCCTTATAATCCTGCTTGGAAGAGTCAAAACTTTGGCTCAAACTTTCAAAAACAATATTATAAACATGCAGGTGTTCCTTATAATAATAATTATGATAACCATAGTGGAGCAAATCATGATAATCTCTCTCTTGAAAACAATCTTAGAACTTTCATGCAAGCTCAAAACGAGCAAAATAATATGCTTATTAAAAATACGGAGGACCATGAGCCTAGTATTGGAAAATTATCTAACCAATACATTACAATTAGAAATGATGTTTAGGATCTACAAGAAAGAATCGAGACTGTGGAGGCACAATGGGGCAAAGTCGTTGAGATCCAAGCTCTCATACTTGCAAAATTCACTAGAAAGCCTGAGCCAAACCCGTTAAAGGACCTCAAAATGATGAGGGAAGAAAATAAAGATGAGAAGCCTGAATAGCTAGATTATAGAAATGCGCCATCACTAGATTATACCGTGGAAGATTTGTTGAAGATGATCACCATGAAGAGTCCTGGTATAGAACAAGGTAAAGATGCTACATACCAAAACTTTATAAATGAAGTAGCTTCTAAAGTTCATGAACTAGAAATGGAGTATAATAAACTAGTTGATAAGCTTCCTGCTAAGCTAGATGATATATTTGAGCCTACTATCAAAATTAAAATTGGGGTTAATGAGATAGCTACTGTTTGTGATCTTGGAGCAAGAGTCTCAACAATTTCTAAGAGATTATTTGATAAAATAAACTTAGGGCCATTTACAACCACTGAAATGGGACTCCATCTTGCTGATTCAACCTATAAACAAGTTGTTTTGGTAAAGGAAAATATAGTTTTTGAAATTAAAGGATGCCTCGCTCTTATTGATCTTGTTATAGTGGACATGCCTGAAGATCCCATAGCACCTATAATTTTAGGTAGGCCATTTCTAAGAACTATCAAGGCTTTAATCAATTTACATAAGTGGAATGTAAGAATATGACTACCATCTAGAGATCATTTTATAGTCCACTTCCTGAGAAAGAATAAGGCCAAGCCTAATGATGATGATGGTATAATCACTTTAAAATCCAATTACTTTGGAGCGGGTGTTCCATTTGCAAAGCCTAAATGATCACCATCTTGGTCAAGCTAATTGACCTTAACTAGAAGCGCTTCGTGGGAGGCAACTCATGTTAAATAAGGTTTTTATTTGTGTTATTTTTGTTTGTGTTTTGTTTTGTTTTAAATAAAGAGTGTTCAAGAAGATCCTTTCAAGAGAGGAGAAGAAATCAAGGTAATCCTCGATCTATTATATTTGCTAACACATGGCTATAAGGTACTATTGTTTTTTATAAAGTTTATCTGTTGTCATTTTGTTGTTTCTAAGATGTGCAAAGGCATGCAAAGATACTAACTTAATTCTCTAAGTTTTTTAAGCTTACTGCAAGCTTAACGAGCACTGGTAAGACCGGAGTTGACCATACCGAGCGCCCGTACCACATCGTGGCACGGGAAAAATGCAAACTTCGATTTTTGCTGATGGACACAGAGGCCATAACAACCACTGGTATGACTAGGGTTGACCGTACCATCCAGCCGTACCGTATAGACAAGCAAAACATCAAGTTTGAGGTAAACATATTGAACTGTTAACGACCAGCAATATGGACGCGCGCGACCATATCACGTGCCCATATCGAGTGCACCGCTGGAAGGGTCCTTCGACCCCAAGGTTGGACACTTGGTACGGGCGGCCTTCGGCCATACCGCCCGCCCGTACCGCGTACTCAGCCACGACTTGAACCCAGGGAGAGGTAAACCTAAAATCACAAATCACAAATTCTCTCTTTCTTCTTCCTCGAAACTCCAATCTACCTCAATTGGATCTTCAGCTCTATTTGTCATTTCTTCGATTCCTCGCACCCAATCGATCTAAGGTATGTTTCTCCTCCTATCCCCAGCTTATATGCATCAAAATCTTGCTCAATCTATCACCATTTCTAATCTAGACTTAGGTCTTGCTCTTGAGCTAATATTTATTATGAGCATGCCTAGTTTTGTCTTTAGAGGAGATTCTTTTGTAAAAGGTGTAGAGGATCATTTATGCTATATTTCTATTGGATAGATTTTTAATAAGCTTTTATTTTTGATTTAGATGAATACGAGGAGATGTACCCTTGCGGTGGCTATGGAACGAGTTATACCACCTATTGATATGCTAACCCCCAAGTCATTTGGCATCGAGTTCACCGAGGAGTTTTAGCTCACTCATTTCAACCGTCTCAAGCACCGATATATCAAGTCCACCAAGTGGGTGTGTCCTTACATCCTCAACCAACTGGGCATTCGTCATGATTTTAGTTTCCTTTGCAACAATGTTGGTTTATATGATTTTGTTTTTCAATATGCCACCACATATCACCGCTTGACACTTGATTCCTTAGTACTTTGACGCATACGGTGAGTTCATACTACTACTCTGAGGAGCATATGCCAGGATTTGATGGCATCAACTTCTGCCTTATTAACTGTGAGCATTCTGAGACACTTGACCAATGGGCTCAGCATTTCGGGTTTGCCAACAACGCCACCGACATATGCTCCACCACCTTTGTCCTTAATCCATCAGCCTTGGACAACTTTTGTAGAATGAAAATCCGTGGAAACACCCCCAAGGGAAACCAAATTGATCATCCTTATATTCGTTATTTGTTTTATCTTATTGCTAACACTTTGCAGGCACATGGTGAGTTTACTAGAGTCAATGAGGAGGATATGATGATCCTTGCAAGAGCTGCTATTCCAAATTGTAATTTGATGCCAAACTTGGGAGCCCTTCTATTGTTCTATCTTAATTATCAAGCTCTTCAATCTCATGGTCCCATATGTGGAGGAGTTGTCACCATCCTTGCACGCGTGCTTCAAGTCAACCTCGGTAATATCTAACCGTTGGCAGGAGACCGCTATCTCGATTTCTCTACTCTAACAGCTTGTGGTATGATTTCAAAATCCAATGGTAGATACTTTCTGGATATACCTGGAGCAGATCATTTGATCCTAGCTCGAGGATGGACGTTTGCATTTTGACGCACAGGTTGAAGCAAATCTACTCCAACAAGAAGAACACGTGGAAGAAGAAGGAGAAGATGAATAAGTAGAACAAGAGGGACCCGAACAAGTTGAGCAGCCACCAAACTACTACACCACCTATGATGATTTCTATGATCTCAAAGGAAGTATCCAGAATATGAGCAACATCTCCATCAACCTTCGAGACGCTACTGCCAACCTCTCAACCCACTTCACCAATTGCAGCAGATAATAGAACTTGGAAGATTATCCACCACCACCACAATGAGCAACAAAAGGGATTGCAAAGCCGGAGCTTGGGGATGTGTCCCTGACAATTTTTATTTGTGTAATAATGAGTTTATACTTCATCTCCTTGCGAGCTTTGAAACACTCGTGTTGGTTTGTTCCAACACTTTGCCTTTTCTTTCATTTTTCGTTTGCTTTTGTTTTTCGTTTGCTTTTTTTCATTTGTTAGTTTTATTTTCTTAGTTCCTTGCTTGGTTGCAAATTAGTTTTCGTTTTTTGTATTATTTAATCCCTATCCTCAAAAATACAAAAATATTTTTCCTTTTATCTTTTTTCGCGAAGTGGATTTGCCTATTGCCTCTTTGCTTCAATATTATTATGAGAATGATTTTAGCTTGAGTTTTGAAGGAACACCCCATAAGGAAGAGAAATATGAAGTCACTCATGAGAGGTATGTCATATGTCTCGCGCTTTTGAAGTTTGAATTGTTTATCTTATTTAGTTGATTTACTGAAATGTTATTCTAGTGGGAGTAATGCAAAATAGTTAGAGTAAAGCTTTTTCTTTGCATGAGTAAGTAGTTGTGGAAGATTTTGCTCGAGTTCTTGTAGTTAACCGAGTCTTGCCTTGGAAATAATTTTGCCAAACAAGTACAACAAGAAAAATTCTCAAATTTATGACTTGTTTGATGATTGATTGTCTTAAGAGTATAAACCTTTGAAGATAATTAACCCCATAGATGTTTTGATAGACTTGATGGCACTCTTGAAGGGAGTTGTTTGATTGAAATGAAGTCTAGTGGTAATTGTGATTCATGCCAAAGCTAACCTTGTGGATCAAAATTGTGATACTATTTAAAAAGTTTATAAGTTTTGAAGCACAGCTTTGCATGCCAACAACTCCGCTAGCCTATGAGTGATCAATAGTACAACCCCTGATTTTAGCTACGAGTTGACGACATGGGTGGCACTTGTCACCGTATTCGGCAAAAGTATTGGTACTATTGAAGGACGTACAAACCATTTGTTAAAAGAATCACTCGATGATCCTTGAAGAAAAATAAAGATCCACACTAAACTATCTTTGGCATGGTCTTGTTCCTACTCTATGAATTTTCTTGAAAGACAATGATTGGAATATTGGTGTTTTGATAGCCTTGATTTACTGATGTGGGTGTCAATAAGATACTTCACTGTTATGCTACTTGGGACATGATATCTCTTATTAATTCCGCTATTACAAAACATTCAAGTGCTCCTTGGCAGGCTGAGAGTTAACTAGAGGAATTGGATTGATTGTTACACTTCTAGTTATTCATACTTATATTAAACTCTACTTTGATTGCTTTGAGTTAACAAAGCTCTTATAGTATTCTTAGCATCTCCCTAACTTTGATGAGCTTTTCAAATGGAAGAAGTGCTGAACGCATATGATTACCAACCATAAGTGAATTCATACTCTCGTTATTTCAGTTTAAACGCTGAGTTCTTTATGGTTTTCTTGTTTTATTGCTTGAGGGCGATCAAGGTTTGAGCTTTGGGGAAGTTGATGGATGTGAAAATAACCGTCTTTATCTTCATTTAAACTTTGTTTTTAGTCAAGTAGTTGACCAAGAATCTCTCTAGCCTAGCCAGTAATGACTAATTATTGCAAATATGTGAAATCAATTGTTTTGAATTGTGTTGTGTAGGAAATCATGCTTTTAAGGCAAAATCAGGAGCAAATAATAAAGATTTTGAGGAAGTCCACATGGCCAGGCAATCCTGGGTCAAAACCCATGCTACCGTGAGCTTAAAAACCACCAGTATGGGCAAGCTCCGCCCGTACCATCCACCCCTACCAGGTGGCATTGGCTTCGTCTCATAAAACCCTACTAGTTTCATGAAGGCACCTATATATTTTGAGGTCCCAGCCGCCGCGCAGAGGGCCGCCATTCTCAAATTGCATCATAACACCACTGAAGAAGATCCACCACCATAGTTCATCCTCCCCACCATCCATCCTCTCCATAGTCATGGCCATTAGCTTGTACTTGAGATCTCCTTATGATTCGACGACCATTGTAAGAATATTTCATTTCAGTCTAAGCATTTTGCAAATGTTTTCTATCTTTGATCTTATTAATATGAGTGAGTAGTCCTGACAGGCTATGGGTTGGGGTGAAACCTCGCAGTGATTATGTGCATCTAATCCATGGGAGTACTATGTATTGATTGAATAGAGATTTATATCTTTGTTTCTTTGTCTCTTGTCTCAATCTATGGACTTGTAGGTACCTAAGATCCTAGAGATCGGCAAAGGCTTGAGGTGAGATACTTGGTTAGCGATGATCTTGTAGGAAACCCAGTGACAAAAATGGGAGTACGGTCTTCACTTAGCGATCCATTTGGGAACAATAGCAACATCACCTCTTAAAGCTCCTATCTGTGTTTTTCACTTAATAATTGTTGTAAGCCCGGTGGTTGGATAAAAATAATATTGCTATGCTTGTGATTCACAGGGGCTCTAGTATATCAGGATGTGTTGCTATTGGGCCACGCAGAGATAAACAAAAAAATTCCCTACGCGGTGAATCTAAGATCCAGCTCAGGTGATAGGCCGCGAGATTTACCACTAGATGCGCAGGTGCGGATTATTGATGAAGCGCATTAGTTGATGTCGTGCCGAACGATCGCTGTACAACACGTCCAGATCCCCATGGACCTCCTTGTCCCCAGCGCCGCAAGTGCAACACCTCTATCGGTATCCACACGTACAGGAAGGATCTCCAGACAGAGGACTGCTAGATCCTGCCTAGCCTGAAATGGGAGTGGAGAAAGTGATGGCTAGGTCAGGGAAAATCCCTTATCACTCCACTTATATACACTCCTAGCTAGGCTCAACGCTTGAGGCCCATCTAGGCCATAACCCAATGTCCAAATGGATCTAATCCACATGGGCTCCTTACCCTTAAGTGTGTGACCATGTAGGTTTACGTACGCCTGGACATGACACGAGTCACCACTCCGAGTTGATAGCTGGTAGCGGCCTCTAGCAAGACGTGCCAACTCCTAAGCACTGTAAAGTCAGAAGACAAACCTTTCTCAATGTGAATTTTGTCCAAGTCCCTTTGCCTCTACGATATATCTTGTCAAGCTATAGGCGAGTTGTTGCCATCCTTTTAATAGTTCGACTCTCTCTTCTCGTTCTGTGATATACGATTCACTAGACTAACACTTAGTCCAACTCCTTGGTTAACACTTAACCAAGTCGCGCATGGCCATGCTTCCGAATCATATCACACGAGAGGGCCCAGAGAATATATCTCCATTACGGAGGGGCAAATCTCATCTTGGTAATCCACGTCACGTATCTTGCTTCACAACGAACCAACCCGAACCATACCTTTATAACTGCCCATTTTTGGAACAACGTTTGATAGGACCTAAGCTGGCGATCCACAACTCGGATCATGCGATCACCTTAGGTCGAAGGATTCCATTGCTTGAGAATACAAATGACAACATGCTCGTTGCATCTCAACTGTGGGTCAGACCGATTTGCTAAACTCTTCAGCCGAATCAGTGTAAGTCGGAATAGCATCTCCATGCCCATGACAAGTGGAACCGAGTCATCAGCCGACTTTCACATTAGTCTAAGTTGTGTCCCCAACACAACCTCAACGACCAAGGACAATTAGTATGAACTACATGAATATATAGTTCCACAATCGAATCACATATTCAATGATACATATTAGTAATTCATACATGGACAATAACTTTATGAATACATTGGGAATAACATCATACATGATTGCCTCTAGGGCATATTCCCAACAGTTGCCCACAAATTTTATCTTTGTTAAATCATTACACATGAATATGCGTATTACTATCTTTATCCATATGATGTATAGCAGCAGGTGAATCTTAAACCCTATCCTATCTCCATCCATTGACACAACCCACGTTATAAACTAAACTAGAAATGTCCGGTGAACGAAGGTAAAACAAAGAAACAAGTCATGTAGACGTGCCTTATTATTTTCCTTATAGTATTGTTTCCCAAGGATTCGATTAAACATATGTCTGCTAGGGAAAAAGCTACTATACTGCATCCGTAAATCTAGATCGAAGGTATCATGGACGATTTGTCATCGTAGTTGTTGTAGAGGAAGTAGAGGACCGGCTACAACCTACCGCCACAGCAGCAGTGGGAGGCCACGGTCAGCCCTAGCCCAGGCGGCAGTAGGAGCACCGACAACCTAGGCCAGGAGGCTCGGGTTTGCTGCAAGGATGCAAGGAGGCGAGAGCGCTTGTCGGTGGTGAAGGTTGGCAGTGTGGGGAACCGCTGGAGACGGCTGGGGGAGGCCATAGCCATGGCGACGTCTGTAGAGGAAGAAGATAGGGTTAGAGTTAGTAGGAAGGAGGGGCTCTTGAGAGAGAATAGAGAGTAGACATGGATTAGTTAGAATAGAGGGCGACAAAGCAGCGACGTCTTGCGGAGGTGCTGGACTTAGCCGGTGGTGTCCTGAGTAGTGGCTGGTGGTGGCTGCATGACGAGCCAAAGGAGAGCGAGGCAGGGAGTTGAGCGTTGGTGCATGCATGCGTCGAGTGAGAAGGAGGCGGATCTAGGATCCAGTCGAGGTCAGGGTCGTGGTCTCGACCTAGTCCAGCTGGACCAGTATGGCCATCCCACTAGGGGCCATTAGGCCAGGCCCATTAAGGCCTTAAGCCTCTATTTTTTGTGTAGTTCTTTTTCTTTTTTAGAATCACTTAAATCTCAAATAAAAATAACCCAAAATTCATAATAAATCCCAAAAACAAATAAAAATAATAACCAACAATAAAACACCTAAGTTTACAAGTTATAAAAATAAATTAAACAATAATCAAATAATCTTTTGTTTTAAAACTTAAATAAAACAAAATTAACATAATAAAGACTTAAAATTCTAAAATATCATTGAATACCTTTAAAAATTCCTAAAAATATATAATAACCATTAAAAATAATAATATTGTAATAATAATATTTTAAACCTAAAAACAAAAACAAATGGAATTATAAATTGAATGCTACTTAAAGAAAAGCAATAATGGGAACTATATAACAAAAAAATATAAATAAAATATGAAATGGTTTAGAAAAATACTTTTAAACCATATAAACACTTATAAAACCCTATAAATATTATACGACCACTCTAAAATATTTTCCACCTACTAATTATAATTTTAATGAGTTTTTTATTTGATCCTAAAGGACTTAATAAATAAAAATTAGGTCTGTTATATTAAAGAAAAGGAAAATTCCTAAAACCCCTAAAATACTTCCTATATGGAATTGAATAAGAAAATTGTTTGAACTTAAAATTCTCTTAAAATAATAAGAATACACCCAAATACAAAAACTATAATTCAAACAACACTTAAAATAAATACTTGAAAAACAACTCAAACAAAATCAAATTTTTTACCTTTGAATGCATCACCATTTTGACTTTTGTTTATTTAAATCTTTATGAATGAATCTTGAATGAGTGCTCACAAGTGATATGATAAATTGATTGCCTTGATTGAAATATATATCCTTGTTTGGATTGATAAATTGTGAATGCCACTTAAATTTCCACTTAACCATTTCTACAAGCGATCACACCTTGACACCTGTGCTAGAAAGGTTATACCATTAGGGACATGATCCCAAGCCAAGACATCATAATCCCTTGCACTTGCTTCCACATTTATCAAGTTGCCATAACTTGATGAAATCATTCTCTTAAAGGATCAACTTCATCCATTTGACACTTAAATCCATATGTCTTATATCTAAGGTATTTATATGACTCTATGCCATCAAAACACTTCACTTCATACTTGTTAACCAAGTGTATATCTACACTTGTGTGATTCCTTTTAAACCCTAAATATTCTTTTAACACCATTATACCAAATCCTATATCACTAAGTGATATCAACCAATATCTATCCTTTGTTCCAAGTGTGTTATTCGAGTTGTTTATACTTTTAAGACGATACTTCGTTAGTCACCGTATTATTAGGAGGAACACAATAGGGAGGGAAAGATAGCTTACTTAATATCCATACCATGCATATTGACAACTTTTAAACATTAGTTCTTACTGGACCAATGATGATATTCTTCCATCTAGATCTTCGATGATAGAAGACGTTGATTGCATAACCTGGAATTAGAAGGCAAGTTCACTCTTGCATACCTTGTGAGACTAAACTTGCAATATTCATTGCAAGAGAATGATTACATGTCCACTGACATATTTTTAAAAAGTGTTTTCAAAATCTTATCACCTGCATCAAAAGGAAAAACTATTTTTATAATAAATATGAAATTTGGATTAACGACTCAGGGTAGTCGGATAGTCTAAAATCGTGTGTGGTGGAATCATGGTTAAGAGACATGGTTGGGAAGCCATGAGGGGGAGATTCCATTGTACCTGTAAAGATGGGACTTAACAACCAATATAGTCAGTAATTCAAAAGAGACTAACCATAGATCCTGGAATAGGACGGGTAAGTCAGCAAGACCTTTTTTTCCTTTCGTATGTCATCGTATCCTAAATCGGGCTGACTCCATAGAGGAGATTAGTGGGTGGGAGCCCGTGACGCCCTATCCTGTGCTACAGGGTAACAACATAGCATATTAGAAGGGAGGGTAATGAGCATAGGCTTCTTAACCAAAACTCGTTACAATGGGTGGACTGCGGGGTCACGGCGAAGACTAGTGATTGGTTAATCATTAGACTGGTCCTCATACCTATGGAAATGTGAACGGGGGACTAGATCTAGACTATGCAACAAGGCTAAATATGTTTGTGGATAAAGTAGTGCATCTCTCGAGAGTGTATAAATGTATCATGATACTTCCTGTTATGGAAAAGAACTGCGAACGCCGCGTGGAAAGGAACTCCATGAAGTTATGTATAACCCGTGAAAACTGACAAACATCAAATTTTACAAACTAAAACTTACCTTTTCTAAATAAAAAAATCGAAAACCTACACAGACCTAGGATCTTGGATCCATGGCTATTCATCAAACAACCACATAGTTAGAACTTACTGAGTATGCTCGTACTCAATCTATCCTCCTTATCCCTTGCTTAGGTATTGAAGTCAATGACGGGTCTGCAAACATGCTACTTGAAGACTTAGCAGGCATCTACATGAAGTTGAAGTTAGCTCAACAAAGTCAACGAAACCATATACTCAAACTAGTGTTGAATAGTGGACGGGATCCAATTCCCGAGAGTATGAACCATACCCTTAGAAGTTGCTGATAGAGAAAATTGGCAGCCTTTAGATAACAAGATAGGACTAGAGGTAGATCTACTGCTAGACTAGACACTACGTGTTGCTTCTTCTGTATCTTTGTTTGAACAGGAACTTACCTGGCGAGTTCATTGTTTCATGGAAGTTCTGAGGATCTTCTATGAGGATTTATAATATGAATATATAGTTATACCTTGGACCTACGATGTTTCTGTTGTATTACTCTGGTAGGTGTAATATTCATGGAACGGTGTTCCGTGAGTGTTATGCCAATGAACCGCGCTCTACAACATGCAGTGAAGCGCAAGGTCACCACACGGTGGGAGCCTTTTGATTGGCGAGCGTGCTAGAGGTTCTAGTGATGGCCGGTGTCCATGGCTATGAGGATGACATGGTGTCGGCGAGTCGCGTGGCATGGGGTGTGGACGGCTGAGTGCCATCGCCGGGGGAAACCTTTGCCCTTTGGGCCTCAATGGTGGCATATGTGGATGTTGTCTCCTTCCTGAAGGTTTCGATGTGGCAGTGCTCGATGTGTCTGCATGCTCCGGGTGAAAACCCAAGATTTTCGGATCAGGCGGTAGCGGCGCTTTTGCGATGTGATCTTCTTGAAGATGTCACCTTGGAGTCCCATGGCGAGCGGCTCTCCGATGGTTGGATGGTTCAACCACATTATCCTCGGCAAGGCTTGCTTCATGTTCATCACTCGTGGTGTTTCTTGTCTGTCTCATCCTTAGTGTTGCGTCTCAGTAGAGTGTAGTCGGCAGATTCCTGGTGGTGGCCGGCCTCTGGTAGCGTTGTCTGCACCTATGGAGCCAACTCGACGAGTCGTTGTTGGTTCGTCCGTGTAGGGTGAGCGTCGGTCCGACACGTGGCTCATCTAGCGCTTGCTCCTCATGTGCATAGTAACTGTATGGTCGCTGGTTGTTTCTCGTTTCCGTTCGTAGCTCCTTCGATAGGCCTCTCTCTCGTGTGTGTGTTGCAGTTCTACTATGTAAGATGGGATCATGACTTTATCGTCGGGCCTTGTGTCCTAGTTTCTAAAAATAGTATTACTTATTTGATATAAGTTTTTTTCGAAATAGAGTTGAAACTCCTAGGCCTATGTATCAAAATGATGCACACATTCATCTTTAATTATTATACAACATAGCCTTACAAAGAAATTACATAGAACAACCCAAAGCCACCTCACTAACGACGGTTGTCGCAACACCTACAACCTTGATGAAAAGGGTGACCATGTCGGGGTCGTCGCCTTGACCTCACACCTACACACATCATTATAAAACCATATGCCTCACCAAACCACCCAGCGGTGAGCCGGGAGCATAAACAGGTCTAGCAGACCCTTAGAGCACACCAGTGCATGCGCTCCAGAAGTCGCCGCTTCCATATTCCGCCGTCCTATTTTTTAGGACATGGACCAAAGTGGTGACCTTGTCAAACTTGCCATCGATGTCACCACGATGCCATGCATCGCCACCGTCATGCGTGCAGCCACCATCACCTACCCTACTCGATAATACCATGACACTCGCAGCTGAGACCTGCTGCCGTTGACGCAGTAGCAAAAACACCGCTCCACCTCCAAGAGGAATGCTACCACCAATGTCATCCATTGTTCCCTCTGTCTGATGCACGACTCCAACATGATGCCCCATGGGGGTAACGACGTAGGAGCACCGTCATCATCCGATCCAGGGATCTAGGGTTTTCCCCTGAGCAAAGGAGGAGTGGAGATTCCCCAAGACGTTGCCTTCACAAAGGGAGTGGCGTAGAAGTGTCGCCGTCGCCGGCCCCGACCACCAGCCAAAAGCAGGGATTTTGCCAGGATCAACCCCATGAACCTCCGACACATTGGAACAACCACCTACAGATCCTCGACGTCGGCCAAGCCTAACCTAGACCGGTAAGATAAGCACCACATCCAACCTGGAAGGGAGGCCACCACCCACCCCATCTCGTCGGACGGAGGAATGGGTCGATGCCCTAGCGCCCGCCGTCGGAGCCACATGCCCAAGGAGGCGGTCCTGTTTGTCGATCGCGAGGCTGAGCCGTGACGAGCTAGAGGACCTCCACTTTCTGGATGCCCTGCGCGAGAAGAAGGGACCCTACGCCGTCGGGCTTTGTCGGGCGGCCTCCTCCGGCGGCAGAGACAGGGGCCTGGAGGAGGAGTAGTCTGGGTGGCGATCCCGAGTCGCCTCGTGTGCGCTCGGGGGGTACGGTTCTCAACTCTGTCGTAGGTGGATATGTTTCCATGATATGTTATTTGATATATGTATGCAATTGTTTTTTTTTTGGAAATGATATGTATGCAATTGTGGATACAAAATGAGGAGTGTTGTGTCTGTCAGCCGTGGCCTACTTTGTATCATCTTTAAAAGCAGGAACCGCACTAGTCCCTTATTCTCAGGGGAAAAAAAACTGGGTTTGTCCCTATCGTACTAGTACGTGTTGTTGGGATAGTCTCGGTTTTACGGTGCCATGGTGTCGATGCTTTAGCTGATTGCACGCGAGGACAGTGTTTGCAACATTGTCGCGGTGAAGTTCAGCAATTCCAGTACTACTGAACTAAACCAGTCAAGCTCATAAGATGGTCTCGTTCACTGGCACAATCTGTTGACGCAAAGTACCTCACCAAGGAAATGAAAAGAGGAAATTTCATCTGAACACGTGCGGGCCCAGGCCCAGGCCCTCCGCAGCCACAGGTAGCAGCAGCCCAGGATAAGATGATAGCACAAGGCTAAGACAGATCTTCACAAGCGCGCGCGCGCCCCCGCACACGGCGTGCAGTGTTCACCGGACAGGGCGCTGTAGTTACCCAGCGTCGGCAATGGCAGCGACTCTTCAATTCATCAGCCTCCTCGGCACCTCCTCGCTCCATCAAGCTCCTTCCTGCAGCAGCAGCAGCAACAGCAACGAGAAGCAGCGGTGCCGCTCTGTCCATATGCCGCAGCAGCAGCAGAGGAGGGGGAGGAGGCTCCGCACCGCCCGTGCCGTCGAGACGGACGCCCCCAGCGCCGACGCCGAAGCCGCGGTGGCGCTGGTGGAGCCGCCGTCGGTCGACTTCGCGTTCGTCAGCGTGAGTTCTTCTGTCCTGGCTCGATCGGTTATTCGCTCTGCTTTTTTGCCACTTTCGTCGGAGTTTGCAATTTGCAGCCTCGTTTGCTGCCGGACGGGACGCCGGACATACACTACCGGACGGCGTGCGGCGGGCAGAAGCTCAGGGACATCATGCTCGAGGGATACATCGACCTCTACGGGCCTTACGTGAGTGCCGCCGCCGGTTAATCTCCGGGTATTGCATCAGCCAGGTTCTGATGCTGCCGTTCATGCTGCTGCAGGATAAGTTGCTGCTCAACTGCTCAGGTGGCGGTGAGTGCGGGACTTGCATCGTGGAGGTACGCAGATTCTCTGAAACCCGTAGTGAATAGTGATCTTAAGCATGGCTCGTTTGCAAATTGCAACTGTTGTTCGATGATTAAGCATCTCGCTCTCTGCTATTAACTGCAACTCAGAGTGCACCATTTTTTTCTTTCTCATTTCAGGTAGTTGAAGGCGGTGAGATGCTTTCACCGAAAAATGAAGTAGAAAAGGAAAAGCTTAGAAGGGTATGTGCACAGCTCTTCAATAATTTTCTGAAATAGTGAATAACTTTTTACTGAAACTCCGTGTTGATTTTCAGAAACCCAAGTCGTGGAGACTGGCGTGCCAGGCTACCGTCGGCAAACCAGATTCAACAGGACAGGTAAGACAGTCCAATGCGCTCAACACTTGCATTCTGATTTTCTGAACGTCGCGGAAACACAAGGCGATCGTCGTTTCAAAAAACAAAAAAACAGCGTGGCCTTGATTTTTTCTGTTGTGTGAATGCAGATGGTGATTCAGCAGCTGCCGGAGTGGAAAATACACGAATGGGAGAAGTAAAGTAACTAGTGTGTAACATTGTGGTGATTATGCAATAGATTCCATGTATCTGGACGAATTAATCAGGAGCAACAGTTGATCAGGAGAAGAACTAGACTTTGGAACTGGACGAAGCGGTGTGTGTATATATATACAGAGGTCAGAGAGGCATGCGAAAGAGTCTCCCGTACGTTCTAGTATTACGCTGGTTGAGCATGGCACAGGTCCGCCCAACAACCAAAACCCTTCGTATGAATTTTCTTCATGGATGTATAATTTTCCAACGACGTAACTAGAGGGACATTTTGTTCCTTAGCTCGTTATCAATCCTCTCCCTCCTAGTAAGCAGATGACGCTTCAAATATGGACATGGTCTTCGATATGCACTCTTTGAGTCTTTGACCGTAAGTTTTAGTTTTCATGACAAATCCTCGCCACTATTTTCGTCTCACGGTTTTTTTCTCAAACACCCCTGAAGCATGTGTTTGCATTAAGATTTAAGAAGAAGGTGCAAAAACAAATATAAGACTACAAAGATTTGTAAAGTAAACATCAAGATTAGGTAAATCTTACTATTAAAAGGCTTACGGTCTTAATGGTATGGTACGTCGCTACAAAACTACCCTCAGCTTCCAAATAATTTATGAGAATTTGCCACCAAGTGACCGGTTCGTTTTTCTTTGGACTCACCCCATCCTCGCACGTTTTATCCACCTCATGTCCCCAGTGATTCCAGTTCTCCGCCACGTCACAAACCTCGCCATGGCGCACGCAAGGAGCAACCGCTCCAGGCTGGATGACTGTGGCATTGCGGGGTGGCCATCAGGAGGCCGGAGTAGGAGTTGGGGCCCTCCGAGCGGCGTGCGGTTGATGTATGGGTGGGGGTCACTTGTGGGCGCGGTGGGTTGGGCGACCGGGGGCAACGCGGTGGTCGGCGCACGGTGGATGTGGGGGGAAGCTGGCGATGCGGTTGGCTGACTCCATGGGCACGCAGTAGCCTTTTCCAGCTCGAGACTGGGGAGGATGAAGCTCGCCGCGGTCGCGGTCGTTGTCCCAGCTCGCGAGCTCCATGTGCGCGGCACGGCACGGTGGGCTGGGCGACTGGGGGAGGCACACAGTGGATATCGGGGGCACCTGGTGGAGCAATGGGTTGACTCCATGGGAGCGCCGTAGCCTTCTCCCAGCTTGAGACCAGGGCGAATGCAGCTCGTGCGGTCTCGCTTGTCGTCCCAGGTCGCGAGCTCCATGGCCATGGGTACGACACGGTGGGCTGACGGTCGTCCTCGCCATGTAATGATATGACAATGGGCAGGAAAACGGGTATGCTCTCCTAAATCTCTCTGAACTACTCTGCGAGTCACTGAAATTCAGAGCACGCCTGGATATTAGACACCTTCATTATGCTTCAGCAAGGAGTTAAGGCTCGATGGATTTTGTGTCCCTTAAAATTCTGTTTTTTGAATCAGAGTTGGGCTAGGGAGATCGTGATGAAGCTGAGTAGAGGGAGGCGGCCATCACTGTGGTGCCGAGCCTGCTCGTGTGTGTGGACAGCATAAGGTAGGCTGCTCCTATACGTGTTCAGAAGTTGGAGATAGAGAGATAGCTGAATTTGTAGATTGATGTTGGTGTGTGTGTCTAAACTGAGTCCTAGAAATCACGAAATCACAGGGCAGAAACCTGTAGAGATGGATATTGGCACTCCCTTCTTCTTTTTGATGCTTATACAATTTTTATATCCTTGCCTTATAAATTGGACCGAACTGGGAGGTTAGGACATACCTATTTGCCTATGCTATTAACCGGATCCTTTCCAAAAAATGCTATTAACCGGAATATTGCTATGCATTGCAATCATGTGGCAGTTTCAGTTTATAAGCCAGATGATAATGACCTGAGGTCTAAATTTATGCTAATCATTTCACTAGAGAGCTTGGTGATGAGAGGAAGATGTTGTAAGACTTGAATCATGCGAGTAGTATTTTCCACTTCAGATTACATCAAAGCATGGCTGCTGAACCATTTTTCTATTCTGAACAGAGGCCGAGAAACGGTTTCGCATTCCAAATAACTATTGAGTATAATCGCCACTTCTGTAGTTGTGTAATCAAGTATTTCATACATGTGCAACTTTATATTGTTATATCAATCGGCATATCAGCTAGATTTTTTTTAAAGGAAAATACTGTCAACAACTGCACATTGTGTAGGAATCGAAACAAATGTTGTTACAGAAGATTTCGGGAGGCCAGAACCACCACTGTTCATCTTTCTCGTGTCACCAGCGTTGTGCGCAACCTTCTCATCTCGCTGGTCCTAGCCTAAATTTAATTATTTTGCTAAGAACATGTGTTAAGAACTTTGTATACCCGTAGCAACGCATGGGTATTGTGCTAGTAAAAATATAACATATGTCCAGGTGAGGACGCGTCACCAACTTTAGACAACAACCACAGAAGACTCGTCTCTAATCATTTTAGATCCAAGGGAACCGGTACGTAGCCACCGCCAAGGAAAAGGAGCTAGCTAAAACCTATCTAGGGTTCCGTCCCCTCGTCGGCGACGTCGCCGGTCTGCTCCGCCTCCGGTGGCCCTAGGGCCTTGGAGGTGTGGCGGGACACGGCCTCTCGCCGAGGGGAGGTTTTCTGATTATTGTTTAGCCAGTTTTTTAGTGTCTTCTTGGGATATTGAGGCGATGGTTACATCCTGAAGTCAGAATAAGGTCATCTCCACTCTATCTTTTGGTGATGCTTCTAGCACCGACCGAGGGCGTGTGAAGTCATTTGTCCGGCAGATCTCTTAGGAGTCCGTTATCGTTTTTGTTAATGTGATTTCAGGTCAGTCTCTTTTGATCTATTCGTTATAAAGGATACTTGGGTCAATGTAAGACCCACCCATCAGGCCTAGGCCGACGGGAGTGCAGCCTATGCAGTCGCACAGGTCCTAACTTTCGAGCAGCCCAAATTTCTACTAGCCCTTATATAATTTGGCAGCCCATCAACTATTTGGACTTTGTAGTGGAGTTGGCCTTCGGCTCCTCTGCATCCGCGCGTTGGACGCGCGATGTCTTGGACTAGTCCCGACGCGAAGGCCCGCAGGACGAGTACTCCTTTCATTTATGTTTTACGTTTGTAAAAGAAGTATATGTTGATCTTTTTTAGTTTAGATTTAGAATAAACCTACACACTAAAAAAATCTAGATACACTTCTTTTATAAACCTTTTATATTTTAAAATAGAGCGAGTAGCAACATACTCCCTCCGATCCATATATTACATGTCACTAAAATATATGTATCTAGACATGTTTTAGTACTAGATATATTCATTTTAACGAAAGTAATATGGATCGAAGGGGGTATAAGATTTTCTTGTATGATAGTTTACCCGTCAATCAGATCGATCTCTTCCTTAAAGAAAATCAGATTGGCAGACTTGCTAGGGCGCATGTCGTCTCTCGTTGGGTCGGTGTTTCCCGTTGCCCGCCGCCGAGCAAGAACTCACCCACGACATGGACGCATGGCGCTGCCAACGAGTGCTAGCAGTTAATTTATTTATTTGAGCTAAGTATAATATGGTATAGTCGAGATAAAATAATATAAATTGGGTAAGGTGAACGAGAGAGAAGACGAGGAAGAACGTAACCACGCTATAAGTTAATAGCCAGCTTTAGCACGTACTCCTAGCCACTTTATGAGAGTGATATGTGGGTCACGTATTGATTAAGTAATACTCCTCTGTTTTAAAATACTAAGTGACTTGAGTTTGTCTAGATTCGCATGTACCTATTATACTAAAACTTGTATAGATACATCCGAATATAGACAAACACATGTCACTTATTTTGATACGGAGGGAGTATAACATGTTTTAATTTTGTAAAGAGAGTATATTTAGACCGTTTTAGTGTGCAGGTTCACTTCAAACCTAAATAAACCTACATACTAAAAGAGCTCCTTTCATAAAGCTAAAACACCTTATATTTTAAAACGGAGAGAGTATATTTTTATATCCAACTATTGTATATATTAACTATAGAGCTGACTATAAATGATGGGTCACTTTTTTATACAGTAGGTACAACCGACTATATTATTAAACTTGCTCTTATCCTACCTGGTGCGCGACGACGCTAAGTCCGTTCATCCAGAGCGATTAACTCGACATTCAGCTTTTCAAATGTACACATTTATAAGTAGGCTACTTCTCCTGACGAATTCTGTAATGATTAATTACGACCTAGCAGTCTAGCTCATTAGTATATTAGCATAGTAGCATGCACTATGGCAACGGATCAATTCAGAAGTTTCTTACAAAAAACAAATAAATTGTTAGCCACTATCTTCTATACTTATTTGTTGTTGATTCAAGTAAAGTGTTCATGGAAAAAATACCTTTTGTTAGTAAAAAATAATTACATTTTTTCTTCATACGTTAATGATAAAAATACGAGTTAGTTATCCTCCCTCTAATTACTTTATACTGCTATGGCTATTCACGTTCAATTAGCCTCCAGATATATAAAAACAGAGATGTCTCACGTGCAAATTTATTTAAAATTGTTCGTCTAGGTCTACTTACCATGTGTAACACGTTTTGAAAAACATTTTAAGATTTTGACCTCGCCTCCACAATGTCCAATTTATGGCTTCGTCCCTGGGCATTAGCGACCCAACAATCCAAGAAGTCGAGCGCCAGATCACCACTGCTATAGTTTATATTTTTCTTCTAATTTTTAGTAAGACGGGCCTAATTTTAGAGTTCTGCATATGGCCTCGGATTTTACCGGCCCGGCCTTGCCACCCATGCACCTAGAAGAGTTACGAGTGGATGGAATGACCTGGCCGAATCGATAAACGACATCTTCTGCATTGCACCCCGGAGGCCCGCACCAACGGGTCACCAACAAGCCTATCATCTCTAGTTACCATATTTGCGATTCCACGGGAAACCAGTCTCCTAGGCGAAAACGACATCATGGCGCCATCGCTACCCAGTCAGACAGGGTTTCACTAGGTGCTCGAGGAGGGAAAAAAGTCATGGCAACACCACCAATGGGCAACATCACTACATGTGTAACCATATTCAACACTGACCATCGTTGAGCAAGGATATATGTTGCACCAACCCATAACCTCCGACTCTTGAAAAGTACTAAGCGGGGGCAGACTGAAGAGGATGGAGCATATGGCCAAAGAGTTCCATTACCGCAGATAAGAGTCACACAATGTCACCGATGAAGAATAAAGATGAAGGCCAACATATCAGAGGGGCGTCACAAGGCCGCCTTATCGGGCCCACCTTCATCGAAACCTCACCATGCAAAATACTAGTGACGTCGTCTGAAGGACCAGCCACCTTCTTGTGACAACACACTAGTGCAGAATATGCTACCAGCAGCGTGCAAAAACACCCCTTAGTGGTGTGTATTTGGCACGCCCCCAGTGTTACACCACTAGTATTTGATATTGCTGACGTGTCCTAGACACGTCACAGGTATGTGGGTATGTGGCATAACGGTGGCGCACCACTGACATAGGGCTTGTTAGTTTGTGGCTTCAAAGTTGTTGGGCGAGTGCATCATGGGTCCAAATTGCTTGTAATTGCCGCGTTTCGCAAAGTTGGGCTGCCAACTACTGAGAGGGCCCATTTCGAGGCAAACTCATCCCACCCCTACCAAATTCAAACATTTCGTCAACTGTCCCATGAAGTAGATGGTCAGGACCCTCATGTCAGTACTTTGTCCGTGACGCTAGTGCCAACGAGGCAACCACGTAGGCAAAACGAGGAACTAAATGCTTTAGCGTGTTGACTAAATTAACAAATTCACTCCCTCATTCGCATGAACCCTAGCACTGGCGGCAGCGAAATCCACCCTCCAACTAGGACGATCTCTTCGGACATTTGACTTCTGGCGCCAAGTTGCTGCGTTCACTCACTGATCCCGATCTCCAATGTCACATGTTGTGCCCATCGTTGCGAGGCTCTAACCCGCCTTTGCCGCCGACGAGCTGAGCAGCACGAAGGATGGTAGATCCTACTACCAATGAAGAAAAAGTTTTGGCTACATGCGGGTGAGCTACTCTTTTCTTAGCTATTCACACTAACTATATTTGCTAGCTGGTTATTAACATTCTAGAGATAGATCAAACCTAGAATTGTTTTCATCCCAACGTTAGACAAACAGTTCTTATTTTTTGTCCCCAAATTTCTATCAAGTAGGATTTCTGCGGACCACCTTTACCTGATTACGCTAACCCTCTTCAGCTACAACTCTAAATTAGCAAATGGAAAGGGCAAGTGGAATCAACTTGATTGTCTCACGATGGAATAAGCGTCTACTCAGATTTGCATTATCCCTGGTATGGTTGTTGCTCTGCGTAAACATGTTGAAATAGGGTCAAAGCAGACTGCACAGTTCACCTTCATGGATAAACGAGGCATCATTGTTCCTGTAACGTGTGACAGTCAGCTAATTGGGTTGATGAAAAAGTCTGTTTCGACTTACATGTTTATATTGAATTGTGATGTACTGGATGTGGAAGCTACTACTATTGGGAGTCGTCCTACTATTTTTGGACAATATGGTCACTCGAACCCTTACTTCTGGTAAGAAAAAGTCTCTTGGGGTTCACATGTTTATGATGAATTGTATTTTTTTGTTTACTATGTAAATATTAGGTAGTTAGCCGTGTCATGTTTTTTTGGTAGGAAGCGCAAGGTTATAAACATGACTGTTGAGTCAATCATTTTTCTACGGAAAGAAAATCAAAACGAGGGGAGTGATGATGCTGGACACGATTCTCGTATTGATTGTCCCGGAGATGCAGAGTACGTGAAGGTAAGAAATTGGCACCCAAGAAGAGGAAGAAGGCAGACAATGAAGAAGCCAGTGGACGTGAAGGCAATCAAATTGGCACCTAGGTAGGGGAAGAAAGTTGGCAATGAAGATGCATAATAATGTGTTGAACTTGAATCTATATATGTAATTCAGTTAAATTATGGAGCTGTGTGCGTGGAACTTGTCGGGTGAAATAATCTACCCCCGTTTTCGTAGTAAAATGTACCGCAACTTAGGTTTGAAAACGACCGAGCCACTAGTTGAATCCAAAATTGTGATTGTGCCACTAATATCTAAAAACTCGTAGCAATTGGATCGCGATTGCTGAGGGGTAGTGGGTATCCAAATTTGATGGATGTTAGTGGCACATAAATAAATTATTTAAATTCTTCATAAATCTCTGCTTTTGGGATTACACTTATTATAATGTTCTGAGCTGAAAAACAAGTTCTGAGCTGCTACACTTCATGAAGCAGCAACTTATTTCAGCTGCTAGACAACGACATGATAACATAAACAGTAATAGAAACCGATAATTCCTAGATAATGAGAAAATTGTTACCACTTTCTGGCCTAGTCTTAAGACTGTCTATCTCACCACCTCCCTGCTCCTGCCTCCCCTACATCCGGCGAAGCTCCCGGGTCTATCGCTCAAACGCACTGTAACACCCTCAAATCGGCCCTATGCAAGTTTTAGCCCTTTCCGCCAAACCCGTATAGAAACGATTCAAGGATGCCCACCAGGCATTTTCGTGCGGGTGGAAAACGAAGTAATAACATTACACAACAGTCCTCGATGGGACCCACAGAACAGATAT
Source organism: Avena eriantha (assembly GCA_910589775.1). Lineage (NCBI taxonomy): Eukaryota > Viridiplantae > Streptophyta > Magnoliopsida > Poales > Poaceae > Avena > Avena eriantha. The sequence goes on along the minus strand of OU342741.1, from coordinate 194,569,117 downwards.
ATATACAACATCGACTACATGAGTCAAGAATACAGATATAATATACAAAGATCCAAATCACCTCGAAACGATAGAGCGTCCGACTACGGACAAGATGCAAATGGGGCTAAGAGCCCTGAAGAATAAACAATGGCGTCCATAACCCTGCCCAGGCCAAGCCAGAAGGGTAACCCTGCTAACGACGTCGATCTCAAACCTGCTAACAAAAGGGGTGCCGACAAAGGACAAAGGAAAAAGAGGAGCGTTAGTACTGAGGCCAGTACACGGCGAGGCTAGAATTCGGCGGCTCTCGCCTACATAGGTATGGTGGGCTGAAGCGGCAGCACAACGGCACTAGACAACCTATAGAGACTCAATTCAACTGGCGGTTATCAGATAGGGATAAGAAAGACCTAATCGGATCCAACCTGAAGCTAACACCAAACAAACCCATCCTGGTATTTCCCCCTAGAGACCAATCAAGGAAGTCGGACCAAGGAACTCACATAGTTGGCAATTTTACTCATTCCATTATAGTTGCAGCAATTACTAATCAGATATAGATAGCATGAGTCATCCTGATAGCGTAAGTAGTGGGTAGTTTAATTACCATTCTGTTGTAGTTGGGACATTTACTAGTCAGATATAATTGTCCCAAGGAATCCCAAAACCCAGCAGTTGTTGGCACTTTTATCACATTCCATTGGAGTTGCAATACTTACTAGGTAGGTATATCAGCACACGATACGACCAAGATCCACCAGTTGTTGGCATTTTTAATATTCATTCCGTTATAATTGAGCTGATAACTAGTCACATATTAAGTCAAATTTATAGCACTACTTTAGTTATGCTTGTCTATGATCGAGATACTGTGCTCCAAGTCGTCCATAACCGCGGACACGGCTTTCAGAAAGTTTTACCCTGCAGGGTGCACAAATAGCAACACACACTCGATCAACCTCGGAAAAACCAACTCAAAACCCAACGAGGCATTCACGACAAAGCGATCACAGGATTCAGAAATATTTCAGGGGGCCACCCCACTAAGCTACGCGCAACGAAGTTGGCCGGATCCGGAACGGACCCAGGGTTTGTGTGGACGGCTGTAAACGACTGGGAACCCGAAAATGTGACTGGGCTTGTCGATACAGCGAAAACGTGTCACGATCCTAAACAGTACAGGTGCTCCACGCACAATCGTAAATAAAGCAGTAACATGGCATAAGTACAGGATAGTAATAAAGCCCCAAACTACTTTGTGGCCCCAAGAAATAGAAATGAATCAAGTTCTGGCTCAGGGGGTCCATAAGGCCTCCCGGATGTGGATAGTGCGAAAAATCAAGGAACAGGTATCAAGTACTCGGGGTCCTACGGGACACAAGTGAGCGTGGAAGAACCAAATAACATCTATTGCCCACCGATGCCTCTGCATTAGTTATATCTAGCATTTTAATAGTTGTATTTAAAGTCATGATCATCTCCACCATAAACATCTGCTAGCAATAAACATCTGCCCGCATTCCAACAACTGTGGCATTCGTCAACACGAGATCGCACCTGAGCAAACAACTACGACTTGCAAGGCCCGCTATCTACCAAACACAGGTAATAGGAGGTGTCCAAGGCAATATAGAGGTTGCATGGGATATAACTGGGGTACGGAAACTAAAGCATCGCGACATGGATAGCAATAGATCAACAGGAGGAAATAAATACTATAAATGCAAAATAGGTAGAAGGGGAAGAGATGCTCGCCTAGAAAACACTGCCGAAGGATCATATCTGGAGAACTTGTCGATACTCGCATCAACTCATCGGCCTAATCCGTGAAGCAGCAAACACTAGAACAAACACCGGATGCAATATTTAATACTACGGCAGAAGATCCGGCATGATTATGATATGATGCAGATGCGGTGCAATTAGGCAGTATTAAGCGGAACCGGGGTCCCGACAAATGATCATATGGTTCAAGTGGTTTAGAAACCCCGCAATTTAAATGTTGTATTAACAGGGCAAAACATGGCATCGGTTCGCTACGCCAATTTAAATGGAGTCCGGAATAAGACAAAGATATCCCGCATAAACACTCCATATTTAAACGTGCGATGATACGGCATAAGGCCCCCCAACCCACATGATATGCATGCGAGATGATCAATTAATGTGCAGCAAGTTATATATATAGCATTTATAAAATAGGGGCTCGGAAAAAGGTTCACACATCTGGGTCCGACGAACTTGGGGTCGATGGGGTTCGAGGTTCGACAGGATTCGACGGGGAACGGTTCGACGGGATCGGTCTCGGACAACGGAAGTAGATCTTGTCGCATCTGGAAAGAAGGACTTGGTTTGGCGTCGGGGGCGCATCGGATTCGCCCGAGTCGGTGTCGATCTTGTCGTCTCGAAGATCTTGTCGGGCCCTCGCATCGGGTCGGTCTTGGCGTCTGGGATGAAGTACTTGGCGTTCCGGGAGACGATCTTGTCGCATCCGCGGTCGTCGGGTCATGTCGTCGGTCCTGTCGTTTCACGGCGGAGATCTTGGCGTTCGGGAGGAAGTGCTTGTCGTATCCGGGAGAAGATCTTGGGGTTCCACGTCGAAGGCCTTCTGGTATGGGGGCCTCAGCATCTGTGAAGGCGAACATGGCGATCCACGAAGGAGGTCTTGATGTTCCGTGAAGGAGAACGTGAAGCCGGTACCGGGGTTCAGTCTTTGAAGAGGAAGGAGAACGTGGCGTCTTGTGACGGAGAACTTGTCGATCCGGCACACCACAGCAACTTCTCTGAGGAATTGTCATCAGGTTAACGCTGGCACCCCATATACTTCATATCAACGCAACATCTAATCGCGGGTCAACACGCCGAGACGCGGCCGTGGTTGCGGGGTCCTGGAAGCTGTAGAGGGTGACGCGAGGCCGAACCGCTAGGGCGATGCTAGGGTCAAGGTCGATGAGGACCAAAGAGGGGGGGCGAGGTCGAGGACGTGCAGGGACATGCGCGTGTCGGGGGAGGCCGAGGGGTTGAGGATGGCCCTGCGGCGACGACGCCTGGGCTTCACGAGGAAGAGGACGGCGGCCGGAGGCGAGGGGCTGGAGGCGGCTAGGCGCGAGGTTGGGCCACGGGACGAGGCCCAGGCGGTGGAGGAGAGTGGAAGGAGCGGGCACGTCGGTGGGGCGATGGAACCGAGGGAGGCAGGTGGGCCAGGGCGCGGAAGTGCGGGCTGGTCGGGCGGTGGTAGGCTCGCAGGGTGGGGCTCGGGGTAGGTGGGGCGAGCGGGAAAAGGAAGGCTGGCGCGTGCGGCGGTGGAAAAATTAGGGAGTTGGCGGCGCGTCTGTCCACTCCAGGAGGGTGGGGCCCGCGCGGTGGCTGTGGGGTGAGGGCAGGTGGGGGTTGGTCGGCTGGGTGAGGTGGAGGGATAAAGGGAGGGGTTGGTGAGGTGTCGCGCAGCGATTGGGCGGGGTGAGGTGGAGGGGCTGGGTAGGAAAAATGGGGTATGATATTTGGTAGAAAAGGGTTTGGGTGTTTAGACAGATTAAGATTTAATTTTGGAGGTGGCCGGCTAGGCTTGTGGGCCTAGCTGGCTGCCTCCCAAAAATAAAGGAAAATATTTTATTATTTAAAACGGGGCTTTTGAAAACCGTTGGTAGACAAACAAAATATTCCGGAGACCCGGGTTTTGATTTGAAACAAAGACGGGGCGTTTCGAAAACAAAAACAGTCTTTTCGAAAATAGTTTTAGACAAACAAATGCATGATGACATGACGATGCTCAAATGCAAGGTGGCATGATGACATGAGCATGCGGTCATGATGATGCAATGCACAAAAACACAGCGATTTTCTAGCAGTGGTTTTTTGCGGGATGCCACATGCACTAATATGGTGTACGTGCTTTCACTTTATAAATTATGTCTATGCTTGCATGCGGCAGAATGCACGTAGATTACGTTTAAAGAAACCACCAAAGTCAGATTACCACCACCATCAGACAAAAGGAAGTAATGAAGGGCTAAGACAGAATAACAGACGACCAATTTTTTTATCTTCGGACTTCGAGACCACTAGTTCAGACCACTTGGTCAACAAGTACTATTATTATAATTAAAAAAGTACAGAGCTCTAGCTAAGCAGAACTAGTTATCACACTTATTCATGATCTTCCTAATCTTGGCCCGATGCACATCTTCCTGTGAGCGCAAGGATTTAATCGGCTGCGCCATGCTTTTAGCATCTTCCTTGTATAACTTCAATTGTTTCTCTGCACTTACCCTCATGAACTTGTCCATACCTGTAGTTGTAGCCTGCTGGACTTTGGCCTGGTGCAGTTTAATCCTTGCTTCAGTCAGTTCTTACTCTGATTTAGCCTTCAGGGCCAATGCCATGTCTCTCTCCTCCTCGACTTCACTAACCTTATCTTGCACCCTCTTGAGATCACGGTGAAGCTTGGTTGTGTCACCATGGTCAAATAACTTCGTCTTAGCACTCTCAAGAATTGAGCTGACTATGGCTTCTTTCAACTCAACAGTCATATCCCATAGTTTGTCCAGCGATTTCTGCATTGATTTGGGCCACTCCGAATCTACCCATTTGACAACACTGCAAATTCTGTATGGCAACATTGCACCATGTCCTTGACACTCTAAAAACCTCCCGCCTGCATTGCGTCCTTCGAACGCTACAAATTTAGCGGGCACATCTCTATGTTTACATTGCGGAGGACAATCTCCCTCCACTAAACTGTGATAATCAGAGTCGTACATCATCTGGTTAGCCTAACACATCAGCCGTGTATGGGTAATCAGAGTAGATCTAGCTCAAAATAGATAAATGGCCATTAGAGATGAGACGACTCACATCGAAATCACAGTCGTTGTCATCACGACGCGTTTTCTCACCGTCTCCCTGTGAACCTATGGCGAAAGGGGTGGGTGTGAGACCAGGCACATGGCTTAATAGGATTGATAGAATACTCATACCAACAAGTTGCAACTTCTTTTCCGGGAGCTTATTCGAAAAGAACTCTAAGGTTAAACGTGCTTGGCCTAGAGCAATTCTAGGATGGGTGACCGACCGGGAAGTGGGTAACCGGGTGCGCATGAGTGAGGACAAAGTGCGCAGAAAAGACTAGTGTTGGTCTGTGGGGCCAGTCTAGATATCCTATTAAGCTACCAGGAGTGACACCCCCCGGGCCCAGGAGTGGACGGGGTGTTACAAAGTGGTATCAGAGCCGACCCTTGCGACTACACGGGTGTGTGCGGGTTAGTGGCGGGACATGTGGAGCATGGCGCGTGTGGCCCGGAGTGGACACGGCATGGCACATGTGCCGGCATTAGACGCACAGACGCGTGCCAAGAGGGAACATTCCTAGGGTGTGCTTGATCGATGAGGGCATCGATCTTCTAAAGGGTGGGTGTATGTGAGACCAGGCACATGGCTTAATAGGATTGATAGAATACTCATACCAACAAGTTGCAACTTCTTTTTCGGAAGCTCATTCGAAAAGAACTCTAAGGTTAAGCGTGCTTGGCCTAGAGCAATTCTAGGATGGGTGACCGACCGGGAAGTGGGTAACCGGGTGCGCATGAGTGTGGACAAAGTGCGTAGAAAAGACTAGTGTTGGTCTGTGGGGCCAGTCTAGATATCCTATTAAGCTACCAGGAGTGACACCCCCCGGTCCCAGGAGTGGACGGGGTGTTACAGTGGGGGACTAGGGTGGCTATGGGAGAGATCGATGTAGGCGCCATTGGCTTGCGGCTACGGCCGGATGGAAGAGAAGTGGGGACAGTAGCTTCAAGGGGAAGGAAGAGAAATAAAGGGGGAGGAAGAGAAGTAAAAGGGACGTGACGCTGGCAGGTGGGCCTGCAGAACATGTGACCGTGGCAAGTGGGAGCATGCAGTATTGCCAGTTTTTCCAGAGCAGGCAGATAGGAAGCGCGACCAATCATGTCACAGAACAGCCTACTCGCGGATCGCTCTTATGAAGAATAATCCCAATTGTCCAAATGCCCTGATCGAACGGTCTATAACAATCAGGATGTAGAACCCTTCTAGAAGACTCGATCTGACGGCCACCATTGGGGGCCCTCCACCATTGGGCATAGGGTAAATGGGTACCCGAGGGTAAAAATATCTGTGTTTACAACACATCAAATCTAGAAAAATAGCAGCACATTATAAACACGAACACATTATAGAAAATGGTCAAACCTATAATAGAGGTGCCAACAGTCTCGTGTTAACCTTGGCGGTGACTCATGAAGTTGCGATGGATAGAAGAAATATGAGATCGATACTGATCGCTCGGGATTCGGGATATGATCCTGTAAAGAATGTATGTACTGTGACAGTCATGTGGCAGGAGGTGAAGTGATCATAACAAACCTACAAGTGATCGTGCAACTAGGAAGCGTGAGATTCGGTCTAGCTAGCATCAATGCATGATTAGAGAGAAATTAAGTATGTTAAATACTAGGGAGGCCCCATGTGTCAAATTTTAGATGGGCATATGGATACACAGGTATGTGTTCTATGATCCTATACACTTACCTGCTCTACCCGATGGGTATAAATTTTTCACATTTACATATCCATGTGTAATTTTGTGTACCATACCCGTAGTACTAACTGGTTTTTCCTTGTGGGTACATGGGTAATGGGTACCCATTGCAATCCGTATGCATTGCATAGAACAATTTGTGCACCATTAACAAAAGAAACTCACGTTTAATTAATTCATGGTAAGAGCGCTACCAACAATGGTCAAAAGGCAGTATGAAACAAATAGTTTATTACCACCGAATCTACAAATCTCCTCATGCATATAGACAATAAATTGTAACCCCGACGACAAGCTAGTGTCACACTCGCTCATGCATTTTCAGTATGGAACCAATCTCCTAAACAACAACAACAATCATTAAGACCAACTTACAACACTACAAATAATATAGTAACAACAACATGAATCTTTAAAACAATTCATTTACACAATTCAACTAAATTAGGGATGAAAAAGGAGTGGAAACAGAAAAAACTGAGTGGTGCCACATTTGTTTTTCATATTTTTTTCAGAAGCGAAAACAAAAACATAAGTAGACATTATCGGAAACAAATATAGACTGAATACGATGCATACGCGAAACGATGTAGATTTTACCCGAAAGCAAGAGAACCCTGGAATCATAAAACGAATCTCAAGCATTCAAAAAAATCAACAAAATTGTTCCATGATTATAGCACAATCTTATGTTTTCAAGGTAACAAGAGAAAGATCAAATCATAGAAGCCTCCTCGAATACATGAATGGATTACATGGTCGTCGATTCCAGGATGAGCAACTTTGCAAGTTTGGCTTGACAAGGTCATGTAATGAGTCCATTGTATTTGGCCAGGCACATCAACTCTAAAAGGAAAATTCCATTTTAGAAGGAAATGGAAATTCAGTTTCCTCATTTGTTCTGCCCAAAAACGTTGTTCTGTTTTCATTTTCCTTTTGTCCAAAAAAATCGTTTTCATTTTGCAAAATTCCATTTCCATTTTTGTATATTAATTCTGTTTCCATTTTCCGTGAAAAATTCGGAAGCTTTGTGATCCACTTTCATCCTAAACTAAATAACTCTCTACACAATTCATGGAAATAATTCATCTACACAATTAAACTACATGTGAAAAAATAGGAAAGCTAGGGCTCACTAACAGCGGCGGCAACCGAGGGATGTCAGTGTCTCAGAAGGGCAGGGCGGCAACGGTTTGACATCACGGACAGGGCAGCAGCAGCCATGACGAGAGGAAGAGGGAGGGGTGGCACAACAGAAATAGGAGATGGAGGGATGGCAGCGACACGTGTAGGTGGGGTCGAGAGGAGAGGAGCAAAGAGTGGATCGAGTGTGGAGCAGCTAGCTCTGATACTCCACTGGTTTTTCTATGTGAAATTATGATGACTGCAAGTGCAAAGTTTGTTTGTAGCTAGTTTCAAAATAAAAGTATCCAACCACGAGTAGCTACTAGTAATGGTCTTAACTTCTCTTTGCTACTAACAATCAAAGAGTGCTAAGAGTTATCTTTGATTTCTAGCGAGTGCAAAAGATTGTGTGAAAGTGTTTGTGTGAACAAATCAATATTAAACTAGTGAACAAAAACTAAGTTTCGCGATGTAAAGTACTTGACACTGCATTATATCTAAGATGTTCTTAGGGAGTGTTGGATCCACCACTAGCAAATAGATTAATTGTGATTAAGATAGATATTTTTTTATCCATGTGTATGTATGCGAGAAGCTCCAAATTGGATGAGCATATACTAACCATCTTATATTTCATCTCTCATAACCATAGCCGTGATCAAAGGCTAGCCCCCTTTATCCCTAGCAATTAAAGATTAATCTCATGGTTATGGACAAGCTTTGTGAGTCCACTCTTATCCATGTTGACCACATGAATGATGATCCATGTGACATGTCGCTTAACACCATCACACCACCAGATACATACCCAGCGATAATTATTTATCCAGTCTCTAAGGCAATTGCTATGTGGTGCATATTCACATAACATCAAGAGAGTTAATTGATACATACGACATAAATCTAAGTTATAGATCATATGTATTTTAATGCATAATGTTTTCTAGGATTTCTCTATCCCCCATAACTAAATAAACTAATCACACATAGAGGAAATAAACATTATCATAGTAATATGAGAGGTATACCAATGGATAAATGAGTACTTGTGTAAATCCACAATAGAATCGATGAATTACAAGAAGATGAATATGATATGAGATATAGGGATTGATGGTGATGATGGTGATGCAACAGTTGATGATCGATATGATGTACATGATTTTAAGGATCTTCATAGTAGTGAGGATCAATGCCCTTATGCTTATTTCCCCTCTAGATCCCTTCTAGGGGTGAGGTTTCTATGAAGTATGGTGGCTCTGAATGTGTGGTCTTAGATTTATCTCCACAAGGTGAAATTATTTGATGAGACGGCTCCAGCGGCAAATGGTACGGGCGCACCGTACATGTGGGTCGTGCCCGTTAAAGGGTCTATCTGCCCACTGCAAGTTGGTTTTTCTTCTCAGGTGCCTGGATCAATGTTTGGAAGGTATTTACTTTCTCCAATTGTCATATTTATGCACAAGAATGAATGTTTTAATTGATTTCTCTATCAACTCTTTTAATTCAGTGATCCTATTGAAATAAGCATAAAAAGGTACGGGCGAACATAGTAAAATATCAAAATCCTATCACTACTGACGCAAAAATAGAAGATAAACATACTAAAAAATGCACTCGTCAAATTACCAAACGTGTTTCATGCACGTGAAGCACCACTAAGTCCTAAATACTAGTGTTGTTTCGCGTATGTGCTACACCACTAAGATTTTCAGCCCAGGTCAACACTGGGTCGCATATACTAGTGGCGTGTTCACTTTAGGATTAGTAGTGACTTACCGGTGGCGTACGAGAAAATAATACGCCACAATGTAATATCCCAAATTTTTCTAAAATTTGGAATGTTAAAATTTATATATAAAATGATGAATCTCTAGAGAATTTTAAAAAATTGTGGACTTGTTAATTTTCTCAACCTTGTTTAAACATAATGAATTGTGGTTGAGAGAGTTTGATTTGTTCTAAAAATTGTTTCCTACCATATTTAAAACATGCATGTGTGAAATACTATTTTTTGTCGTATTTGATTCTTATTTGTATTTTGGATTTTGGTATATGTAAATTATTTCCAAAAAGAGAGTGGAGGGTAACATAACATCCTTAATTTTAATTTTGGATTAATTTATATATATTGCGTATGCAGTTTTTGGATCTATACAATTATTATGGGAATTTATGAAACCCTAAGAAATTAATTTAGGGAATCCATAAGGCATATATAAGATTTTAAAACTAAAATTATATTTGTCAGGAAAAATAGTGTCTAAAGTCCTAATTATCTATTTTGATTAATTGGATTTTTTCTGAAATTTTGGAATATAGTTTTGATACTATATGAAAAATCTAAGCCTAGAATAGAAAAATAGAAAAAATAAAAAGGAAAGAAGAGAAAAAATAAAACAGCCAACTAGGCCGCAACTGACCGAACTGGCCCAACGGAGCCTCCCCGGGACTCTCTCTCCCTAGCCCTTTCGTCTGAACAAAATCCTACTCAGCTCCCTTCTCCACCCCTTCAAACAACAACAACAACAACAACAAAAGGTTAGAGACTGACGAGCGGGGACCGCTTGTCAGCCCCGTCTCCCACCTCTGACCATGAACAAAACCACCAGAGTCGAACCATCAAATGCGCCCCTCCTCTTATCGGTCCTGCGCGCACACCTAGACGTCGCCCCAAACCTCCTCCGTTCACCTTCCCTCCTCAATGCGTGTTTAAGACACGCTAGTGGCCATCAATGGTCGGATCCCGAACCTCCCCGACGACCATTTTGCATACCATTGTTCTGGACCTCCCCTCCCTATAAATGGCACACCGAGGAGCTCCCCCTTCTCACACCACTCCTCCCCTACTCCACGGTGTCGACCTGTGGCTCTACTAGGTGGAATTTCTCATTGAAGCACAAACCCAAAGCCACCGCCTCCATGTGCGCCTTATCGTTGTGTGGAGCTGCCCGAGGATGACTGAGTTACCCATCGACCTCGTGGTGAAGCCTCGTGCCTCGTCCACTACTGCGCCAAGCTAGGAGACCACCGTAGAAACTCTCGTGTCGACATTCCGAGCCGTTGTCTATTCACTTATCAAATCGGTATTGTCCAGTAAAAATATGCCATGTGTCCTAAACATTCTTTTCTGATTAATATTTAGGCTAAAAATTCTCTAATCCTTAAAAAATCATATATTTTTCCATCTTATCATAAAAATGCAAATCAAATGTCCCTCGAACCCTTAGAAAATATAGAACCGAATTCCATCATTAGTTTTGAGGTTTGTTGTAATGCCCCAGCATTTAGGGCTACAGAAGAGAGTTTGTGCATTCACATTCATGCATAAGAAAATTTGGGGTAATTTTGTTGCAAATTAAAACCCTGGAAATATCGGAGTTTCTTTCACTATTTTGAGTTAGGATTTAGCTCTTCATAGTGATTATTATAAATTTTCACATGATCTTTAGGAATTTAAAAGATTTTGGGGTGAATAATTTAAATTCATATTTAAATTTCAATCAGTTTTGAAAAAATATTGAAATTAGAAGCATTTAAGATTTTATTGTTTTCAAAAAGGAATTATAATTAGAAACTATGAATCCTTGAATATATATATTAAGTATTATTCATGAAAAAGAATTGAATATAATATAATTAGAATAATGCGTAAAAGAAAGTATATGTCTTATTCTTTTATTCAGTCAACAACAATAACTATAGTACAAACGAATGAATAAGAGATTATATTCCAACAACAAGAAGAATAAAGGAAAATGAGCTTTATTGAATGGTAAACTTATATTACATTGTTCTTTACAATAAGAAAAAGAAAAAGATTACAAAAGGTAAAAAGAGGAAAAACCTAAACTAAATTCCTAACTAATCCTAATCTAAATGTTCTTGATCTTCTTTGAAACTTCTTGTACCTGTAAGCAAAACAATAAACAACAATGAATAAAAAGGATTAGTGTTAATAGGATTCCTCTGAGTTTTAAATAGTGTAGTGCACTATTCATATTACACCACTGAGCAATTTCAAATAAAGGGGAAAATTGCATAAAATGTAGTATCTGTTCTTTTAAAATCTTAATGCCTTTAGTGCCACATCATCAGCCAAAGGAGGGGCAAGTTTCACCAAGATAGTTAAGGTAAAAGGGTCAAAAGATTAGGTTTTCACTTGAACTGAACCACAGGTGATACAAGCAAGCACACAACACAGTTACTACATGTGGCATGCCTTGCTGTCGACACCTGAACACACATGACTAAGGGGTTATCTCCCTAGGCGAAGCAAAGGGAAAGTACTACTCTCTAAAGCTTACACCATTCCATCAAGAAAGAACAGCCAGGCAACTGTTGTATTTTTCAACCACAACCACAAATCAATCCAATAGTTACTCACTTAAGACACTAGATCAATAATCAAGATGGTTACTTGAAGGTGAGTATTCAGGAGTTGTTCCAGGAGGTGACAAGAAGCGAAGCCCGAGAAGAAGCTCAACAAGGACCACATACCCAAGTTTTCATCAACATCATTAGTACTACCAAGTTGGTGAGCATTTAACAAACATGCTCTTTATAGTTTCATCTATATCAGTAGAAGTTATTCATTCATAATTCTTCTCAGAAGTACACCCAAGTGGGGTGTATATTCATCATAGAAAGGAATTAAGAATCCAAGTACTAACTTTCAATGATCCAAAACAAGGTCTCAGACCAGGCATCATTGACCAAGCTAGTGTTTTCTAGATTAAACTAGATAGCAACAGATCTAGTAATGAACTGCTACAGGGCAAATTCCAATGAATGGTAGCACCTCTATAGCAATTCAATATTTCTATAAACTTCAGATTAGATATAATCAACATAATCCATTCTGGTAAGCATAAGCAAGCATGCTCTGTACTTACTATTCCCATCAAGAAAGCATGAGTTGCTATATATTGATAATCTCAGGAATACACCTAAGTGGGGTGTGTATTCATCATTCAAAATTAAAAGCATCAAGTAACATCTATTCCAAATTACAACCTAGGTCTCAGACTGTGCATCACTGACCTAAGCTGGTCTCCTCTAGATTTAAAACTAGATACCAGCAAATACATAGATGGTTTTCTATTGGGCACACCCCAATTTTTGGGTAGAACCTCAACAGAAGCCAAGATAACAGCCATCTTTCTATCATCGAGCCATCAAAAGATTTTAAATCATTTCTCTAGTTTAAACAACTAGAGATCATTCAAAACACTAATTTCTATCATAATGAATAGATGAAGTTCAATTAGACAATTTTTTGAACTCATGGGTTGAGTTAAGAAATAGGCAGAAATTCCATAAATTCTCACCGAACCAAAGGTTCAGATAAATCATTTGCCCTCATAAATTTCTCATGAATTCATTTGAATTCAAAGGTCATTGTGCTACCTACAAGCACACACTTGTCTACAATCATTCAATCAAATCACTTTCCTATCAAATCATTCAGGGATCATTCTTTTACTTTCAGAACATTACCAAACATAATTATAAAGAGTAGTTAGGTATGCCTAACCATAGTCTCCTATACATCATTAGGATGAGATCCCGAGTGAAAAAAATACAGGGATTCCTCATAACCCAACCATCAAGACACATTGCACACATAGCTTGCAGCATTGCTATAGTAATTAAAGTATTCCAACTATAGCCCAATAAGTATATGTCCACCAAAAGCAATGACCATTGCATCAATACTAAACCAATCGGGCAACAATAGAACAACATACTGACAGTGCGCAATTGTCGGGAAGCATGGTCAATCACTCTGAATTGAGCTTAGCATCAGTGTTCTCACAGCATACTCATAGTAATAATGCACCAAAATCAACATTTTTTGATTACTAACAATAACAACAAGGAAGATGAACCCTAATCAAGGATTCAGGGCAGTAATCACATAGAGCAAGGAGGGAGAAGAAGTACACTTACCCGAGGTCCTCGCTTAGCAAGAAGAGGAAGCAGTGGCTGGCGTTGAGGAAGCACACGACGACATGAGGAGCACCCCAGCGGGGTGCTGCAACCCGCGCCGAGCCGCGTCAACGGCGGCTACAGAGGATAAGGCGACACCACACCATTGTCAAGGCACCAGGGCGGTGCCAAATAGGCGTTAGAGTGCCGAACCACCGGTGAGGCTGAAACCCTAGACACTAGGAAGGTGGCGGTCTTTAGCTTGCACATCATGGTCGAGTTTAAGAGTTTTCTTCGATATGAGCAAAGATCGATTTTTATAGGTTTTGAGTATAGCTCTATGAATCTAAGCTTAGCAATTCAATGCTAAGAAGATTATCGAGTTAAAGCTAATTATGAGATACAGTGATCTCATTATATGGTTTGTTGAACTCCTATTAAACTTTAAAGTCATTTTAGGTAAGGTTTGAGATATGAGATCATTCACCACCAATATAAGTGAATGATGCTAAAGGATAATTTGAAGTTATTAGTTATAATTGATTTAAGACTCTAAAGGAGTATTAATAATTTACACTTAGGTTTTATTATAGACCCTCTTTGAAGAACCAAATAAGAACCAAGAAATATGATGGAAAATATGCAAATGTTTGAGCTCTCTTTGAAGGATATGATCAAGTTACTCACTCGAGATCCCCTCGTGATAATACAGTTATCTATCCTAATCCCAGTATCCCAACAACAACATGAGACTGGCAAAAGGGAAAACCTATCAAGATAATACCTTTGCCTTGAGCATTGCACTTGAGCTTGAATAATATGATCTTCTCTTCCTCAAGGTGGAACATCTTTCTTGATTGCTCTTACTCGATCTTGCTTGATGAAGACTTGCGAATTGTTCCCCTAAATACCATGGGGAAACCACTTGTTTGAACTTGTTTTCATCAAACCATGACCACTGAGGATGACAAGCTTCAAGCATGAGATCTTCTAGAGAAGGCACATCTTTAGCTTGCACATCATTTCTTCTAACTACATTTGGATGATGTCTTGAAGATACACATGAGGAACTCCATATTATTCTTCAAGACACTCTTGATCTTCTTTTCTTTATTCTTCTTCTTATTAGAAAAGGCCCAAATCCTTTGGACATTGCTACTTCTTATTCTTCAATCCTTCTACCTTGAAGCCAACACATGGTCCAAGCAATGCCAAAACTCAATGCAAACATTAGTCCATAGAGATTATCATTAATTACCAAAACCACACATGGGGGCCCACATGCTCTTTCAATCTCCCCCATTTTAGTAATTGATGACAATCCCTTTGAGAGGGTTTATATAAGGAATTTTAACAAACAAAAATGGTAGAACCAATATCAGATAATATACAAGTATGTGATATTGATACAACCACAATATATAGAGCAACCACCCACACACACAATCTATGCATGTGTGATGAACTTGAATTTTATTGCATATATTTCCAATCATTATCATTGGTGGAGTTCCCTCTATATATAGCACATGCTAAGCAACAACAAAGATTCAAGAGCATGAAAGGCAAATGCTTAAGAACAAACTCAAAGCATAAACTAACTTCCCTTAAACCCTCTAAAACTTCTCCCCCATTGGCATCGATTGCCAAAATGGGTGACAAGTTTTAGAAGGCCAATATATTGATAATTCCTCCCAAGGTGTGCATTTGAACATCTCCAATGATGAATACTTGGGAGGAAGTATAACTATATAGAGGACCCAAAGATTGCTGATGTCTACGCACTTCTATTCTTGTAGACCGTTGTTGGGCCTCCAAGTGCAGAGGTTTGTAGAACAGCAGCAAGTTTCCCTTAAGTGGATTACCCAAGGTTTATCGAACTCAGGGAGGAAGTGGTCAAAGGTATCCCCTCTCAAGCAACCCTGCAATCAAGATACAAGAAGTCTCTTGTGTCCCCAACACACCCAATACACTTGTCAGGTGTATAGGTGCACTAGATCGGCGAAGAGATAGTGAAATACAAGTGGTATGGATAAAAGACAATAGTGCTAGAAAATAGCTTGCTGGCGTGTGGTTGACGTGGGAAAAGACTAAAGGCAAACTGAAATAAAGATGGAAGCAAGCAAACATGTAACAGATCTAATTGCAAACGGTGTATCAATGCTTAGAGACAAGGCCTAGGGATCATACTTTCACTAGTGAACACTCTCATATAAATATATTCTCTTTATGATACTACTCTTAACTACTCTCCGGTTAAACACTCTAATCGATGGTAGGGATATAACAACACACCTCAAAGTAAGCCTTTCCCATCTAGAAAACCCCACACTGTCACCTTGAGCACTAGATGGTTCCAACAAACACCACAATTTCATAAAGACATCCAACTCCAAATATAACTCATAACAAGTATTTGTAATCTCTAGCCTAAGTGCCACCATGGTATGCACGCTGTCACTTTCACACACATGGGGAGAGCAGAGATCTATTAAAGCACTTGAGTAGCAAGGTAGATCTACTTGATTACAAAGCCCATGATCACAATATGATCATGCATAGAGAGAGAGATGAACACATAGCTACCGGTAGAACCCTTAGCCTTGAGGGAGAACTACTCCCTCCTCATCATGGGAATCAGCAACGGCGATGGAGATGGTGGTGGAGATCGATGAAGATGGCTCCGGGGGCACTTCCTCATCCCGGAAGGGTGCCGGAACAGAGACTTTCTATCCCCTGAATCTCCCCTTCGGTGGCGGCGGCGCTGCGGAACTTTTCGTGGCTGGAGGCTTGACTATAGAGGGTTTATGCATCGGGAGGCTTCTTATAGGCGAAGAGGCAAGGTCGGTGGGTGGCCAGGGGGCCCATACCACCTGGTGGCGCGGCCAGGGCTAGCCCGCGCCACCACATGGTGTGGACGCCCTGTGGCCCCTCTCCGTCTCGTCTTCTGGCTTCGTGAGTCTTTCGGTAAAATATCAACTTCGGCTTTTGTCCCATCCAATTCCGAGAATATTCATTTTCTGACTTCCTGGAACTAAAAACAGTAGAAAATAGGCAACTGGCACTGTGGCATCTTGTTAATAGGTTAGTCCAAGAAATCATATGAAAAGTACTCCAAAGTGTGGACAAAACACAAGAAAGTATAAAAAACCAAGCATGGAACATCAAAAATTAGAGATACATTTGCAATGTATCAACATCCCCAAGCTTAACTCCTGCTTGTCCTCGAGTAGGTAAGTGATAAAAAGAAAGAATAATTTTTGAGGTGACATGCACCATCATAAACTTGATCAAAGTATTTGTAAAATATTCAAAGCTGGGATCATAGTACTTCAATCATAACATGAAAGATAAATTTCTAGCAATAAGACAAAGAAACTATGACGCAACATGAAAATGCACAAAAAAATTCATGAATAAAAATGCTTTGCAAGACGTTTGTTTGTTTCACATAAAGAAAACATAGCATAATAGTATTCAGCTTGTCCCTCATAGAGTAGCAAATATAAATTCATAGGACACCTTCAAAGTTCATAAGAGTGACTAGATACAAATAGTTTAAAACAAGCAATATCAAGTTATGCATCAATCAACTAGTCTTGGGACAATACACATAGAACTAAGAATGGCCACTATGCTCTCAAAGAAGGTGCATAAAGGTAGAAGGTGGAGACTCAATATAATGGTGGAAGAAAGGCCTTCATAGAAGGAAGCAGAGATTCAAGTTTCATAAAGAGCTTCCAAAAATTATGGTACTTGTTAGCTTTCAGATCTCATTTCCCCTATCATAAGCATCTTTAAGGTGATTAAGGTTAAAGTGTTACAACTAAGAGGATATGCTTGACAAGTTATAAGCCGAAATCTCATGCCCCTTACTTACGAAGACCGAACCTCATGCTACCCAAATTTAGTCACGAGTAAGCTCTTGTCATTGTAAGTACATATGTATCATAGCGAACCGCCAATAGGGTACCCCTTGCACATGATACAGGAGCTATCCCATAATCAAAATGACAAGGCAAGCAGACAATGAGCATCTCAGCGATCTTTTTATTTGCTATTTGCATAGGTTTTTATTGAGGATGCTTCATAGAGTGCTCATTATGGTGATGCTGCAAGTTTCCACCATGATTAGGCATGGCTTAGTCTAGCGGCCCAGGTCTTTCTCTAACACACATACAAACTCCATGATCTTACAAGTTCCACTTTTATTTCACACCGCCGGGATCCATAAGCAAAAGAACATGGTATCAACGGGGTACAAAGTACAAGTGCAATGTTGAAAGCGTTCCCCATGATACATGGTTCTGCTAATTTCAACTTATAAAGCGCAAGCATATACGCAACAAAGAAGGACCCAATGGTTCAAGTTTATTAAATTCAAGAAAAGTAAAGTGTGCCATCAAGTTCGTGAGAGCTTTAATCACTAATTTTCACATAACAAGTTTAATTTGGAAGGTAGATAAAAACATGAATATACTTGGAACAGCAATTGCTAATAGATAGGTATGGTGGACTCTTTGGAATAACTTGGTTTTAGGAGTTGGATGCATGAGTGGAATTCATACTTGGTTACGGAGGATAGCAAAAGACTGGGAGCGACCAACTAAGAGAGCAATAATGGCCACAATCATGCAGAGCGACAAAACATCATTGATCAAAGCATAAAGTGATACTACAAGTTGAAAACTAAAGGATCATAAAGGCTATGGTGACTTTGGATAGTCATAACATGGTGTGAGCATGCGCTAAGTCAACCCAAATAAAGCATCAAAGGAGAATACCACAATACTGTGCTTTAATATGCTAAAACAACGCATGATTCATCCAAAGCACATTAAGCAATCTCAATTGTTTATAACAAGTCATGCTACAACAAACAATACTAAGCATAAATCCAAAACAATATCAAGCATGGCATGACAAAGCATAGGCCACAGTCAAAAACAAGCTCTCTTTACCACTTAAGCATGAGCTTTCTTACTCTTTTCCAATCCAAACCAAACTATTTGAAAACCAATGTATGAAAGAGGGGGTCCAACCAATTTATTCAGCAAACTAAGCAAACCAAGCAAACGAAAAACCAAAATGAAAACGAAAAAGAAGACGCTCCAAGAAAAACACAATTGTGCATGAAACAATAAAAATGAAGTATTTGGAAGAAACCTAAAACATTTATTGATGAAGAAGGGGATGTATTGGGCATCCCCAAGCTTTGACGCTTGTACTTCTTGGATATTTCTTGGGGTGACACGCGTGGCATCCCCAAGCTTGAGCTTTAGTCCATTCTTCATCTCATTACTTATTCCTTCCATACACCTGAAGCTTTTCCTTCATACAAAACTTCACACAATCTTTATTAGCAACATTAGTGCACTCAAGATAATAAGTCCTTGGGTTCAGTTTCAACACCAATAAAACTTCCATTAAAACACATGCTACTGCAGCACTTCCCTCAAAAAGCTCAATTCCCCAAAAGAACTCAAAAAGGAACCAACAAGAAGCAAATGCAAATAATGGCAGAAATCTGTCAAAATAGACCAGCAGGTAAAGATGAATTTTTTCGAAGACATTCTGTTGCTCAAATCAAAAAGTGTTGAACTAACGAAAGTTAGATAACAACCTGGGGCAGAAGCACAAACATTCACGCCTCAAAAAGACATACATAGAGTTTACAAGAATTTTTACGGTGAAAAACAAAAATCTGTTTCGAGACAGCAACTTTCCCAAGCATTACTTCTCTCTCATTAGAGGTTACTCTTGGCACAAAAAGCAAATAAAAAGGATAAGGAGAGGTTATTACAGAAGTAATAACTTCCAAG
The DNA here is from genome assembly GCA_910589775.1 of Avena eriantha. Taxonomy (NCBI): domain Eukaryota; kingdom Viridiplantae; phylum Streptophyta; class Magnoliopsida; order Poales; family Poaceae; genus Avena; species Avena eriantha. The sequence continues at coordinate 194,549,701 of OU342741.1, read as the reverse complement.
ACTCATCTAAAACTTTTGGGTTATCTCCCAATAAGTACTTTTCTTTAACGCCTTTATGTTAGGCATGATAGTTTGAGAAGATGCTCATATAAGAAATATGAATTGAAGTAAAACAGAGCATCAAGAAGCAAATATAAAACACATTTGAGTCTAACCCACTTCCTATGCATAGGAATATTGTAAAGAAACAAGTCATGAAAGAACAAAGCAACAAGCATAGGAAAGCAAAACAAGTGCAACTTCAAAACTTTCAACATAAAGAGGGGGAACTTAATATTATTGAGATGCATAAAACCATGTTTCCCTCTCTCATAATAACTTTCAGTAGCATCATGAATAAAATTAACAATATAACTATCACGTAGAAAATTCTTATCATGAGCCACATGCATAAAAGAATCAATACTCTCCTCATAAACATAGTCATTCTTATTAATCATAGTGGGAGCAAATTCAACAAAATAGCTATCATTATTATTCTCATCACCATAATCATCAAATATAGGAGGCATATTATAATCATAATTAATTTTCTCCAAAATAGTAGGTGGACTGAAAATATGATATTCATCATTGTAATCATCATATATTGGAGTCATAGTATCATCAAAGTAAATTTTCTCCTCCATGCTTGGGGGACTAAAAATATCATGCTCATCAAAACCAGCTTCCCCAAGCTTAGAATTTTCCATAGCATTAGCAATAATGGTGTCCAAAGAATTCATACTAACAACATTGTTATTAGCATTCAAATAAAGTTCCATAGGTTTTTTAATTTTCTCTTCAAACACTTCATCTCCTAACTCAAGATAAATACTATAAAGCTCTCTAATTTTGTTGTTGTTTTCCATTAAGCCTAACTAGTGAAAACAAGAAACAAAAAGACAAAATTGCATAATCTAAAGGAAATAACTTCGAGCACTCACACCGGAGGATGTGAGTACCTTTTACCTTACCTCCCCGGCAAAGGCGCCAGAAATTAGCTTGATGTCTACGCACTTCTATTCTTGTAGACAGTTGTTGGGCCTCCAAGTGCAGAGGTTTGTAGAACAGCAGCAAGTTTCCCTTAAGTGGATTATCCAAGGTTTATCGAACTTAGGGAGGAAGTGGTCAAAGGTATCCCCTCTCAAGCAACCCTGCAATCAAGATACAAGAAGTCTCTTGTGTCCCCAACACACCCAATACACTTGTCAGGTGTATAGGTGCACTAGATCGACGAAGAGATAGTGAAATACAAGTGGTATGGATAAAAGACAACAGTGCTAGAAAATAACTTGTTGGCGTGTGGTTGACGTGGGAAAAGACTAAAGGCAAAATGAAATAAAGATGGAAGCAAGCAAACATGTAACATATCTAATTGCAAACTGTGTATCAATGCTTAGAGACAAGGCCTAGGGATCATAATATCACTTGTGAACACTCTCATATAAAAATCTTCTCTTTATGATACTACTTTTAACTACTCTCCAGTTAAACACTCTAATTGATGGTAGGGCTATAACAACACACCTCAAAGTAATCCTTTCCCATCTAGAAAACCCCACACTGTCACCTTGAGCACTAGATGGTTCCAACAAACACCACAATTTCATAAAGACATCCAACTCCAAATATAACTCATAACAAGTATTTGTAATCTCTAGCCTAAGTGCCACCATGGTGTGCACGCTGTCACTTTCACACACATGGGGAGAGCAGAGATCTATTAAAGCACTTGAGTAGCAAGGTAGATCTACTTGATTACAAAGCCCATGATCACAATATGATCATGCATAGAGAGAGAGAGATGAACACATAGCCATCGGTAGAACCCTTAGCCTCGAGGGATAACTACTCCCTCCTCATCATGGGAATCAACAACGATGATGGAGATGGTGGTGGAGATCAATGGAGATGGCTCCGAGGGCACTTCCCAGTCCCGGCAGGGTGCCGGAACAGAGACTTTCTGTCCCCCGAATCTCCCCTTCGGTGGCGGCGGCGCTGCGGAACTTTTCGTGGCTGGAGGCTTGACTATATAGGGTTTATGCATCGGGAGGCTTCTTATAGGCGAAGAGGCAAGGTCAGTGGGAGGCCAGGGGGGCCACACCACCTGGTGGCGTGGCCAGGACTAGCCCGCGCCACCACATGGTGTGGCTGCCCTGTGGTCCCTCTCCGTCTCGTCTTCTGGCTCTGTGAGTCTTCCGGTATAATATCAACTTCGGCTTTTGTCCCGTCCAATTATGAGAATATTCATTTTTTGACTTTCTGGAACCAAAAACAGCAGAAAACAGGCAGCTGACACAGTGGCATCTTGTTAATAGGTTAGTCCAAGAAATCATATGAAAAGTACTCCAAAGTGTGGACAAAACACAAGAAAGTATAAAAAACCAAGCATGGAACATCAAAAATTATAGATACATTTGTAATGTATCAATTGCCAAAGAAATAAAACAAATGAAGCATCAACAAATGATGCAAGCAATCACAAGATTTGACAAAGCAATTGACAACAACAAATGAGACCAAATGGAAACAACAATATATCATGATACGAGCAAAATAGTGTCTTCAATAAAAATAGAGAAGCTCCCCAAAATTTGTGCACACATTATAAAAATTATATTATAACACATAATGCACAAACATGGAATACTCACTCCCCATAAGCATTTAAAACACAACAATTGAGAAAGAAGACAAATGAGCATTCTTAAATGAATTAGAGGAGCTCTCCAAGGATTATGGAGCAATTATAATAATTGCATTTGGGAACAAAGTGCATAATCATGGAATCCTCACTCCTCCAAACCATTTAACAATGCAAGGCATCAGAGAGCAAATATGAGTTCCCAGAGATGCAAACAAAAGGAACAAGCACTCATAGGCAAATAAATTTGGAAGCCACCAAAACATCAAAAGAAATATAAAGGTGGTCTCCAAGGATTAAAATCTCAATGAAAAATATCTTCTCTTATGTGTATAAGTTTCTAAGTGGAAAACATCACAAAGACATATGCCCACAAGGAAACAAGCACACACAAATAAGATATACAAGAGAGCACATAAAAAGAAAAGTGAAGTCATAACATATACCAATAAGATTTTTGCTTGAAAGCATGGCCAAAGGCACAATTTTATCTTATTATTCATTAATGAGATACAAACACAACACACCACATACATTACAATTATCACCAAGGTAAACGGAGATAGTTGGAATATATGGAGAGAAGCAACAAGTATCACAAAGGAAAAATCAACTAACAAAATCTCACCATTGCACATGAGAGAAGTTCAGGAAAGGATAGGTAATAAAGTTGCTAGATTGACATATTTGGGATTGGTGAATCATGTGCATGATTTTGTATAGTCCCAATTATATGTACTCATATTAACTTACATACATTTGCAATGGGGAGTTCTCTTAAAACCAAAGCTAGAACCACAACAAATACAAATACAAAAGTTCATGCTAGAAAGTAACCCACAAACGGTTGGAAGCAAGATATATGAGAATGATAAAGAGATACTTGTTACCGAGATATAATTGGTAGGATGTAGAGGATATGAATTCATTGATCATCCTATAGCTTGCCTCCAATTTTCATGCATGCACCACTTCTTCAAAAATTTAGAGACAAGCATCCAATATATCTCCAATGTACCTAAAACACATTAAGTACAAAATGGTCCCCAAACATATCCAAAGTAGTTAGAGAAACTACAATACATAGGAGAGACTCCACATAAATATGTGCATATTGATATGAACTTGAATTTCATGCATAACTTAGCCGATGGGATTTGGTGGAGTTTCCCCTATATATTGGATCAAAGAAAGGAAGAATGCCATAATATAAACATGTAGTAAATATGCATGCACAAGGCTTTCAAGAACCAAAAAGGATATAAAAATTGAACAAAAACACCAAGTTCACCAAGACGGCACACACAAGAGTGCGATACGACAAAAGGTGTCTAAATTGTATCACAGAACCAATTCAACACATGAACTAGATCACGAGTTCAACAAATGAACTAGACAACGTCCAAAGAGCAAAAGGTAGACACGAATAGAAATTCTTAAGGATTTATCTCATTCTAAAATATCAAATCAAGAAACATGGAATGAGACAAAACCAACTCCCCAAAAGACCAAGGTTCCAAAAAATAAACCAAACTCTCCACACTTTTCATGATGGCACAAATACCAAAATGAAAAGATCGACCCTCCAAGCACATAAAACATGATATGGAACAAAACAAGAAGCATAAATAGGAGCGTTCTAAATAATATAGGAGAGATCACCCATAAGTAGTACATTATATAGAATTTTGCTTTTGAATGCAAAATGCACACAAATGAGATCATCACTACTACCTATATTAAATAAAACACAAGAGGATACCAATATGGGATAGCCCATTAATCTCTCATTTTTAGGATTGTGGAATGACCAAGCATAACACTCCCCCAAAATGGGATAACCCATTAATCTCTCACAAGAGCCAAATAAGATATCAAACATATTCAAGAAATGATCAAACCGAAGAACACAAATGTACATGGTGTGCCACCCAAACAAACACAAATATACTTGATAACTCAAGATAGGTAAGTGGTAAGCACAACATATACACAAACATGCAGGGTAAAAAACCAACACATGCACAAGGGAGCGAGTAAATTTCAATGTAGTGAGTTAAGCACATGTTACCACAAGGAGGAACATTAGAAATATGATAGAGGCATATAATCCACATGACTTGACTTGTACCAATATAATAGATGAAGATCCCTCAATTCTTCATGATGTAGCCAAGTCTCCAATGCTCTCCAAAAACACTTATTGATCAAGTTTTGGCTTGTTGGTCCCCAACCAAGTAGGGTCCTAATAAGTTAGTCACAATAGGCTTGGCAACCCAAATGGTTCTTTTATTGACACCACATTGAGCACCAACAAATTTGGCAAACACATTGCCAACCTCATCCTTACTAAGATAATAAGCATCGTTAATCAAGATAGGGTTAGATGAGGAGATACCAATTTTGCATGAGACAGAGATGTGCCCCTTCTCACGGAAAATGTAGCAAGTTATTCTCTTGCCATCTTTCTTCTTTGGTGATGTCACAACTCGAGGAAGATCTCGAGTAGTCCTCTTAGGAAGAGGTCCATCTCTAACTTGAGGTAGAGCTTGAGGCTACTTCCCTTGTTGCTTCACACTAAGAGGCTTCTTCTTCAATGGGCAAGATCTAACATGATGCCCTTCTTCCTTGCACTTGAAGCAAACAATGTTGGCCAAATTCTTTACTTGATCTTGTCCATTCTTCTTGTTTCTCTTGTGCTTCAACTTGTTAGTAGACTTGTTCTTGATGTTGGAGTTGAATCCAAGTCCACTCTTGTCATGGTGGGATTTTTGCACACTCAAGATATGTTTGAGTGTGGCCCTTTATGACCCATTTTCAAGTCATTCTTCAAAGAAGTGACTTGAGCCTTGAGCTCTTTAATTTCCTCTACATGGTTAGTGTTAACAACAATAGTAATATAGGTAGTAGAATCTACATTTTTAGAGTAACAAGGCACATAATGCAATTTATCACAAGATATAGCATGATTATGTGAAGATGAATTACAAGTACTAGCACATGGAAATATCACATTAGGAGTAGAAGTTGTGCTAATGTCTACATGAGGCCCACTAGATGTTACATTTGACACAATGGCCTCATGAGATAACTTTAGCCTACCATGAGAGACTAGAAGATCCTCATGTGAGCTTGAGAGCTTAACATGACTTTCTTGAAATTTCCCGTAGTTGCTAGATAGCAAAACAAGTTGAGACTTTAGCTCGACATTCTCCTTCAACATTTATGCTTCACAGGAAATAGAGTTAGTATCACAAGTATCATTATTAATAGCAAGAGGTGAGTGCAACTTGGCAAGCTCTTTTGAATATGAAGTTTTAAGTTGCTCATACGACTCGGTGAGTTTGATAAGCTCACTCTTAACGACCCGAGAGCCATTTTCGAGGTGCTTAAAATCCTCAACAAGTTTACCATGGGAAACTACGAGTTCATCATTTTTAGTTTTGAGAACAATTGCCACCACAAGTTCTCTATCATGGTTTTCCTTTACTCTAGATAATTCTAGAGTAAAGGTCTCCTCAAGAGATTCCTTGGTAGTTTGTTCTTCTTCAAGGGATCTCTTTATATAGGCAATTTCATTAGCATACTCATGCTCATGTTCATTCTTTTGAAATATGATATTTTTTGCTCGTCAATAAGTTTCTTGCCCTCGATAGCGCAAGACAAGATTTTAACAAAGTTGGAGCAAGAAATTTTATTTTTATGAAGAGCAGGAAAGACAATATCTCCCATCTCTTGAATGGTGGCAATATCATAATCCACAAGATGATCATCATCTACATCATCACTACTATAAACAACACCATCATCATCATCATGATGAGATACAATGGGATCCAAAGAGGTTACCTTTGTTTCCTTAGCCATAAGGCATATGTGAGAACTTGAAGAAGATAGTGATGAGATTTTACTTGAAGCTCCATTCAAACACTTGTATTGACCCAAAGAATCTTCGGTTTCCTCTACATGGTTAGCAACACAAGAACTAGAGGAAATAGAAGTATTTTTATCATGGCCACAAGACAAAGCAAGCATATCATCATAAGATCTATTCAAGCCATTTTCACATGATATGCATGGACTATCAACACAAGCATGTAATGAGTTTTGAGTGCTAGGAGTGTTGAGGTCCAAAGATAGAATATTGCAACTAGATAGAGAAGATGGATTACCAATAGTAAGCTCACTATCTACATTACAATTTCTATCACCACTCACCATATCATTACCTTGTGAAAAATCACATGTTGGTGAAGTGGTAAAAGGTGAGAACTCATCAAGGCCAGAGGTGGATGGAATACAATCATCCTCAATAATGTTCGACACACCATATTTATCTTAAAGATTTGTCCAAATCTCATGAGCATTCCGGTAAGGCATGATTGAAGAAATAACTACATTACTGACAACAAGTAAAAGCAATTTAGTAGCTTGAGCATCTACATAAGAGTTCATCGTTTCCTATAAAGATTCGTTTTGGGGATCCCTAGGAGAAGAAAAACCCATATATAGAATTCCCTCAATAGATGGGTGAATGCCCCGGAAGAAATCAAGCACATGAAGTTTCCAATCATCATAATTTGTGCCATCGAATATATAAATGGAATTGTGCACTAATCCCCTAGTTGTCACCTTTAATCTCAAGGCGGTGAATCCTAAAAGCGAGAGACCTCGCACCGATACCAATTGAAAGATCATGGATGTGCCTAGGTGAATAGGCGGGTTTTTATGAGATGGGCTTAACAAAGGCGGAATAAAACTAGCATTTTCTTATGTCAAGCACAAAGCCTATAAATGCTATGGTTCACCTATGTGAACTAACAACTTATGCTAAGAAAGACAAGCAACAAAGTGATAGAAAGATAGATAACTTCAAGCATGAAGGCTATCACAATGTAAAGTGCATAAGTAAATAGCTCGGGTATAGAGATAACCGAGGCACGCGGGGACGGCAATCTTTTACCAAGTTCCTCCCCACAAGGGAGTACGTCTCGTTGGAAGGGTGGGCGGTACTAAGACCACCAACGCCTATAAATGCTATTCTCCCGAGCACCCACCACATGGCAAGCACCCGATCCACTATGGGACACTTGAGGGCGGTCACGAAACTCGTACAAGATTGGGGCAATCTCCACAACTTAATCGGAGGCTCCCAATAATCACCACCAAGGCCACAATCTTGGGGAGAGCTCCACAACTTAATTGAAGGCCCCAAGAACTCACCACAAATGTCACATAGCCGTCTAGGTTTCCAAGAACCCAAGAGAGACAAGCTTCTTGATTTCACCAACCAAATCCTCCGAGGAGAACTCAAACCGATGCATCTAATGCAATGTCAAGTCCTTCAGTCTTAAATTTCACCAAAGCTACACAAGTTATTGGGGGAATAAGAGAGGAAGAACACAAGAGTAAATCCATAAAAGAAACCCTAAGATATAGATACCAAGATGTTCCCCTCACATAGAGGAGAGATGTATTGGTGTAGTTGTAGATCTAGATCTCCCCTTTCAAATCCCCCAACAAGATTCAAGAAATATGTGAGGGATTGAGAGTATTTACAAGATCTTGAATGTAGAAACAATGGAGGAGAGAGAGTAAGCAACCAGCCACTTGGGGAAGAAGGGGGCCTTTTATAGGTTCCCCCACGACAACTAGCCATTATAGAACACTAATCCCGGAGTCTCCAGCCTTCAGAACCGGAGTCTCCGGCCCCTAGGACCGGAGTCCCCAAGGTCCAGACTCCGGCCAGGACTCCGGGAGAGCTCCATATGCTCCTAGTACACCCCCAAATTCTGGGCCGGAATTTGGGCCAGAGTCTCCCACCCCCCGGAGTCTCCGAGGTTCAACATCGGAGTCTTCGCCCCCAAAAAAACTGACAGAAAAACCAATACGAAAATGACCATAACTTTTGCATTCGGACTCCGATTTTGATAATATTGGGCTCGTTTCAAAGAGGAAAACAAGCTCTACAAGATTATGCAGGGAACCATCGTAGTCCAGCAAAGGTAGGATAGAACATAGTGATGAAAGGTTTAACCTATTTATAAAAGACAAACCGGTAAAACCTCCAACATCAAAAAACGCAATAGAGAATGCATATGAAATCCATTTTAGATGAACTTGAGATTGTCATGGAGAATAACACAAGATCTAAATCCTCTCATGGATAAGAACCAAAAAATATGATGCCAAGTATGCAAATGTTTGAGCTCTTTTTGAAGGATATGATAAAGTTAATCACTCGAGAACCCCTCATGATAGTACGGTTATCTATCCTAAACCTGGTATCCCAACAATAACATGAGACTGACAAAAGGGAAAACCTATCAAGATAATACCTTTGCCTTGAGCATTCCACTTGAGCTTGAAGAATATGATCTTCTCTTCCTCAAGGTGGAACATCTTTCTTGATTGCTCTTACTCGATCTTGCTTGATGAAGACTTGTGAATTGTTCCCCTAAACAACATGGGGAAACCACTTGTTTGAACTTTTTTTCATCAAACCATGATCACCGAGGATAACAAGCTTCAAGCATGAGATCTTCTAGAGAAGGCACATCTTTAGCTTGCACATCATTTCTTCTAACTACATTTGGATGATGTCTTGAAGAGACACATGAGGAACTCCATATTATTCTTCAAGACACTCTTGATCTTCTTTTCTTTATTCTTATTCTTATCACAAAAGTCCCAAATCCTTTGGACATTGCTTCTTCTTAAATCCTTCTACCTTGAAGCCAACACATAGTCCAAGCGATGCCAATGGATAATTCCTACAAGTGAAACTCAATGCAAACATTAGTCCTTAGAGATTGTCATTAATTACCAAAACCACACATGGGGACCCACATGCTCTTTCCAAGGGGATGAGGCAAAACTAGAGATTCCACAAAGGGGGTTGTCTTTAGTCTATCATCTATGCCTATGGAATATATGAGGGGGTGAGGGATCTATTTATAGGCCAGCCACTAGAATGGGGGTAGTTTACGTAAAAGGGTAAGTAAAGGGAATATTCCAGGGCATCAAACCGAGATCCGTGAGCAGACAGGGACTTCTGGCGGTAAGTCCGGCGGCGCCAGATCTGGTGCCTCAAGTTTCAGCGGTCATTGGTTATTCTAGTCGTCGTCGGATTGGTGTTCTGTAGGCATTTCTGGCAGGACGCCAGTCTAGTCCGGCGGTTCCCGGTTTTGTCACGTGGGATCCATTCTGTCGGTTCTGGCGCCGGAGATTCCGACGGCACCGGATTGTCCGCCGAAATGGCCTTCTTTTTATGTCTCCTCTTCCAAGCCTCCGTCTTGGCGAGCATGAGTCGTCGGGCTTCCTCCCTTTCTCGGTACTTGTCGTTGTGAACATATCATGGTCATAGGATGGAGTATGAAGTAGTATACCATTCAATAGGGTAGGAAGTGGGATCTCAAAGAGGATAGGATTCACCTTTGGAGTCCATGACGACTTGGCATAAGTTGGAGACCTTGATGTGGTAACGACCGTAGGTCGAGCTAGATGAGCTACCCCCTTCAAAAAGAGTCGTCCTCGATTCTAAATGATCATCACAACGTATAAGCGATCGAGAGGCATTCTTGATCCTAGGGTTCACCATATAGTCGTCCTCGAGAAGATTGACTTGACAACACTTCAATGTTCCTTCACTTTTCATAAAGCCTACAAAGCTCACAACAAAAGCGAAGCAACACTCAAAGAGTAGCCAATTCATGAAGATTATAGTATGGGTCCTCAAGTAGAAGGAAGTCACCTTTTCGTGTAGAGATAGCTCATTGAAGGTCAGCCATAGGTAACTCTTTATGGTTTGTCTTGTCAACTTTTGGTCCATAGAGGTTGACGCGTAAGAAATTATACCTTCACATAACAAAGACCAAGAAAAACATGTTCGTGCGTGATAGAGGAGCATGTCATTTGTGGCATGTTCATTCATGTTCGCAACATTATTAGCACAACTCAAGTATAGCAAACAAAATGCATATGCAAGGTCAAAGTGCATGGAAATCGTTTGAACATCATCCAAATGTGGGAACTCGAAAACTCCATATAACGACTTAGTCTGGCACTCAAAGCAATTGACTAAAATATTGATCAAGATCTTTGATTCAAGAATAGGATAATTTGGCAAAAATGCAAGAGGAAGAATATCCAAAACAACATCACTATGTGTGCAAACCAACCATTGGAAAGATAAATTCTTCAATATGTTGGATGCCACACACAAACCATCAATATCCAATAGCAACGAAGCACGATTGTCATAAGGTGAAGTAATACCATCAACATGCTTTTAAGAAAATCATAGGGAAGAGCATTTTTTCAACATGGAAGATGCGAAGCATGCAAACGGTATCAGAGTTGGGTTTGATCTTGAACTTACTTGTGGGATGCTCTCAAGATCTCTTTTTGTCAACTCGTGCTCAACCAAGGTTGATATTGTAGTGCAGGTACCTACACACATCATACACAAAAGGAAGAATGTGTGTGCATGGTAGAGAAACACATCATCCATCATGACTTATCTCTTCTTGTGCACATCACCATTAATGTCAATCAAGTGTAAAATAGATGCATGGTGAGTATGCAAGTGGGGAACATGCTTATCATGGCCATCATCAAATCTCCAAAATTTAGAAAGCTATGGGGGCCATCACAATATAAAACATATGAGAATTATTGTTGCAAGAAAAACAAGTAAAATAGCAATTATTATTCTTATTGCAAGCAACGAGAGAAATTGTAAAACATCCATGACAAAGAATGGTCTGAGGGATACCATTTGTATAATCATTGCAAGCAAAACATTGGAAAGAGCAATTATTCAACAAAGTGCAAGCAATGATGTCATCAACATAACGTTTAGAGCATATCATGTCTATGGCAATATCATGAAAATAAAAGGATTCTACATGGTCATCATGATACATATCAAAATCAACACATGGGAATAAGAGTGGAATATATTTCATGTCACAAGTATCATCCATAGCATGCAAATCATCACAAATCATCATGTCCACGGATCCATGACATCATCAACATCCTTATTTTTACCTTGTTCATACCTCTCATATGAAGTGGGTGTTGTGGTAGTATTGGCCTCCATGTGGGTGACTACTTCATCATGTATGGGGATGGCATCATATTCATCCACCATGTACATCTTCTCGATGGGAGGCATCATCATCTCCAAGCTTGGCGCTTCTTAATCCATGGAACCTAGCACATCATGAGAAAACACACTAGAGGTAGAGGGTAAGTTGTTAGAAATCAAAGTGGCCTCACATGACCTATCAACTACCACTCTCAACTCACTTGGTGTCTCGCTCATGCCCTCAAAGTGGAAGCACTCAATATCACATGTGGTGGAGTCACTCATCTCACTTTTTCTCTCACTCAAGTGGGTTAAGTGGCTCTCATAATCACATGCGATTGGTACCACATCATCACTCAAGCATATAGGGATAGGCTCGGTTTTCTCAACTCCATGCGCCTCCTTTGGTGACGGGAAAATCCCATGCTCACCATTGTCAATTCTATCGCCTCCCAAGTTGGATGCCATAAGATGGGCTTCATCGCTCGCCTCCATGGTCGAAGGGAAAATCCCATGCTCGATCTTCATATAGCCATCTTGTAGTAGTGGTGGAAGTAGGCTCATGTTGTTGTAGAGAGCGGTGCTCGGATCGACTTCATCACATATGTGGCCTTGACTTCCTCCATCTTGATGTGTAGACTCTTTACTTGGTGCTTGGTCACCTCTTCCATGACCACCTTGGCTTGTGTATACATCCTCTTGACTTCGGCTCCCACTTGGCAAAGTAGAGGTGACATAGGTATGCCCTACAGGCACCTACAATTGGCCTACCTGGTGCGGCTCAATGGAAGGCGCACTCGACGAATTCCCAAGGTCCATGACACCTATGATGGTTCAAGTGGTATGAAGCCCATATGAACACGGACTCCTAAACGCACAAGACAAGGAAGTCTCAATACTAGAGTTTGAATCTAACTTGTAACCAACTCGTATTGGTACCTGAGACCTAGCCTCCCCATATATAAAGACTAGGAGGGTCCAACGAGGAGGGCGAATCACCCACTAGAAAAATCGCGACTCCCCCAATAGATAGATCTACGATCTCCCACGTCGCCACAATAGACAATAGATCTAGACATCGATCTCTCGCATACACATACGCCAGATCCAATCTGCGCATACACCGCCATCGGCGACATTGTAATCCTTCAGATCATCATCAATCAAGAGCAGACAAGCAGGAGTAGGGTCCTCTACAAGGCCTGAACCTGGGTAAAACCTTGCGTCCCTGTGTGCTTGTTTGCTAGCCAATCAAGGCTTCTAGCGCTCCTCAATTCCTCGAACCTAAGTCCATAACAATGGGCATTGATGAGTTAAACCCTTGTCTAGAGGTATTGGTCCTCCTCATCCATGAAGTTGCATGCATCATCTAGTGATGGAAATATGCCCTATATGCAATAATAAATGTGTTAGTATTCATATTTCTGTTTCATAATTAAGTTTATCATTCTGTGCTATAATTGTATTAGTTCCGAATGATGTGTATTTGGAGGAAAACCCAAATACATGTGTGGGATGATAAACACCATATAAAAGATATCCCTAGTCATGCCTCAGTGACTAGTATGTATGTTAGCGATAGTTTAGATTTCCTAATTATGGGCAAAGTGAATGTGATTGTGGAGTGCCCAGTGACATATGTGATAGGATTTGTTGGAGAACAACAACGATGGATAGACCCAAACATGAGATACCGTGAAACGCATCGTCAATAAAGTTTATCAGTTTAATCTCATAAGACTTTGTATTGCCTTTACTAGAAATCGTTTGACCATGAGACATATGTGAACTTGAGAACAATATGGACGTGGCAAAATTCTCCAAACATTGCTCTTAACGGAGTAACTATAAAGTTGATGCTTATTCATACCGGACGGTTCCTCGATCATTCACATGATGTGCTTATGGGAATTGATACTCCTGACGATGGAGAGATACACTCTAGGCCTGCTCATCTACTATGATGTTCTTCATTGTCTGGCTACACACGTGATCAAGTTGTTGAACACAGGAACATTGATAGTATGGTATGAGTAGAGAGTACATGCCAGGTAATGAGAATAACCTAGTGTTTCATCTCGGGCAATGTAAAGTATCGATGAATCAATACGATATGTATCGGACTCAATACTACAGTTCGCACGATAAAGAACTTCATGTTATTTGCGGGGGTTGCTATGTGTATCTACACTGATAGTAATCATTGTCATTGGAATGAGTTCCGGACATATTCGCAAATATCCAAACCTACCGGGTCACACACTTAAGACATCTACGACATTTAGAATGTGAGTGCAAATGAGATAGTTGGATGAAGTAATTATGAAAGGGTGTTTCAGAGCGTCTCGGAATATTCTGGAGGAGTCCGGGATATCACCAAGAGTGGACAGAATCATTCCGAGCATTAAAAGAGGACTCTGGGAAAATTTTAGGAAGTTGAATTAATCCGTAGGTGTCCGGAAGTTAATTTGGAAAGCTTAGGAATAAATATTTATATTAATAATAAGGGATTTCTATTTTTGTACCCTCGGTTCGTTAGTTGTACTCAGTTTTCCCCAGCCGCTTAACTTTTCCTCCCTTTTGCCCATCTTCTTGTACGAAACTCTCATTCAGTCTGAAAATTCGTTGTCCGTCAGTCTTGTCATTACGTGCTGACAAGTGGGGCCGCGTTTAGTTGGGTCCCATAGTGGACCCTCGCCGTTACGTGCTGACGAGTAGGGTTGCGTTCTGTCGGGTCCCGTAGTGTACCATTGCCGTTACATGCTGACAAGTGGGGCCACATTCAGTCGGTTCCTGTAGTGGACACCTCTCTCCACTTATCTAGATCAGCATCGGACCCACAGCTTATCCACGTGAGCGTCGGACTCACACCTTACCCAGGTTGGCGTGGCAAGATGGGACCCCGAGCCAGCCTCGCGCCCACCCCCGTGTTGTTGACTCCCCTTTCTTCTTCTTCTCCGGTGACGGCGGCCATTTGTCTAGCTTCATTTTTATATAGTGAAATGTAATTCATATACGAAAATTATACACCTTTAAACTCTTTGAAATCGCACTTAGGACATGATAATGTTGTGCTAATGAAATCCTGATCATTTATCATTTCCATGGAGTGAAATATAATGCATAAACATGCATATACGAAAATTATAAACCTTTGAACACTTTGAAATTGCACTTAATACGTGATAATGATGTGCTAACAAAATTTTGAGAGATTATCATTTCTCCCCCATTTTCATAGAGTGGAATGTAATGCATAAACTTGCATATACGAAAATTATACACATTTGAACTCTTTGAAATCGCACTTAATACGTGATAATGTTATGCTAAGAAAATCTTGAGAGATTATCATTTTCATAGAGTGGAATGTAATGCACAAACTTGCATATGCAAATATTATAAACCTTTAAACACTTTTAAATCGCACTTAATACATGATAATGATGTGCTAACAAATATTTGAGAGATTATTGATGTCTACGCACTTCTATTCTTGTAGACAGTTTTTGGGCCTCCAAGTGCAGAGGTTTGTAGAACAGCAGCAAGTTTTCCCTTAAGTGGATCACCCAAGGTTTATCGAACTCAGGGAGTAAGTGGTCAAAGGTATCCCCTCTCAAGCAACCCTGCAATCATGATACAAGAAGTCTCTTGTGTCCCCAACACACCCAATACACTTGTCAGGTGTATAGGTGCACTAGTTGGGCGAAGAGATAGTGAAATACAAGTGGTATAGATAATTATAAGTGGTAACGGTGATAGAAAATAGCTTGATGGCGTGGAAGAGACTAAAGGAAAACTGAAATAAAGATGGAAGCAAGCAAACATGTAACAAATCTAATTGCAAACGGTGTTTCAATGCTTAGAAACAAGGCCTAGGGGTCATACTTTCACTAGTGAACACTCTCATATAAATATCTTCTCTTTATGATACTACTCTTAACTACTCTCCGGTAGGACACTCTAATCATTGGTAGGGTTATAACAACACTCCTGAAAGTTCGCTTTCCACATCTAGATAATCCTACACTGTCACCTTGAGCACTAGATGGTTCCAAAAAATACCACAATTTCATAAAGACATCCAACTCCAAATATAACTCATAACAAGTATTTGTAATCTCTAGCCTAAGTGCCACCATGGTGTGCACACTGTCAACTTCACACACATGGGGAGAGCAGAGATCTATTAAAGCACTTGAGTACCAAGTTACATCTATAGATTACAAGCTCATGATCACAATATGATCATGCATAGAGAGAGATGAACACATAGCTACCGGTAGAACCCTTAGCCTCGAGAGAGAACTACTCCCTCATCATCATGGGAATCAGCAATAGTCATGGAGATGGTGGTGGAGATCAATGGAGATGGCTCCGGGGGCTCTTCCCCGTCCTGGCAGGGTGCCGGAATAGATACTTTTTGTCCCCCGAATCTCCCCTTCGGTGGCGGTGGTGCTGCGGAACTTTTCGTGGCTGGAGGCTTGATGATTTAGGGTTTATGCATCAGGAGGCTTCTTATAGGCGAAGAGGCAAGGTCGGTGGGCGGCCAGGGGGCCCACACCACCTGGTGGCGTGGCCAGGGCTAGCCCGCGCCACCATATGGTGTGGCCACCCTGTGGCCCCTCTCCGTCTCGTCTTCTGGCTTCGTGAGTCTTCCGGTAAAATATCGACTTTGGCTTTTGTCCGGTCCAATTCCGAGAATATTGATTTTCTGACTTTTTGGAACCAAAAACAGCAGAAAACATGCAACTGGCACTGTGGCATCTTGTTAATAGGTTAGTCCCAGAAAGTGTATAGAAATACTCCAAAGTGTGGACAAAACACAAGAAATTAGATATAAACCAAGCATGGAACATCAAAAATTATAGATACGTTAGCAACGTATCAATTATCATTTTCTCCCCCATTTTCATAGAGTGAAATGTAATGCATAAACTTGCATATACGAAAATTATACATATTTGAACTCTTTGAAATCGCACTTAATACGTGATAATGTTGTGCTAAGAAAATCTTGAGAGATTATCATTTTCATATAGTGGAATGTAATACATAAACTTGCATATATGAAAATTTTACACCTTTGGACTCTTCGAAATCACACTTAGGACATGATAATGTTGTGCTAATAAAATCCTGAGCATTTATCATTTCCATGGAGTGAAATATAATGCATATACTTGCGTATACGAAAATTTTAAACCTTTGAACACTGAAATCACACTTAATAACGAAATAATGATATGCAAGCAAAATTTTGAGAGATTAGCATTTTCTCACCCATTTTCATAGAGCGGAATGTAATGTATAAACTTGCATATACAGAAATTATACACATTTGAACTCTTTGAAATCACACTTAATACGTGATAATATTGTGCTAAGAAAATCTTGAGAGATTATCATTTTCATAGAGTGGAATGTAATGCACAAATTATACACCTTTGAACACTTTCCCTTCAAATTATATTCAAGTTCATTTGTTTCTGGAGTTAAAGTACCGGTGGCAAACTCGTTATTTTGCATGGATAGAGGGGTGCTCCCCGACAGATATAGGGGTTATCATGTCCGCTAGATCACAGAGGATCAAAGGTTGGTGGGCACGATCCGCATGACAACTATCTCAACCAGTCAGGGCGTAGCAGCCAAGATGAGCACATGTGTGAGATATTGTGACTAAGAGAGGGGAAAACTAAGTAGAACTTAAAAACCAAGGGCAAGACTGACAAAGGGATTCAAATAGAAAATAGAAATAGATTTTAAAAATGGAAAATGCGTCTTTTATACAATAAAATACACCTTGGTAGACATCAAACTATTTGTAATTCAAATATACACTAGTTTGACAATTACTGCCTCATTCAGACAAACTATGTTTTGGGGAGGGATGTTTTGGGAAGAGGCTTGAGTAGAAAGCCATGAACCTTCATAGATAGTAGGTGATTTGAGAAGTGGTGATTTAGGTTGAAAATTGATTTATATACATTTATTGTGGTGGCAAGTCATATAATAAGACTCCCTGGGTAGATGCCACTATGTTTTCATCTTTTTGAATTTGTTTTGCATAAAATGACTCAGTTAGCTAGCTAAAACCCATTCGTTGACTCTATGTTGACAAGACACCGGAGGGTAAAACTGAGTATATTGCACACGGCAGTGTTAGTACTGGAGGGAAAACTGAGTACAACCAAACTGCCAGTGTTACACTCGAGGGCAAAACTGAGCACAACTAAGTCGACAGGGTTAGACACGAGGGGAAAAAACATGACTCACGGTACGCGTGTGCGGTGCACGGGGTGGTAGCGGACACATGTGGTTGTGCATGGTTTAGTAGCGTACGCAGCTACGCGGTGCATGGTGGTGCAACGAAACGTCACTTCCCTTCTCCTTTATAGAGGCCTCCTCACTCTCACTCATCACTCACCCGCTCACTCAACCGTCTCTACTGTCCCATCACCTTCTGCAAACCCCCAAGAAAACCCCAACCATGTCGGTGATGGAGAAGAATGGCGTGGTGGCTATCGGCGCCTCCAAGTCCGCCGACAAGGAGGCCCCCATCCCCGTACAGGCCCCCGTCGAGGCATCGAAGGCAGCCGCCGTCCCCGTCCCTGCATTCGCCGTAGCCGCCGGCGAGGAGGCCCTCGCCGGTCTCGGGCAGATCCTGCTCGGCTGGGACCCCTATGAGGAGGTTGATTACATAAGGCCGGAGAACCCCTACGACACCAGCATCGCCGACCCATGGTCGGAGGTAACCAGGGTTTTCTCCCCTTCCCTTGTTCTTCCCCCATTCCCATCGTTGGATGCTAGATCATATGTTATTAGGGTTCGGTTGTTCATATTTTTATAGTAGCTAATCCTCTTGTGTTAGATACTATATTTTGATGAATCCCCCTGTTCTTAGTTGGGATCAGTATTTGATTTGCTTTGAGATTTGGGGAATAATCAGGGGATCTCAATTGGTTAATTTACGCAAATAATCAATCCCGATAATCAAAGTATCTCAATCATGTCCTTACTGCACTCTACTATTTTTTCCAACAGGAGGATATCATCAATGTCTGCAGCGACAACGAGTCCAAGGACACCAAGACTCATCATGTGTTGAGGAGGCTAAAGTTCGGCCAGTACAAAAACTTCTTCGCCGGCAACGTTTACAAGTGCCCCTTATGCACCACTAGGAGGCTCCCCACCATCGACTTCCACTCCCTCGTGAAGCATGCCAAGGATGTGAGGACCTGCGGCGAGTCCGTGAACATCCACGGCTTCAGAACCAAGCACCAGGCGCTTGGCCTTCACCTCCGCAACCTTCAGAAGGTGGCCATCGAGGAGGGTCACATGCCCCCGATCAAGCCCAAGGCGCCCAAGGTAAAGGGACTGGGCAGCAAGAAGTGGAGGATGCGCTAGAGGGTGGAGGTGGAGGCCATGAGGGGCACTGATCTTGTGTTGCTGCTGTTGTAAAGCGGCTTCTCTTGTCTTATCTATATTGAACTTGTCCGCTAATGCTGCTGAGCAACCTAATTGTCGAACCTCATTAAGTACCGTACTATATAACCTATATTAGCTGCTTTATCTACACCTGCTCTGTTTACTAAATTTATTTATGGTGCTGGTTAGATTTGCTGCTCTAGATTTGCTACCAGATTGGGAAAACGAGGGCCAAAAGGAATAATGAATGAAGATAGAAGCTGCTCTAGATTCGCTACCTTTTTGGCAAAAACACAACTGTTAGCGAGTGAGCGGGGAAAAGGCGCTCTTAAAAAGGTCAATCATAAAAATAACAAAAAAGAAAACTTCCAATTTAGGTGACAGAGTGCATGTAACCACCAAACACGCCCCACATGGTCCCACACCACGTCCCCCATAATGCGTTCCCAACAAACCTGCGCCATGCAGTCCCACATGGCACGGCCCCACGTGCCAGCATACCGTGCTCTTGACCAAACGACCCCACGTGATCCCATGCCACACGGTCCCACACGTCAGCCAACGGTCAACCTGACGGTAGCTGCTGTTCGAGCTCTTTGATGGGTTTCCGAGAAGGAGAGGGGCAAAAGTGAGGAAAAGTTAAGCAACTGGGAAAAACTAAGTACAACTAACGAACCAGGGGCACAAAAAACAAAATCCCTAAATTATTATTTATTAATATCCTAGTGGGTACCATGGGCTGAAGGGCCGCATGGTCCCACTAGGCCCACACGCATGCAAAGGGGGGTGGGAACCCTAGCTGAATTAGCCAAGGCCTCCCCTATGGCCGGCGGGTGGAGGAGGTGGGGAGGGGTGAGGCCGTGTGGGGGGAGGAGTCCTCCCTAGTCTCAAACTTTCCCCCCAAGTTGGTTTTGGGGAGGACTCCATATTGGATATGGATTTCCTCTCTCTATCTCATTGGTGGAAGAAAGGAAAAGGAGGAGTCCTTGTAGGATACGAATCCTAGTCCTGCTCCCCTATATGGAGGAGGGAATCCGTCTATATATTGAGGGGAGAGGGCCAAGGGCAAGACACTAATCCACGCCCTAGCCCAAGCCTCTGCCACCGCTGCCGCGCCGCCCGTCGCCTTGACCCGATCCTCTTCATATTCCTCGTGTCATCATATTCATCGCGTGGAGGAGATCTTCACCAACGCCCACAACAGCTCCTTCTTCTACCCCGTCTAGATCTAATCTTGACGGACAACGGAGTGCTGCCGGATCTTCATCGACACATTCCTGCTTTGTCTGCGAGTTCTTGATCTCACCTCGACGCAGTGCCATCCTTGTTGCATGTGTGGATACCGGTGGAGGTGTGTGAGACCAGGCACATGGATTAATAGGATTGATAGAATACTCATACCAACAAGTTGCAACTTCTTTTCCGGAAGCTCATTCGAAAAGAACTCTAAGGTTAAGCATGCTTGGCCTAGAGCAATTCTAGGATGGGTGACCGACCGGGAAGTGGGTAACCGGGTGCGCACGAGTGAGGACAAAGTGCGCAGAAAAGACTAGTGTTGGTCTGTGGGGCCAGTCTAGATATCCTATTAAGCTACCAGGAGTGACACCCCCCGGGCCCAGGAGTGGACGGGGTGTTACAAGTGGTATCAGAGCCGACCCTTGCGATTACACGGGTGTGTGCGGGTTAGTGGCGGGACATGTGGAGCATGGCGCGTGTGGCCCAGAGTGGACACGACATGCCACATGTGCCGGCACTAGACGCACAGATGTGTGCCAAGAGGGAACGTTCCTGGGGTGTGCTTGATCGATGAGGGCATCGATCTTCTAAAGGGTGGGTATATGTGAGACCAGGCACATGGCTTAATAGGATTGATAGAATACTCATACCAACAAGTTGCAACTTCTTTTCCGGAAGCTCATTCGAAAAGAACTCTAAGGTTAAGCGTGCTTGGCCTAGAGCAATTCTAGGATGGGTGACCGACCGGGAAGTGGGTAACCGGGTGTGCACGAGTGAGGACAAAGTGCGCAGAAAAGACTAGTGTTGGTCTGTGGGGCCAGTCTAGATATCCGATTAAGCTGCCAGGAGTGTCACCCCCTGGGCCCAGGAGTGGACGGGGTGTTACAAGGTGTGATACTTGGAGCACTAGTTCTTCGGAGCCGTTCGTGGGATAATACATCTCATCGTATCTCACTAAGGCTTGTTACGGGGATCGATGCACGATCAACCTCGTCATCGACAAAATTCCGCTAGTTCGATCAATGAGGGTATGTTTCGTTACCTTACCCTTGCATTGGATCTTGGTTATGCGCTAGAATTTTTTTGTTTTCCATAGCGCATTCCCCAACAGTGGTATCAGAGCGGTCTATGCATAGGCACATGTACGGACAGAGGAATCGTCAAATTCTAGCATTTCTAATCTCGTTCTTTCTACCCAATTATTGCAATTTGGATTTTGGCGGCATTGTGTGATTGGCGGCCTGAGCCGACTTTACGTTCTTTGGATCGAGACTGGTTTGTGGAGTGTACTTTGGGTACACAAAAAAACTTTGTCGGGTGCCTGTTTTTCTGCAATGGTCAAGAGAAATTTTGCATATTGGGCTTATGTGAATTTGGTGAAGTTCACACGGGGGTCACGCGTATAGACGAAGTCTAGTGGAGCTATTGTACTATTTATAGTGCAATAGGGACACACCCCGAACAAGTCAAAATGCAAGTCGATTGATGATGATGCTTACTTACCACGTAGGTAATAAATGGATCTCTACGCAACCATAAAGCCCCGTAAGTTAGCAAAGCGTGTTAGAGGTGTCTAACTTGTTTTTGCAGGGAAGTGATATGGTATAGCAATGTGATGTTTACAGTGTGATGTATGAGATGTATTATAGTGTAATATCATAGGGCATGAGTGGCAGGAGCCGCGATGATTGTCATAATATTATTGTAATAGCCATAGTTGTTTTTTACTTTATTAGCTAGAGTAGCAATAGTTGTAAAAGCATGGATTGGCAATGAAAATCAAGAAACGATGGACCTCGATGATATGCCCATGGCGTGTAGAGGAGTACATAACGCCGGAAGACATTGATGATGGAGATCGTTGACGCAAAGTGCTATACCATATCACTATATGAATTAAATGTGATGTTAATCCTTTTATGCACTTTATTTGTTGCGTGGTAGTCTAATAAATAGGGTGATCTATCACTTCAAATTATCAAGTAATGATGTGTTCCCCTTAAGTTAGGCACCATATAACATGGGCTTCGAATTAGTGTGGGTCATGTAACATGGGTACACCTAGCAACGTTCATAATGTGGGTGCGAAACTGTCGCACAGCTGGTAAACTAAGGTTCACTTGACATACTACCTAGAACGTCTAGATTATGGAACACAAGAATCTAAATATTAATAAGAGTCATATGGAGATATGATTGGTATGATTACCTATCAGGCGTATTCCCCGGTGCGCGATGTAACATTGGTACCAGGAAAATAAGTTCGTGGATCTTGAATCACTAAGTATCAATCATGAGAGATATTACTTTTAGTGGGAGCTACACTTTAGATTAAAGTTGTTAATCTTATGTATTTCATTAATTATGAAACAATGTCTAAATGAAGCAATTGTTTGTAGATCAATGGCACGCAACACCAACTTCTCTTTAGCTGGCATATTAGAGAAAGAGAAAATGCATGAATCTGGTACAAATTTTGTGGATTGGTTCCGCAACATAAGAATAGTAATGAAAGGTGCTAATAAAGACTATGTTTTGGAAGCAACTCTTGGTGATGCTCTTGGTGAAAATGCAACTCAGGTTGCGGAAGATGTCTTTCAGCAACGTAGTGATGACTACATCGTTGTCCAATGTGCTATACTCGCATCGATGGAACCGGATCTTCAAAGGAGGTTTGAAAACTGGGGTCCACATGAAACAATCATGGAATTAAGGGGCATGTTTGAGAAACAAACCCAAGCAAAAAGATATGAGATCTCTCAAGCTCTTATGGATTGAAAGATGGATGAAGGAGGCTC
Organism: Avena eriantha; assembly: GCA_910589775.1. Taxonomy (NCBI): domain Eukaryota; kingdom Viridiplantae; phylum Streptophyta; class Magnoliopsida; order Poales; family Poaceae; genus Avena; species Avena eriantha. The sequence goes on along the minus strand of OU342741.1, from coordinate 194,526,519 downwards.
GATTAGTGCTCATGTAATCAAGTTGCATGGGTACGTTCAAAGGTTGGAAGCACTAGGCGTTTACTTTCCTTATGAACTGGGAACCGACATAATCCTGAAATCACTCCCACCTAGCTTTGCTGGGTTTGTCATGAACTTCAACATGCATGGGATGAACAAAATATTGGCCGAACTATTTGCGATGTTGAAGGTGGCTGAAAAGGACATACAAAAGAACACCAATCATGTGATGATGGTGAAGAAAAACACTTGTTTCAAGAAGAAGCACTATGGGGGTGACAAGAAGAAGGCGGATGTACGCCGCGCCTCTAACAAAGGCAAAGCGCCTAAGCCAGGTCCAACCCCAGATGCTGAGTGTTTCTTCTACAAGGATAAGGGTTATTGGAAGAGGAACTATCCAAAGTACTTAGCGGAGAAAAAGAAGACCGGATCATCCAGCTTAGGTATATCTGATATACATGTTATTGATGTTTACTTGCAAGGTCCTAAGAGTAATTCTTGGGTATTTGATACCGGATCGGTTGCTAATAGTTGCAATTCGATACAGGAGCTACGATGCCCTAGGAAGCTTGGCAAGAACGAGGTGATGATGCGCGGCGGGAATGGATCAAGCGTTGCGGTGATTTCCATCGGCACAACACCTCTACATCTACCATTAGGATTAATATTAGAACTTAGTAATTGTTACTTTATGCCTGCATTATGTAAGAATATAATATCAAGATATTGTATCTTAGAAGATGGTTATTCGTTTAAATCAGAGAATAATGGTTTTTCAATTTATATGAATAATGTCTTCTATGCACACGCTCACACGTGAAGTGTGGGTTGTTTATGATTGATCTTGACTGTGATACACACATCCATAACACCGAGGCTAAACATCGAAAGACAAATGAATTGAATACCACATATACGTAGCACTGCAAATTGGGTCACATTGGACATACGTGCATGAATAAGCTCCATAGTGATGGACTTTTGAGTTCACTATATTTTGAATCTTTTGATACATGTGAAGCATGTTTGATGGGAAAGATGGCAAAATCACCATTTAACGGTTATGTTGAACAGGCAAGTGACTTGCTGGAAATAATACATACTAATGTATGCGGTCCAATGAGTATACATGTACATGGTCGATTCCTCTACTTTATAACCTTTACTGATGACTTGAGTCGCTATGGTTATATTTATCTTCTAAAGTATAAGTCTGAAACATTTGAAAAGTTCAAAGAATTTCAGAATGAAGTAGAGAATCAACCTGGCAAGAAAATAAAGTTTCTACGATCAGATCGTGGAGGCGAATATTTGAGTCATGAGTTTAGCGAACATCTTATAGCTCGTGGAATCGTTTCATAGCTTACGCCTCCGGGAACACCCCAATGTAATGGAGTGTCGGAACAACGCAATTGAACTTTGTTGGACATGGTGAGATCTATGATGTCTTTAACCAATCTCCCTTTGTCATTTTGGAGCTATGCTTTAGAGACTGTGGCATTTACACTTAATAGAGCGCCATCAAAGTCCGTTGAAACAACAGCATATGAGTTATGGTTTGGCAAGAAACCCAACTTATCGTTTCTTAAAATTTGGGGTCGTGAAGCTTATGTAAAAAGTTTGCAGTCAAATAAGCTTGATCCTAAGTTGGACAAATGCATATTTGTAGGTTACCCTAAGGAAAATGTTGGGTATTCCTTCTACCACAAAACTGAAGGCAAGATTTTTGTCGCGCGAGGAGGAACATTTCTCGAGAAGGAATTTCTCTCTAAAAGTTTAAGTGGGAGGACAATAGAGCTTAATGAGGTTATTGAACCATAGAAAGATGGGTAGAGTAGCGCATAATCAGAAGCCATTCTGGAAACACCTATGGCGCCATCCGATGTTGTCGCGCCTACAAAAGTTGTAGTCATGGAAATTAATGCTCCTACTGAACCACGTACATCTGGTAGAGTTTGTATTATGGTCATAAGATTTGAAGATAAAGTATTGTTGATAGACAGCGATGAACCAGCTACATACAAAGAAGTTATGATGGGCCATGACTCCGTCAAATGGCAAGAAGCCATAAAATCTGAGATAGAATCCATGTACGAGAATCAAGTTTGGAACTTGATGGACCCTCCTGAAGGCGTAAAGCCATAGAGTGTAAATGGATCTATAAGAAGAAAACAGACGCGGATGATAATGTTACCGTTTATAAAGCACGACTTGTCGCAAAGGGGGTTTCGACAAATTCAAGGAGTTGACTACGATAAGACTTTCTCTCATGTATCTATGCTTAAGTTTGTTCGAATTCTTCTAGCAATAGTTGCATACTACGATTACGAAATATGGCAGATGGATGTCAAAATAGCGTTCCTGAACGGGAAACTAACCGAGGATGTGTACATGGTACAATCTAAGGGTTTTGTCGATCCTAAAGATGCTGGAAATGTGTGCAAACTTCAGGGATACATCTATGGACTGAAGCAACCATCACAGAGTTGGAATCTTCATTTTGATGAAGTAGTAAAGAGTTTCGGCTTCATCAAGAACAGACAAGAGTCTTGTGTATATAAGAAGGAAAGTGGGACCTCGATAGCGTTTCTAATACTGTATGTGGATGCCATATTGTTGATTGGAAACGATAAAACATTTCTTAACACTATAAAGGAATCATTGAAGAAAAGTATTTCGATGAAATATTTGGGTGACGAAGCTTACATATTGGGTATAAGGATCTATAGAGATAGATCGCGACGCCTGATAGGGCTTACTCAAGATACATATCTAGACAAAGTTTTGAAGAGGTTCAAAATGGAAGAATCCAAGAAGGGATCACTTCCAATGGTACATGGCAAACCACTAAGCAAGAAGCAATGTCCTATGATAGATGTTGAGCGAAAATACATGAGTGAAGTTCCATATGCGTTAGCTATTGGTTCAATCATGTATGCCATGATATGTAGAGGACCGAATGTATCATATGCTCTAAGTGTTACGAGCAGATACCAAAGTGATCCAGGTGTGAATCACTAGATAGCAATGAAAAATATACTTAGATACTTGAGGAGGACTAAGGATATGTTTCTCCTATATGGAGGTGACAAAGAGCTCGTTGTAAGGGGTCACACCGATGCAAGATTTGACACTGATCCTGATGATTTTAGATCTCAGTCTGGTTATGTGTTCACCTTGAGCAGGGAAGCGGTGAGCTGGAAAAGTTCTAAGCAAGATACTATTGCGGACAACAAAGACGGAGTACATAGCAGCATCAGATGCTACAAATGAGGGTGTCTGGATGAAGAACTTCATCTTAGATCTTGATGTGGTTCCAAGTGCGCTAGAGCCAATGGTTATTCATTGTGACAACAATGGTGCCATCTCTCAAGCAAAGGAACCAAGGTCCCACCAAAAGAACAAGCATGTACAATGTCAATTTTATCTCATACGCTAGTTCGTGCATGATGGTGACATCAAGATGTGAAAAATTCATACAGATCTGAATGTGGCAGATCTATTGACAAAGTTACTCATGCTTGCAAAGCATGAACAACACTGGGATGACATAGGTGCTAGAATGCTAAATATAAACTACATTATTGACTCTAGTGCAAGTGGCAGATTGATGGAAATATGCCCTATAGACAATAATAAATGTGTTATTATTCATATTTATGTTTCATAATTAAGTTTATCGTTCTGTGCTATAATTGTATTAGTTCCGAATAATGTGTATTTGGAGGAAAACCCAAATACATGTGTGGGATGATAAACACCATATAAAAGATATCCCTAGTCATGCCTCTGTGACTAGTATGTATGTCAGCAATAGTTTTGATTTCCTAACTATGAGCAAAGTGAATGTGATTGTGGAGTTGCCGGTGACATATGTGATCAGATTTGTTGGAGAACAACAACGAAGGATAGACCCAAACATGAGATGCCCTGAAACGCATTGTCAATAAAGTTATCGGTTTAATCTTATAAGACTTTGTATTTCCTTTACTAGAAATCGTTTGACCACGAGACATATGTGAACTTGGGAACAATATGGACGTGGAAAGATTCTCCAAACGTTGCGCTTAACGTAGTAACTATAAAGTTGATGCTTGTTCGTACCGGACGGTCTTCCGATCATTCACATGATGTGCTTATGGGAATTGATACTCCTGGCGATGGAGAGATACGCTCTAGGCCCATCATGTACTATGATGTTTGTCATCATCTGGCCAGACACGTGATCAAGTTGTTGAAGACAGGAACATCGATAGTACGGTATGAGTAAAGAGTGCATGCCAAGTAATGAGAATAACCTAGTTTTTTATCTCGGGAAATATAAAGTACCGATGAATCAATACGATATGTATCGGACTCAATACTACGGTTCACACAATAAAAACTTCATGTAATTTGTGGGGGTTGCTACTTGTATCAAGATACTAATACTAATCATTGTCATCAGAATGAGTTCTGTTCATGTCCACAAATATCCGAACCTACCGGGTCACACACTTAAGATGTCTACGACATTTAGAATATGAGTGCGAATGAGATAGTTGGATGAAGTAATTCTGAAAGGATGTTTCGGAGCGTCTCGGAATATTCTAGAGGAGTCCAGGATATCATCGAGAGTGGACGGAAGCGTTTCGAACATTAAAAGAGGACACTAGGAATATTTTAGCAAGGTTTCGAATTAATCCGGAGGTGTCCGAAAGTTAATTCAAAAAGCTTCAAAATAAATATTTATCTTAATAATAAATAAGAAATTATTATTTATTAATATCCAAGTGGGTCCCATGGGCCGAAGGCTGCATGGGCCCACTAGGCCCACACACGCACGAAGGGGGAGGGAACCCTGGCCAAATCGGCTAGGGCCTCCCCTATGGCCGGCGGGTGGAGGAGGTGGGGAGGGGCGAGGCCGTGTGGGGGGGAGGAGTCCTCCCCAGTCTCAAACTTTCCCCCCAAGTTGGTTTTGGGGAGGACTCCATATTGGATACGGATTTCCTCTCTCTCTCATTGGTGGAAGAAAGGAAAAGGAGGAGTCCTTGTAGGATACGAATCCTAGTCCTCCTCTCCTCTATGGAGGAGGGAATCTGCCTATATATTGAGGGGAGAGGGCCAAGGGCAAGACACTAATCCACGTACTAGCCCAAGCCACCGCCATCGCCACGCCGCCGCCACCTCGGCCCGGTCCTCTTCCTATTCCTCGCGTCGTTGTCTTCGTCGCGTGGAGGAGATCTTCACCAACGCCAGCATTAGCTCCTTCTTCTACCCCGTCAAGATCTAATCTTGATGGACGACGGAGTGCTGCCGGATCTTCATCGACACATCCCACTTCGTCCGCAAGTTCTTGATATCGCCTCTACGCGGTGTCGTCCTTGTTGCACATGTGGATACTGTTGGAGCACTAGTTCTTCGGAGCCATTCGTGGGATAATACATCTCCTCGCGACTCGTTAAGGCTTGTTGCAGGGATCGACGCATGATCAACCTCGTCATCGACAAACTTTCGCTAGTTCGATCAATGAGGGTATGTTCCATTACCTTACACTTGCATTGGATCTTGGTTATGCGCTAGAATTTTTTTGTTTTCCATAGTGTGTTCCCCAACATCTAGGACATCAAGTTTTGGCATTGAAGCTTGATGGCGTGGAAGAAGGCTTGCTCTTGGTGCCATTTTGGTGGTGGCCCTAGTAGTTGAAGGTGCCTTATGATGGTGTCAACGGAGTTCATTAACGTGCCTTGCCAAAGGTTGATGTAGGTGGCGCACTTGGTCATCCACATGATGCTCGCGATGATGCTCCTTTTCCTTGGCACTCTTCTTGTGCTTGTGGCGCCTTCTTGAGGTAGAATCGTTAACTTTTGCAAGCATGCTCATGTTCTTGGCGAAGTTGTCGTCCATGTCCTTGAAGTTGTTGAGGGCGCTTTGGAACTTGTCCATGTGATGGTGGACCTTAGCTCTCTCGAGGTAGAGGCTCCGTCTTGGTCGACGCAACTTGAGGAGCTTGTTGTTGTCATTCTTGAAGTCATCCATGCTTGGGGAGTCATTGTTGTTGTAGTACTCCATATCACCCAAGCATGTGGATCCAATGTCGGTGTAATGCTCCATCATGTCATCCATACTTGTGGAGACATAGGCATGGTAGCGCATCATGGATTCTTTATAGAAATCATCCTCGGTTCCGGAGTCCCTAGACATGATTCAAAAGACCAAGTGGTGTATATGGAAGTGGTAGAGGGTTAGGTATGCAATGTCAAACCTTACTTTACCTTGGAAGATAGTATCGTGCAAGTGGCCACACTTGAGAGCAATAAATCAAGCAAAGTGAAGTGACAAGGCAACCTAAATCCAACTAACACCCAAAAAAACACATACAAATCTTATGGTGGATAGGTATGGAAAGTGGCATATTAAATAACAATCCAAAATCAATATGTTGTAATGGCAACTAAAAAACCACGATGATCAGAAAGCAAAACAAGTCAATCCACAAGAAATGAATTATGTACAAGGAAACACACACGGTGGGATAAGTGGGACTTGTGCGACGGAGAAAATGAGCTAAGAACCAAATGATTACCTAGCGAAGACTATAAGCTCATGTCGCACAAGTGCAAGGAGAGACACTAGTTCGATTGCACAAAAATTGGTGGGCTACAAGATATGGACAATAAGTACCGCCTATATGATGTTCATCGAGCTTGCGCTTCCTATTCTATGAGGCACTTGTTTCTTTCTTTCTTTTCTTTTCTTTTTTCTATATTTTTCTCCTTTTGTTTCTTTTTCTGTTCTATTTCACTTGCCTCTTCCTTGTGCTAACAACTATACAAGATAATTATATGAGATAGCGCGCTCGCAACTTTTGCTCGGAATTCTACGAGGTATAAAATGTGCATAGCCCAAGAAATCATAGGAGGAACTAGTCTCAATAGGTATTTATTGGTCGCAAAGATAGTGTAGCTTCCAAAGGAATGCAAGTGGGGAGAAGTCGTGGAATGTTTATACCTTTCATCACCGATCTTCACCCTTTATTGTTGGATTCCGCCTTTCTCATGGAATTAGCGATGGAGTATATAACATGTACAATGTGGATGATGATGTAGAGCTCCGTGTCCTCTTCAAAATGAGCTAAAGAACACCAAAATCTGAGTTCAAATGCAAAAGTTATGCTTAAAACGGTGCGGAGCTGAAGCTGTTGGCGGCCAAATCGGTGGCGCTAGAACGTGCGCCGGAATTTCCGGTGGATGGGCCGTGATGGGTTCGTAGCATGGAAAACAAAAAATTTCTACCGCAAGAACGAACAAAACCCAGATCTAATCTAGATAAAAGCCAAGATCTAATCTATTAGACATGAGCAACGAGATAGATAGGAACTAACCCTCGTAGATCCGAAAGCGTTAACGAGATTAGATCTCGTGGTTGATGTAGTCGATCACTTGCCGATCTCAAGATCGTGTGGACGATCCTTCCGGCGTCGCGTTCCAGCAGCGCTTCCGCAGTCGGTCAAGTGGACGATCCTTCTGGCGCCGCGTTTCGGCAGCGCTTCCGCAGTCGGTCACACGTGCGGAGTCGAAGCAGACCTTCCTCTCCCCGTTCCAGCGAGCAGCGGAGGTAGTAGATCTTCTCCACGGAATCCCAGCAGCACGACGGCGTGGTGGTGGTGGTGGAGTAGAGAATTCTGCAGGGCTTCGCCTATGCCTGTGCAGAAGAAAGGAGGAGGAGAGAGGCGGCAGAGATTGGGAGTTATGGGAGCGGGCTAGGAGGGGGCGCCCCTGCCCTTCTATTTAAGGGGGGGAGGCGCGCCTGGGGAGGGGGAGTCCTAGTAGGACTCCCCTCCTATGGCCGGCGGTGGGAAGGGGGGAGGAGTCCTCCTCCCCCACGAATCCGTGTCTTGCCCCACTAGGTTTCCTTTGACCCTTTCTTGGTTTTCAAGCAAACCCCAAGAAATCCTCTAGAACCTTCCAGAACATTCCGAAACCTTCTAGAATCTCCATACAAACACTCCGGAACATTTCCTAACTCAGAAAATGATCCCCTATATATGAATCTTATTCTCCGGACAATTCCGGATCTCCTCGTGATGTCCCGGATCCATTCCGAGACTCCGAACAACATTCGGTCTCCAACGCACATTCCATATCTACTTAAAACAACTTCGAACCTTAAGTGTGTCACCCTACGGTTCGTGAATATGTAGACATGATAGAGACACATCTCCTATCAATAACCATCAGCGGGACCTGGAGATCCATAATGGCTCCCACATACTCAACGATGACTTCGCGATCGATTGAACCACTTACATACGAAACTAATTCCCTTTGTCTCGCGATACTATACTTATCCGAGGTTTGATCGTCGGTATCTCCATACCTAGTTCTACCTCGTTACTGATAAGTACTCTTTACTCGTTCCGTGATATGTCATCCCTTGTGACCTAGTCACATGCTTGCAAGCTAACTAGATGACATTCCACCGAGAGGGCCCAGAGCATATATATCCGTCATATGGATGGACAAATCCCAATCTTGGTTCATGCGCTTCAACACATATTTTCAGAATACCCAATGACACTTTTATAACCACCCAGTTACGAAGCGGCGTTTGATGTCATCAAAGTATCCATCCGGTGATGGTGATTAACATAACCTCATGGTCGAAGGAATAGGTTACTATGTATTTGAAAGCTTACAGCAATACGAACTTAATGACTTGATCTTATGCTACGCTTACTATGGGTGTGTGTCCATTACATTATTCTCCTAATGATATAACCTTGTTATTAATCACATCCAATGTCCATGATCAGGAAACCATGATCATCAATTAATCAACAAGCTAGTTCAACAAGAGGCTTACTAGGAACTCTTTTATGTTTACAAAACACACATGTATTAGTGTTTCCTAATAATACAATTATAGCATGGGATGTAAACATTTATCATAAATATAAAGATATAATAATAACCACTTTATTATTGCCTCTTGAGCATATCTCCAACAGGCCGACGGCGCCTGAATTTCTGGTGGGATGGTCGGTTTGCCAGAATGCTTGCCGAAACGAGTTCGTGAACGCGAAAGCGCGATTTCTGCGAAAAAACTTGATAGAAAACTTCAGATCTGAGGGGCAAATGATGGAATTAGGCCATGGAAACGCAGGTGAAGGTAGATCAACAAGTTTAGCAAGTAATCCATGGATCAAAACCTACCAAAACACACTCAAATCACAGATCGGTCCAAAACACAAATTGGGACTATTTTTTGTGAAATTTTCGAATTTATGGGGAAAATGACCAAATCGATGTGAAATTCGTGTCAACCAAAAGTTGTTGATACCAATATGTTGAGGGCGTACCTCGAGGCTGGCCAGATCTTCACGGATCTCGTGGGCAAATCAACGGGAAAGCGAGGGGAAAGGGAGAAGGTAGCAGAAGCGGACACACACCTCATGAAGAACACGATGAACACACACAAAACTCACACGATACAAGGCTAATTGCTCACGCCGAAGGCCACCGGTCCGATAGAACCCTCGCAAGGAAAGATCGGTCAATGTGCTCCCATCAATACCAAGCGGAGAGGGAAGAACACCTTGGAGAGGGTCTTGAAAACTACGCTCACGCACTCGCAAATGTAGAACTTGTACAATGATGGATGCACGATGCAAACTCCAACGAGGTTGGTGACAATAGTCGGTCCCCTTGGTAAAGAGGATGAGGCAAAACTACAAATTCCACAAAGGGGGTTGTCTTTAGTATATCATCTATGCCTAAGAGATACATGAGGGGATGGGGCTCTATTTATAGGCTAGCCACTAGAATGGGGGTAGTTTAGGCAAAAGGGTAAGTAAAGGGAATATTTCAGGGCATCAAACCTAGATCCGTGCACAAACAGGGAATTTCGGCGGTAAGTCCGGCGGCGCCGGATCTAGCGTCGGAAGTTTCCGTGGTCACCGATTATTCTGGTCATCGCCGAATTGGTGTTTTGTAGGCTTTTCCGGCGGGACGACAGTCTGTTACGGCGGTCGGCGGTTTTGTTGGCGTGGGATTTGGTCTGCCGGTTCTAGCACCGAAGATTCCAGCGGTGGGTCCGGTGCCGGATTTCCGCCAAAATGGCATTTTCTTCCATCTCCTCTTCGAAGCCTCCGTCTTGGTGGGCATGAGTCCTCGGGCTTTTTTTTCTTGTCTCCGTACTTGTCGATGTGAACCTATCATGGTCATAGGACGGAGTATGAAGTAGTATACCATTCAATAGGGTAGAAAGTGGGATCTCAATGAGGATATGATTCACCTTTGGAGTCCATGACGACTTGGCATAAGTTGGAGACCTTGATGTGGTAACGACCGTAGGTCAGGCTACATCACATCCCAACCCTTCCTGCAGGTGCTGGGGTTTTGTGTACACCGTTGTCTAGAAATCAAAGATCTTTCATGTTCTATCTTAAGAAGATTTTGGTGCAGCCACAATTTATATGGGCACTGGCTTAGTCAAGTACATAGAGGTAAACCCTTCATAGGTACCGCTAGGTGCCTTTGTTGCGGGCGAGTCAGTTGGGAATAGGGGCCACTATGGAAAGTCTTCGTCATGATCTCATCCTAACCCTAACCCAACTGAAGAGTTTTGGTAGAAGGGATTGATCATGAATGTGGGAAAATTGTATTAACTCTGCAGAGTGTATGATATAATCATTTAGCTGTGTTCCCGGATATGTGAAATTTGAGCGACTAAAAACTGAAGCCTTTAAAGGATCTTCTCTCTCTTTTTATTTTCAAAATAAAAATGTTTTCAAACCCTATGTTGGTGGAATCGATTATGGGTGGGATTTATGGACACTTGGTAGGGTGCAAGGTGATAGGTTGATGAATGATAGTTTGGAGTTTTTCCTCGCTTTCTACTTGATCACAAATAGACCATACGGCCTCCACAAACATCCTTATGCATGTAGAATTAGGCTTATTACCATAAATTATGTAAATTTCCAATAAATTCAAAATACCAGTTTTATTGGCTGCAACGTGTCATGTTGCAGGGTACTACTAGACCATAAAAGCGCGCTTTGACGCGTCCGTCTATTTAAATAAATATTTTAAAGAAATTGAAATAAAATACTATCTCTACTGGTCGTAGTTTTAGTTCAGAGCATTTTGACCCTTCAATCTGTGCCGGTACATCAAACTACCATGATAGAAAATCATTAAGGGCAAACCATAAATTTTAGCAAGCTCGTGGGCAATGTTTGCTTCTCTAGGACATTGCTAAACCTCGCAACCGGAGAACAGTCTTGAGTTGTACCTGAAAGAATATGACTTTGGCGGAATATTATGGATATATTATTGAGTCTCATGGACGAGTATATATAGGTGTACAGATAATTATCGTGAAGTACGAGTCAAGTTATGACTGTACGTAAACAGATTCTAACTCTATCTAAACTACCATAACAGTCGTATATACCTAATACTCTAACACTCCCTTGCAGTCGTAGCGATAGCATCGTGAACAACTGAAACATCACGGACGGTCAGACTGAAGATAAACCGAAGTAGCATCCAGTAGGTTGACATCCCCCTGCAGTCCGAGCGGGAACGTCGTGAACAGTGTCGCAGCGCGGTAGCTTGGACTGTAGAGGAAGCTGGTGATGCTCAAGCGAGGTGGTAGCCCTTGTGCCGATGTCGAGGGAGCCGAGAGCGTGAGGCGGTGCCATGGTCGAGGTAGCCGTGCGATGGGTCGCCGTGGTCTATGTCGTGGTCGAGGATGCCGGTGTCAAGGTAGCCGCACGTAAAGCCACATGCGCATAGCGCGCGAGGATGATAACGAAGACGCATCGAGGCAGACGTTGAGGGTGTCGATGCCGAAGTCGATGCAGTCCGAGCTGTCGAGGACGAGGTGCGACCATAGTTTTGTCAGAACTAGGCGCACGTCGGGGACAAACATACACTTCGGTTTTGCCAGAATCGAGTATGCAAAGAAGAACTCGTCGGTGATGCGATCGAGGCAGTCGTAGAGAGGTCGGTGCCGAAGAAGACGTTGTCGAAACCGATGAAGACGAGGCACCGATCCGAGCTTGCCAGACTCGGGAACGCGTCGAGGACGAAGGCACTTCCGGTGTTGCCAGTACCAGGCATGCGGGGCAGGGACCATCATGAACTTGCCTCCATGTCAGAAAGACTAGCAGAGGAAGCCTCCAAAGCGGTTGCGACACACAGAGCAGCGAAGGGAGAGATGCCGGCGCTGTCCACGGTTGTCGGAGTAGAGTAGCTGGTGGTGTAGTCAGGGATGAGACGATGACGCTGACGGCAAAGTTGTAGTGGACGAAGACGTAGAAGGCGGCGAAACCAGCAGCGACCAGGGTTAGTCATGCTGGATGCCTAGAGTGGCGATGGGGTAGTCGGCGGGGCCTGCGACGACGAGAGGGCTCCCTTGTCAACACCCAGATTTTTAATTCCAGATGCCCGTTATGCCATACCTCGCAATCCCAGGATTACCATTTTTGCGAGACATAACAGATTGGATATCACAGTACATCATACATTACAAACCATACTTAAGGTTTTACACAAATAAGGATCTCATGATCCAGTCTTAATACAACAAGCAGCGGAAAAATAAAAGATAGCGTAGCAGGAGGGTCCATCTTCAGGGGCACAAGCAATGCTGACGAATGCAAATAGTCCTAGTTATCATAGCCGTCCTGTTGGCCATCATCTTGATAGTCTCCTTCATAGTCTGGCCATGATAATAGCCAGGGACAAAAGCCATGAGTACTCTTTAAGTACTCGCAAACTACCACTAACAAGTATTATGAATCTAGATTAAAGTGCTAACTCTATGTTTAACCATAAAGTTAAGTTTGAAACCTAAGCTAAGTTCTAAAGCAAAGAAAGATAAAGTAAAACTCTAGAATCACTTAAGTTGGGAAGCTATTGTCATAACACAACCCTGTTGTGGTCAAGTCAAGATTCATCATTCTTTTCAAAGTATTTGGAAAACATCTGACAATGAAACAGTATGGCCATTCCAACTGTCCATAACCGCAGACGCGGCTATTCGAATAGTTTGACACTCTGCAGAGGTGGTACACTTTCACCACAAGATTCGATACATCTGTCAGGGATAACCCTGAATCATCATACTTAGTATGTAGATAATCAAACATAACCTTCCCTTTACACACCCTAGTATAAGCACCTCTCCTATGAGTATGGCCTCCCAACCATGACCATCAGTCATCTTGGGCACTGCATAGGTGGACATCATGAGAGGTAGCCTCAGCTCAGACCTCTCCCGTGAGGGAACTAATACTAATGCATATAAATTTCCATCTAAGCCTTACCCAATTCAGGTAATGTGGTTGTACGATAAATTTGGAATGGTGTCGCGTCCGAATCCAACCATCAGTTTTATTAAAGGGTTAAGGCTCATGCCTCAGCAATTTCATCATCATCAACCATTTGTGTTTCTCAACACATGTCCAAAACATCTCAATAGAATGACTCATCATTCCAAGGTTTTCATAATTCATTTTCACCAAGTGTTCCCATCTAAAATGACTCAAGTTTTTGGATTCTACTCTAAATTACTAAGTTAAGAGTGTTCACTAAGGTGGAAAAGATGGGTTCAATCTCATGCCATAGAATGACATCTAAAGGGTTCTAAATAGGTCAAGTTTTATACTTTTTATGCTACCTTCAAACTAAGTAAAGAACTTTGTATAACCTAAGAGGGGTAAAACTTGTAACTAAGACTTGGAGTACTAATAGTTAAAAGGGAGTGTGATCAAAGCATGCTTAAGGCATCTTTGCTAAACCATCTAGTTTGATTCTAATTTGCTAAGCACTAAACTTGCAAGTGTTAACTTGCACTGTTAACGGTGGCTTGCACTTAAAAGTGCTAGTTTGCTAATAGTAGCTTGCCTTGGTTCGTGCAGTGGTTGAAGTTTTCTTCTTCTTCTTCTTGGTAGAACTCCTCCTCCTCGAAAGCTTGGTCAGTACTATCGTCTATAAATACATACGAAGTGCACAATCACCAAACAATACTTAACTAAGCTAAGTAGCATTCTAAGACACACATTTGATGATCTATTATCATCATAAACATCACAAGTTTAATGCCATAGTTTCATCTCTTTTATTTTAGAAAAGTAATTTCTACTCATTGAAAACTTATCTAAAATTTAATATTCACCACCAAAATATGGGATCATGTGAACACATGTCCTCACCACATATTCTAACATGTGGAAATGAGATTTAAAGGTTGGATCAACATTACTTTGGTTTAAGTTCATTATTTAATGATTTAAAGTGACTAGAAATGCCTATATAGAATTATTTTGGTACTAGTCCAAAGTCACTGTATGTAAACCTTAATATTATTACATATTTAGATAGATATCATGAAATGTGATTTTTGACAGTTGAAATCAACTCAAAAGCTAACTTGGTTGATTTTATAAAAATGTTGCAAGTTGCAAATGCTTCTGTCTTCTTATTTTTATTAGGAGAGATCTATAACTCTAATTGAATTAAATCCAACGGGCTTGGATAAGTCATCTTAATACCTTTCAGGCAAAATTAGTTTCATGCTATTTGGATTTGTAAAACTCTCAGAATTGAATTTTAAAATAGTGGACAGAAACTAGATTTAACTAAAAAGAAAAATCCAGATTTGAATGTGTGGGCTAGCGCGGGAAACGACTTGGGCCGGCCCAGTGCCGCTCCGCGGCGCGGGGCTCAGCTGACAGGGGGTCCCGCTTGTCAGCGGCACTTAACACGCGAAACGGTACGCGCGCTGTGGGCCGTAGGATTAGAGGGCAGATCTACGGCTGAGGGTCGTCGTCGACGACGAATAGGTCGTCGGCGAGCTCGAACCCTAGCGGCTCGGTGGGGGTCTGCTGGGGGCGTACCAGGGCTCCAGCAGGGTCGACGAGGCGAGCAAACGAAGTGGAAGACGACAGCGAGGCGAGGCGCGGTTGCGGCGGAGCTTGGGGTGGTCGCAATCAACGACGCCCTTCTTCTCCTGCTGTGGCTGCTCCGGCTCCAATTCCGGCGAGGCAGAGCTCGCCTTGCTCCGGCTAGAGGTGGGTGAGGTTCAGAGAGGTGAAGGGAGTGGAATGGTGTGGAGAGAAGAGGCTGGGGAGGGCTCCTTTTATAGGCCTGGCGGTGAGACCGAGCGGGATGGGCAGGCGACGGTGGCGACATGGCTACGGCGGGGTAGAGGCATGGCTGCGGGTGGCGATCGACGTGTGGTTCCCTGGCGGTGCTCTAGGCATTGAAGGCAGTCGTAGAGGCGGTGGCACGCGGTCTGGGCGAGGTGGCGCTCTGCGCGGCAGAGGCGGCGGTGTCCACGGCGAGCGGTGGCTGTGAGGCATTGGGCGGCCAGCGTGGGTGTCTGGGGTGTTCTCCAGGTCGAGGCGGAGCGGCGGGCGTGGGCTGCGGCCAAGAGGCGGTCTGGGCGAGCGGGGACCGAGTGTGCTCTGCGGCGACACTGGCATGGTGCGGTGGCACTGGGCGCGGTTTGTCCTCGGTGGTCCACTGCACTCCTGGGCTCGGGCAAGGGACAGGGGGTGGCGGTGAGCTCCTGACTACCTCCTAGACATGGCGAGGGAAGAGGGAGTGGTCTGCTGCAGCGAGGCAAGGTTTGGCCGGCGAGGCATGGCTCGGCATGGCATGGCCTGGGGGCTAGGGACAAGGGAGAGGGGTGTTAAGGGCCTGGTTAGACTAGGAGGGGACATAGAAGATAAATTGTGATCAAATGGGGGCAAAACCCTGTTCAAAACAGTGAGCTATGATTTAGGTTTAAACCTGCGTGCCAAGTGTTTGATTAAATGGCCGCATGAAAAAAAGTTTTGAATTTTGGTTTAATTATTTTTGAGTAATCTCCACTAGTGCTAGGTAGTCTCTGGTTGCAAGGGTTTTGAAAGTGGAGCTCAAAAAGATGGGTTTTGAAATAGGGGTGATCTATGCATATGTATTAGATTCAATTTTCAAATGCAATTTAAAATAAGTAACAGAATGTTTTTAATAGATCCAAAGGTGGGCCTTGGTACCTCATTATGTGTACTAGCAAGGGGTGCAAAGATCAAGAATTATTTTTGTTAAGAAATGAGTGCTAGGAATAGCCAAAGTAGGCATGAGAGTGAAATTTGCCAAAATGACCATTCCTCCTTTTTAATTCTTTTTTATTTGATTTTCATTAGGAAAAGTTTGGGAATGATGTAGATGGTGTTTAAATCACCTAATAAACATTTTACAAGCACTGGATCACTCAATCATGGCCATTCAAACAACTCCTATTTTAAATGCACACATGTATGAATACTTTCATTTTAAATTTGGAAAGTTTTTGTTAACCCCATTTTTGATTGATTTGCTCTTGGTAAGCTTGGATTGAAGTTTTAGGATGTTACAGCCCTGCAGGTTACCTTGTGAAGCGCGGCGACGATGCTCGAAGTAGGCGAGGAAGACCCGGCGACGTGACGAAGACCATGTGCAGACGGCGACGATCCGTGCCGTAGGAGATGGCGCGGTGAAAGCCGATGCCGTCGATGCACGAGGACGGCGAACTAGACTGCGTGCAGCCACGCTATGACCCGAGGGGGCGGCATAGCTGCAGGGCGCAAGTCGGTGCAGCGGCTGGAAGACCACCAGCGACGTACACGCCAAGGAAGGCGCGTTGGAAGCAGGTAGCGTGGACCAAAGGCGGCAGCGCTGCGGCCCGACGGGACGACACAGCGGCAGCCCGTAGCTTGATCGGTGGTAGGTGCGTGCTCGGGGACGTGCTTGGCGTAGACAGGCGCGGGATCGGTTGATCAGACCAATGGTGTGCCGTATGCGCCAGGGTGTGGACGACGCGTAGATCGTAGTCGATGGCGGCATAGTCGGTGAAGTCCCGGACGATGACGGCAAAGACGATCTGCGGGGCGAGCGGGCGGCAGCCTTCCAATGCAAGGCGTAGCAGCAGTCCGCGGTGTGCGGCAGCCTGCCCCGAGGCCACGACAGCCTACCGAGGCAGGCACAACAGTGGAGGAGGCAGGCGCACGGTCGCGGTGTAGATCCTCGATGCCGATGGTTGGAGTAGAGGCGTGGTGATGACGACGGCGGTGGGCGACTCAATCCGATCTAAGATCGATAAACCAAAAAAGAAAACCGATCAAGAGATCGAAAAAAGGACTTACATGGCAGCCGATCACGGATCGGTGGATGAGCGGATGAACCCTGCGCACAGATCGCGCGGCCCCCGGCGGAGATCATGGAGATCAATCCCCCAGGGGCAGCACGGCGGTAGCGTGGGGCTATGGTTTGGACCGATTAGGCTGATACCATGAAAGAGTGAGTTTGGCGGAGTACGATGGATATATTATTGAGCCTCATTAGTGAGTATATATAGGCGTATAGAGGATTATCTTGGAGTACGAGTCAAGTTAAGACTGTACGTAAACAGATCTTTAACTCTATCTAAACTACCATAACAACCGTATATACCTAATACTCTAACGGTACCTTCACATCTTCCATTCCCGCTAGAGCAGCTACGACCTCCCCTTGCCTTCTCCCGCGATTACCCCAGCCAGCCAAAGTATTCCCAGGAATGTATTGGACATTGATGCAATCGCCAGAAGCTGCCATCACAACTTAAATTCCAGGATTGATTCACCTACTTCCTGCATCTAGCCCATGGACCTGATTGTCCAACTAAATTTGAAGTTTGTAGGCTTGTTTAACAGAGCGTAGATCTTTGCTATCCAAATGTCAGCCCACAGAATCTTCAGCCACTTCGCACAAAGGTATCTGAAGAGTTCTCTTCACGCCAATCCTCCAAAATTGTAAGCAAAAATCTCAATTAGAAGGCCAAGGATCTAGCAAATAGCAGGATAACAATAACACCCTTCATTTTCAGACTAACAATAATGGTGTGGGCGTGTGGCAGCTCCATTGATTGGGTAATTAGAAAAAAATGCATCTACCCACAAAAAAATGAATCATTTAGTAGGCTTTTCACAAGGATCAGGAACTTATGGTCTATTCATAACCTCCATGCATTGTTTGAAATGTGATTTTGGCACTGTTGATTTCTAGAAGAATGTTCGGCTAACAACACA
Organism: Avena eriantha; assembly: GCA_910589775.1. Classification (NCBI taxonomy): domain Eukaryota; kingdom Viridiplantae; phylum Streptophyta; class Magnoliopsida; order Poales; family Poaceae; genus Avena; species Avena eriantha. Next base: position 194,508,434 of record OU342741.1, on the reverse strand, counting down.
TATCAAGAATCAGGCTCACAATAAATCTTGAGAGAGAGTAGAAACGAAGGGTATGCTCAATATTATCCAAGCAATGTTCTTTATATGAAATTTCACAGCCATAACCCACTCGCACACCTTCAAGGAATACGGAACACAATAATATATTCCCGCAACCAAAAAAAGAGAGGACAATAATATAGCTTTATGTGAAAACAAAATAAACTACATGGTACCTAAGAATGGATGTGGTGTTCAAACCCATCGGTATCTGGATATATTTAAGGAAACAAAATCATTTCAGGAACACAAACTCGTCAATTTGAGGCTGAGAACGGGTGGTGTGTACCGGCTTCAACTGCATAATCTGAAGGGGAGTCCGTGGGTAAAGGCACCAGAAAATTCCAAGGAGTTCCGCAGTAACAACCTAGGCAGAGACTTAAAGAAAAGAAGAATCCACCTCAGACACTGAAGGTAAAAAATACAAACCAATAAATCACATACTTGGTCGCTGGACGCTTTGACGTTGCTGATTCCAGTGTTGTTGTGTTGTATGCGCATGAATTGCCTCTTCCCGGTGCAGGCATGGCTGTGTCGATATGAGTGCATTAACACATATCTTATTACTGAACAACTTTATTGTCCCTTAATGTAGGTGTTAGGACATATTTATTCAGAGTTAGGCCTTTCAATCTTAAATCTATATATAACATAAATGACATCCCAAATAGCCAACAAGAAGACGTTAGTCAATAAGGCAAATCCACGTTCTAGAAATTAATGTCCCTGTGGAAACATGTTTTTGTATATACAACAATACAATAATGATTTGTCCACTCAAACACAGAAATATAAGAACAACATCACGCAGAGATTTTTATAGCAATAAAATGATATAAATCTAGATGAACTCGTCAATTTATGAGGAATGAATCTTCACACTGCACAAGAAATTAAAATAAAAGGTTCCAAAAGCAGTAATAAACAGTTATAGTCTTATAGATAGGGTTAGCCTAAAGTTAAGCAAGCTTAGGTCATAAGGGGTTCTAGCTTTCTAGGCACCTGAACACAACCATAGTTGATAGTTCATCCTAGTTCTGTAATGCCAAAACAGTTCTGGTCATCATTCCACATGTGCAAGAAACATTAGAGAGAAGCAGATTGTGAAAACAGAATCTGCATCTAAAGAAAATTAAAAAAACTAATTATCCTGCAAAACCTAAGCTGGTTTGACCATTGCTTATCTATTTTACAGTAGCAGTAGCAGAAAAATAATGAGCATTGAATTGTAAGATATAAGCCAAACACGAGGTTAATAAGCACGGAACTGTATAAAGAAAATAGAAGGCAATGAGCTGAAATAAACACCTCTTTAGAGAACAGCAGAAAGCATACACACTGAAATAGCAACTTTTGAGACACACTTCTGAAAACACAGAAGATTAGTTGATTATTTCCCATAGACCAATACCAAAGGAACATAAGTACCTAGTGTAGTAATTATTTGATCCGCATGGTGTTCCCACAAAATACTCCCAAATATAAGATGTTTTAGTTTTTTCTAAAATACATGTATCCAGACCCTTTTAGTGTATAAGTTTACTCATTTTGCTCCGAACCTACACACCAAAAAACATCTAGGTACATGCGTTTCAGAAAAAGGCTAAAACATCTTACATTTTGAAATGGAGGGAGTAGAAGACTTCAAAATGCTAAAATTTACCATGAAGCTACTATTTCCATTGTTCGCTCCGGTCTATTATTAGCACAATCAAATGCAGATCAACCGAGACATTATTAAATTAACTTGATGATGGCTAGTTCCCAAAGTTCATCTATTCATTAAAAGTAGTCCCTCTATCTCGAAATAGATGTCGCATTTTTTTAAAAATTTAGATGTATCTAGACACTACATCCAAATTTAGACAATCTTCCGACATCTATTTTGATACGGAGGGAGTAGCATAGTTATAATTATAGCTATTCAATAATAACATCTTGGAAATTGAACTTGCCAATATTTCTTGTCAACATTTGGCAAGAACTTGATGTCCTCCATTGTATTTCGATTCCACAAACAAAAATAGATGGAAGAACATGACCACTACCTTCTTTCATAACTTAGAGCTGAATCTGTGTCTCTCCCTCTGAGAAAATCCTGCACAATATAAATGACTTGCTTAATATAATTCTCCGTTGTATGACTTATTTAAAGGTTCAACCAGGTCTAGATGTTTGGAGTCGTTAATGACCCAGACCTTGAGATGCTACGCGGCCCATGAGTACAGAATATCAGCAACGAGATTAGCATTTCGATAGGACTACAAGAAGTAGGCGAGAGCGCGAAGACGCCCGTACCTTCTTGAGGCTGGCGTGGGGCGTGAGAAAAAAGGAAGATGGAGCAGAGGACTGAGACAGATTGGTGTTGTTCCCTCCATGGTACATAGTTAGTACTCCTTGGGCCAGCTGCTCGTGGGGTAGAACACCCAGATCTCCATGGATCTATTCCCCTTCCTCGAACTATCCACACGTTCCATTTTGCTACTGGGAGGTCGCCGAGAAGGTAGCCACTGCCTCCTCCTCCTAGGATCATCTTGCGTACCTCACGCACCCCACCGCCGCATGCTGATCGAGGTAGGGGAGCGCTGCATCTGCGTCCATCTGAGTCGCGGAAGGTGGAGGGGAGGCGAACAAAAAATGTACGCCGACTCAGATGAAGAGGTAGACAAAAGGAGGAGTGACAGAGATCCACTATGGGCCTGTTCCGAGGTTTTCACATTTTCTTTCGGCCCAGTTAACCAGAAACCATCTAGGTTGATCCGAGGAGTAGCAGCCCATAAAACGTTTGGCTAGCCCATTAATCACGATCTGACGAAATAAACTTGTTTAGCGAACATGCGGGATGTATAGGAGGATCTGGAGCGTTGGAGGACCGGATCGAACGGCTAGGAGAGCCAAATCGTTGTGGGATGGCCATGGTGGCACAGTTTTACTGTTTCTTACGTTGACAAGTGAGGATGACTAAGATCACAGACTTATACTCAACAAGCCCTATGGTGTTGATGGAGCTCAAAATTATCGTTATGCTTCCTTTGTAATGTGAGCCAGCCACTATGTTGTGTAAGGATATATTATGTAAACTTTAGAACTATCGACGAGTAATAAAATGACATACTACCTCCGTCCTAAAATAGTTGTCGGAGATTTGTTAAAATTTGGATGAATCTAGAAACTGTTTAGTATATGAATACATCTAAATTTTGATAAGTTCCCCACATCTATTATGAGATGGAGGGAGCATGTTACATCTTGGTATTAATTTGTTACTATGTGTGCTAGCACTCTAAACACTAAACACAGAGATTCGAAACTTACCGGTTAGAGAGGAAAGGAGCAAAGAGTGGATCGAGTGTGGAATGGCTATCTCGGATACTCCACTGTTTTTTCTATGTAAAATTACGAGTCCTTACATGTACGTGTCACATCACTAAGTCCTAAATACCAGTGGTGTTTCCCTACGTTTTTTGGCACGGATTGATGTTGTGTCCCACATACCAGTGCAATGTCCACCTTGGGATACACCGCTAATAGTGACTTACCGGGACGTACAAAACAGTGACGTGCCACCTCTACTACTAACTGCATGGTACTACGGTGACGCATCACTGATGTAGTGTCACCAATAAGCATTTCCTACCAGTGACAACAACCATGATCAGCGCTGCACCGGCATGATATTATTACCGCCAAGCACATCAACATTAACACTCCACCGTGCTAGATCTAGAGGCCCATCACATGATGTCGTAGCATCTTGAGCCCCCTGATCTTCGTTTCATAATAGTTCTCGTTGATAGAATATAAAGATATACAAAATCTTTCCTAACTAATATGGCACGGAGAGAGTATATTAGTATTAGACCTTTTTTATCAATAATAATCTATTTACATACCACATGATGCATCGAAAAGTGTATTTGGCACATGGGAACTAGTGCTCTCTTTCACTTTCAGATTTTGAAAATTTCAAAACCTCACACTTCTATGTCTCCAAATTTAAATAGGCCGTAGCAACGCACGGTCATTCAGCTAGTATAAAATAATATATATTTATGTCAGAAATTTATCTTTTCTGTATTTTCCAAAATACAACGTATTTTCTAACGGACCCTTTTTTATACTAGCTGAATGCCCGTGCGTTGCTACGGCCTATTTAAGTTTTCCTCGGATATTATTATAGGAAAATGTTGCGATCTCGGATCGTTAAGGATCCTAAGTCCCTGTGATTAACATGCTAGTCTCTGGATCAATAGCTAGCACTTCACAGTCGATGAATATCATGTAAAACACAAGTCATTATTACACGAATAATCCAGAGTATAGTTATTACAACTTGCATAGCTTATAGCTAGCTCAAATAAAACAGCGGAAACTAAGTAAAACTTGAGTCCATCAACGCCTCACGCTAGCTGTGTGAAGACCCGCGATCCCTACGCACCTTTCAATCTTCGGATTCTGCACATAACACGTGCAGCCAACAAGTTGGGTCAATGCTTTGAATGTATTGGCAAATTACACCAAGGAAAGAGTAAGGCTAACTCTACATGCAAGGCTAAGAGTAGGCTCTGGGGTTCATTTGCGTAAAGCCAATTTTATCAAGGTAATAAGAAAAGGGGAAAAAAGTTTTCCCTACTTTGTAAACTTTGGTAAATAGTATAGGGTTGAATGGAACACGTGGATATTACTCACCAAGTGCCCAATCAACCTAACACTTAGATATTACGCACCAAGTTCCCAAAATCCCACCCAATGGCGATATTACTCACGCCCTGAGGTTTATAAAACGTTAAGTTTGGAAAAGAAAGAGGAAGATCTTTCAGAGGCTTCATCCTTCAGATGCTCAATGTTGTTCTGTTTCCGTGAACACGGCTGATCGATCAGATTGCAATACTCTCGAGAGGTTGTGCAATTTCCCCACAATCCATGATCAAGTCCTTTTACAGACAAGACCATGGAGAAGCCTTCCCTTAGTAGCCCCTCTACCAGCTGGATCCAACCATGCCAAGAACCTCCAAATGTTGGTACCCCGGTGAGGTTTCCCACTAAGTACTAAGCCAAGACAGAGCCCATATGTATTGTGGTTGCACGGGAAGCTTCTGAATTCTGAAACATGGCAGACTTCTTTGATTCCTGGGCGGCCGTCCTCCACCAAAATCCCACTCGCTGTCCCGACAACCATTCCACCTAGAAGAAAACTTAGTTTTATTTTGAAAGGGTTTTGGAGAAGAAAAGTTCGCTCGAGAGAGCTGTCATACTTAGAAAATTATTGAGTCTTTCGAACCCTCCCAACGGCACTTGATATGTACAAGTATATAGCATAGCAAGCATAACTTAAAAAACAGGATATCCTATTGGGATGGAAATTCCTAAGCAAGAGCTACTCATGGCATACTACAAAATCGCACTTGCAAAAATAGTACTAAGAAAATCTACCAAAATCCTACACATGCATACTACGGAATTTGAAGGGTAAAACATGCATAGTTAAAACTGGGACATAAACATGAACAAGTGGTGTAACTTGCCTTGATCCGAGCAGCAATCTACACAACAATACTCCTCAGCGCACTCCGAGCAGTCTAACGAAACAAACATGGATTCAATCACAGTTTGCACAAAACAGTCACGAAGTCAAATATGCATGCATGCAACACGGTAATATGCAAGGATGGATTTGATTTCGACCAAGGGTTTTAATCAGGGGTGTTGTTGAGTTGGGGATGTCATTAGAATCGATTTCCCACAGATTTTAGGTATTTTGGATAAAACCCTAATTAACCAAGCTCGAAACTAGATCTACAACTCTAATCTATCTCGAGACAGATCTGAACACCCTAAGCATGATATGACAATTTTCTACAGAAGGTATTGTCAAAACAAAGCCAACGCAACAAGAATCAACTAAAACGGAGCTACGGATAAATTTCTAGAATTATAATACTCTAATCTAAACTTTAAATCCTACTGCAAGATTGCTATGACAAAACAGCAATATTATTGTAGATCTATGTTCTACTCGAAAATATGAATCCAACGGTATATCATACGCAATTTTTGGACTAATATTCGAATTTCTATGGATTTTACAAGATTGGAGCAATTTCTGCCTATTTTAAAAGAAAAAAAACAAAAGGACCAGTGACGCGGCGACACGTGGCGCAACGCGATTGGTCCGCGGGGCACGCGTGACGTCGACGCGCTGCTGACGCGGCGGCTGCCACGTGGCGCGGCGGGGTTGCCCGGGGGCGTTGACCGATCGGATCCGTTGGATCCAGATCTGACAGTAGGAGAGGGGGGTGGCGGCTTACCATGGCGGCGGCGGCTGGAGGTGGCGGCAGATGGCGGTGGGGCTCCGGCGAGACGGAGTAGCGGACGACGCGCGGCTCCTCCTCGCGGTCCCGTTCCCGATGGCGGCGGCGGTCCTCCTTCTCCGAGGCGACGGCGGACGGTGGTCGGAGACGGCGGATGGCGGCGGGGTTCCGGCGAAAAAATCGGCGGCGCTCGGTGGCGGTGGCGGTGGAAAAAAATAGGGTTCTAGGGAGGCGTGCCAAGGGCTATTTAAAGGCGGAAAAACTTGGCGCGGGGGTCGCGGAAACCGTCCCGGATTCGCCGGAGGCGGTTGCCGACGCGGCGGCGGTGGCGTGGCTGAGCCGGACTCGGGGAGGAGGTGGCTGACGGGTGGTCCCCGCCTGTCGGCGGCTGCGGGCGCGGGAGCGGGCTGGCGCGGCTGCTGGGCCGGCCCAGTCGCTACGCGCCGCTCGCTTGCTGGCGCGCGCGGTAGATAGGCCCCGGGCTGGCTCGGCCGGCCCGGTTAGGTTAGGTTTCGTTTTTTTTATATTCTTTTATTATTTTCTGATTTGCTATTTGTTTAATAACTTTTGCAAACGGACTCCGAATTAGACGAAATTGGTCTCTAAAATTTTGTAAAAATGAGAGGATTTGAATAGGATTATAAAATAACACTTTTGCAAAGGTTTTGGTGGTTTAAAAAGGTTTTACCCCCTTTTAGTCTATAAGTGACTAGGGGTTTAAGAGAAATACCTGTTGCAGATTTTGATATGTGATGCCATGATGCAATGATATGATGCATGCTTCTAGTAACATCTGAAATTGTGAAATTTGGGATGTTACAAACCTACCCCCCTTAAGGAGAATCTCGTCCCCGAGATTCAGGTTGGTTAGCAAATAGGTGTGGGTGTTCTTTCTTCAGGTCTTCTTCACGCTCCCATGTGGCCTCTTCCTCGGAATGGTGGTTCCATTGAACTTTGCAAAATCTGATAGTCTTGGTACGAGTAATTCTCTCGGCTGTTTCCAGAATCCTGGTGGGTTTTTCCTCATAGGTGAGATCATTTTCCAATTGAACTTCTTCCAATGGAACTGTATCCTTTAGTGGGGTTTCAGCCATTTCCGGGTGACACTTCTTCAGTTGCGACACATGGAAAACATCGATAACCGTTAGCACTTCGGGTAATTCCAACTGATAGGCAACTTCCCCTCTGCGACCTAAGATTTTGTAGGGCCCTATGAATCGGGGTGCTAACTTACCCTTGATTCCGAATCTCTTAACTCCTCGTAGTGGTGAAACTCGGAGATACGCACGGTCTCCCACTTCATAAGTCACATCCCTGCGGTTGGAATCAGCATAACTCTTTTGTTTGGATTGGGCTATTTTTAACCTGTCTTGAATCTGTCTCACCTTCTCTTCAGCATCCTTGATCAGTTCAGGTCCAAATAAACTCCGTTCACCAACCCCACTCCATAGCAGTGGAGTCCTACACTTTCTGCCATATAGAACTTTAAAAGGGGCCATCTTGATGCTAGTTTGGTAGCTATTATTGTATGAGAATTCCGCATATGGCAAGTTATCATCCCAACTAGACCCATAGTCTAGCGCACAGGCTCTTAACATGTCCTCCAAGATCTGATTAACTCTTTCCGTCTGTCCATCGGTTTGTGGGTGGAAGGCGGTACTAAACTCCAGTCGTGTCCCTAGAGACTCGTGTAGCTGTCGCCAAAACTTAGAGGTGAATTGGGTACCTCTATTAGAGACAATTCCTTTGGGTATACCATGAAGGCTTACGATCCTTGACATGTAAATCTTGGCAAGTTTAGCACTCGTATAGGTGGTCTTTACGGGAATAAAGTGGGCCACTTTTGTGAAGTGGTCGACCACTACCCAGATGGAGTCATACCCAGATCGAGTCCAGGGTAGTCCTGTGATAAAATCTATGCCTACCTTGTCTCACTTCCATTCTGGCACAGGTAATGGCTGCAGCAGTCCTGCGGGTTTTTGATGCTCGGCCTTGACTCTGTTGCATACGTCACACAAGGAGATATATTCAACAATTTCTCTTTTCATGTTGTTCCACCAGAACCTATCTTTCACATCCATGTACATCTTTGTATTACCGGGATGAATTGAGTAAGGCGAATCGTGAGCTTCCTGAAGGATTAACTTCCTGATATCAGGGTTATCGAGAACGCACAGACGCTTTTCATACCAAAGTGTTTCTTGTTCATCCGTGTGAAACCCTTTTTCTTTATCCTTGCTTATATTAGCTCTTATTTCTTCCAACTCTTTGTCCCCTTCTGGGCCTCTTTGATTTGGTCCAGAAGCGTTGGCACTATCTCCATAGTTGCTAAATATCCCTCTGGAACTATTTCCAACCTGAGGTCCTTGAATTGTTCACACAAATCACTTGGAAGTTCTCCTACGGTAAGCCCATTTACATAGACTTTCCGACTTAAGGCGTCAGCCACAACGTTGGCCTTTCCAGGATGGTACTGCAGGTCCAAGTCATAGTCCTTGATAAGCTCAAGCCATCTCCTTTGCCTCATATTTAACTCCTTTTGAGTGAAGATATACTTGAGACTCTTGTGATCCGTGAACACATCACAATGTTTGCCCATTAGGTAGTGTCTCCATACCTTGAGCGCATGCACAACTGATGCTAGTTCCAAATCGTGCGTGGGGTAGTTATTCTCATGGTGCTTAAGTTGCCGAGAGGCGTAAGACACTACTTTTCCATCTTGCATCAGTACACTACCAAGTCCTTGTCGAGATGCGTCGCAGTAGACTTGGAAATCCTTTTGGATATTAGGGAGGCACAAAACTGGTGCTGTTACTAGACGCTTCTTTAATTCCTGAAAGCTTGCTTCACAAGCCTCGGTCCATTGGAACTTCTTCTCTTTCTTCAGCAACTCTGTCAGAGGCTTTGCTATCTTGGAAAAGTTTTCAATAAATCTTCAGTAATATCCCGCAAGGCCCAGGAAACTCCTAATATCACCCACATTCTTAGGAGACTCCCATTCTATCACGGAAGCTACCTTACTTGGGTCCACGGCAACACCTTTTGCCGACACAATATGACCAAGGAATCCCACTTCTTTCAACCAGAATTCACATTTGCTAAACTTGGCATACAACTTGTGTTCCCTTAACTTTTCCATAATCAGGCGCAGATGCCGCTCATGTTCCTTCTCGTTCTTGGAGTATATGAGTATGTCATCAATGAATACCACAATAAACTTATCCAAGTACTCCATGAACACCTTGTTCATCATAGTCATGAAGTATGCTGGGGCATTGGTTAAACCGAACGACATCACGGTGTACTCATATAATCCGTATCTTGTGGTGAAGGCTGTCTTGGGTACATCTTGTTCTCGGATCTTTAGCTGGAAATATCCTGATCGGAGATCAATCTTGGAGAACACACTAGCTCCCTTTAATTGGTCAAACAGGTCGTTAATATTGGGTAGAGGGTACTTGTTCTTGATCGTCACTTCATTCAATGACCGGTAGTCCACGACTAGCCTCTTGGTCTTATCCTTCTTCTCCACGAATAAGACACGTGATCCCCAAGATGACGCACTTGGTTGAATGAAGCCTTTGTCCAATTGCTCTCTAAGCTGTTTCTTAAGTTCCTTCAACTCATCCACATCCATCGTGTACGGTCTCTTTGCTATTGGGCCAGTACCTGGCATCAAGTCAATGAGAAACTCGATGTCTCGGTCGGGAGGCATCCCTGGCAATTCTTCCGGAAACACATCTGGATAATCCTTCACAATTAGCACATCCTCCAAGCTAACCCCCTTAAGAGAGTTCACCATACTTCCTTTGAGTGCGAAGGCTGACTTAAAGCGGATCCTTTTCTTATCCGGAGTCGTGAGTGTGATAGTCCTTTGGGCACAATCTATGACTCCCTCATACTCGGTCATCCAATTCATGCCCAAAATTATGTCTAAGCCTTGTGATTCCAGAACGACTAGGCTGGTGGGAAAGGTGTGCGCCCCAATCCTTAGTTCTAACCCACGGCATCCAGAGTTTGCCACTATTTCTCCTCCAGGAGAACTTACCCTTAGGGGAGTACTAATAGTCTCCGTAGGTATCTTGCCTCTATCCACAAATACCCTTGATATGAATGAATGCGATGCACCAGTATCAAAAAGAACAACTGCAGGTGTGGAGTTAAGCTTGAACTTACCAATCACGGAGTCAGGTGCCTCATGAGCATCCTCCACGGAGACATGATTCACCGTGGCTTTGATGAACGGGTTCGGCTTCTTCCCATTTCCATTACCATTGCCATGGTTGTGTCCGTTGCCGTTTCCATTACCATTCCCATTCTTCGTCTTTTCGGGGCAGGTAGTCGCATAGTGCCCTATCTTGTTACACTTGAAGCATGTCACTTCACTCAGGTCCTTCCCATTGCCATTTCCATTGCGGTGTTTATGGCCATTGTGGTTATGTCCTCCATGGCGATGACCATTGTGGTTGTGGCCATTGTGGCTGTGGGGTGGTGGTGACGAAGTGCGTTGCTTCTGATATGGGTTAGAGTTGTGCTTGTGTGAGACGGACTTTCTCTTTCGGTTTTCTATACACCTTTGCTTTGCTTCCACCACGACTGCCCTGTCCAGGAGTTCCTGATAGTTATCAAACTTCAGAGCCACAAGCTGAATTGATATTTCATCATTAAGTCCCCTTAAGAACTCCTCCTATCTTTTGGCATCAGTGGATACATCATCAGGTGCATAACGTGTCAGCTTGTTGAAAAGGTCCCCATACTCGGAGACAGAGCGGTGCAGTTGTTTCAAGTCGTGGAACTCACGTCTCTTAAGTGACATGACTCCCGCGGCTACGTGATGAGTACGGAAGGCTGCCTCAAACTGGTTCCAGGTGATAGCTTCAATATCAGGGTGGGTGACCTGGTAGTTATCCCACCATTCAGCAGCTGGTCCCTCAAGTTGGTGCGCGGAAAAGCGCACCCTATCAGCTCCAACAACTTGGACGGTGTCTAACTTTTTGTTGATGGTGCGGAGCCAGTCGTCTGCCACAATTGGCTCAGAACTAATTGAGAAAGTTGGAGGGTTCAACCTCAAGAACCGAGTCAAGCGATCCTGTTGGGGCGGTGGGGGCGGCGGGTTGTTGTTATTGTTGTTTTGCATGTTTTGAGTGAGGAGTTGGATCAGCTGATTCTGGGAGTTCAGAAGTTGTGCTATCTCTGGGGGCATGTTGTTATTGTTGTTTCCACGTCTCGCCATCTGGAGGGTTTGGGAGGCAAGTTAAGGAATAGATAGAAAGCCTAAGGAATAAACTCCTACCCTTATGAAAACAAGAAAAACACATGAGAATAGCATGGCACACATAGCACAAAAATCCACACACTCAACCAAGTTTAACTAACCAATATAATATTTTTCGTACTCATTACAATCGCGAATAACGTTCGACTATAGAACTAAAGGGGGTCCAACTACTCTACTCATCATCCACTTCCTCATCCTCAATGATGAAGCCTTCCTTTTCTAGCAGTGACTTGTATAGCTCCATGTCCCTCGTCGTGGCTTCAAGCTTCTCTTGAAGTTCCTTCATCACCTGTGGCTTCGGTGTTGCAGCTTCGAGCCTTCCTTGAAGTTCATTTACCTCTTGCAGCTCCTGGGTAGCAGCTTCTAGCTTCGCTCGGAGTTCCTTCTTCTCCTTCTGTAGCTTCTTGATCAAACTTGACCCCATAGTCACGGGCGTGATCTTCTCCTCCAAGCTCCTCTTGGCTGCTCGCAGGTCCTTCAACATGGTGGCAAGGTTCTTGAACTCCATCTCGTTCTTTGCGAGCACTAGACTTTGCTCCCTAATCTTCTTGTTCTTATCTTGCACCCTCTTCTATTGATTTGCGAACCTCTTGTCTTGGGCGGTGAACTCCCCTCCTAGGGACTTGATCTTCTCTTCAAGCTCTTCGATCTTCTCGTCCTTCTCCTTGACTAGGGCACAAAGCTCGTCATTCCTCACGATCTCAAGGCAGCTCCCCTTCTGAAGGTCATTGATGTGGAACTCCAAGTCTTGATATTGGATTCTTCGACGCTTGCATGTCTTCCTTTCCTCCGGGGTTAACTCGATTGGAACTCCCTTCTCATCACATCTCCCAAAGAGTTTGATGTAGTGGGCTTCAACCTCTTCATGGTGGCGCCCGCAGAGGTGTCCAATGAGCTCCTGCAAGCAAATGCTAAGTCCTTTCTCCTTGGAGTCGCTGGTGACGTTGAGTACAATGGCCTCTGTCTTGGGTTCTGTCTGACTACGCCCTGGTTGGATGACTTCAATCGCCTATCATCCTTCCTTGTGCATCTTCCTCAACTCGCTTCCCTTGATTGATGGCATGGGTATCTGCAGCGTCTTGATGATGTCCAGGAAGCATTCCCCGAAGCGCAGGCACTTGATGTCTTCGGCGGTGTCGAAGTAGAAGGCCGTCATCTTTAGGTTAGGAGAGAGAAAATTAGGCATAGGGTGATAAGGAAGAGAAATACTAGAAGGGTACAAATAAAATAGAAGAATATAGAAAGCAAAACACACATGGTAAAGGTGGTTTCCAATCCTAGGGGTCACGTCCTACAGGCAACTTTGTGCTCTGATACCATCTGTTGCGACCTCGGATCGTTAAGGATCCTAAGTCCCTGTGATTAACATGCTAGTCCCTGGATCAATAGCTAGCACTTCACAGTCGATGAATATCATGTAAAACACAAGTCATTATTACATGAATAATCCAGAGTATAGTTATTACAACTTGCATAACTTATAGCTAGCTCAAATAAAACAGCGGAAACTAAGTAAAACTTGAGTCCATCAACGCCTCAGGCTAGCTGCATGAAGACCCGCGATCCCTACGCACCTTTCAATCTTATGATTCTGCACATAAGACGTGCAGCCAACAAGTTGGGTCAATACTTTGAATGTATTGACAAATTACACCAAGGAAAGAGTAAGGCTAACTCTACATGCAAGGCTAAGAGTAGGCTCTGGGGTTCATTTGCGTAAAGCCAATTTTATCAAGGTAGTAAGAAAAGGGGAAAAAAGTTTTCCCTACTTTGTAAACTTTGGTAAATAGTATAGGGTTGAATGGAACACGTGGATATTACTCACCAAGTGCCCAATCAACCTAACACTTGGATATTACGCACCAAGTTCCCAAAATCCCACCCAATGGCGATATTACTCACGCCCTGGGGTTTATAAAATGTTAAGTTTGGAAAAGAGAGAGGAAGATCTTTCAGAGGCTCCATCCTTCAGATGCTCAATGTTGTTCTGTTTCCGTGAACATGGTTGATCGATCAGATTGCAATACTCTCAAGAGGTTGTGCACTTTCCCCACAATCCACGATCAAGTCCTTTTACAGACAAGACCATGGCGAAGCCTTCCCTTAGTAGCCCCTCTACCAGCTGGATCCAACCGTGCCAAGAACCTCCAAATGTTGGTACCCCGGTGAGGTTTCCCACTAAGTACTAAGCCAAGACAGAGCCCATATGTATTGTGGTTGCACGGGAAGCTTCTGAATTCTGAAACATGGCAGACTTCTTTGATTCCTGGGCGGCCGTCCTCCACCAAAATCCCACTCACTGTCCCGACAACCATTCCGCCCAGAAGAAAACTTAGTTTTATTTTGAAAGGGTTTTGGAGAAGAAAAGTTTGCTTGAGAGAGCTATCATACTTAGAAAATTATTGAGTCTTTCGAACCCTCTCAACGACACTTGATATGTACAAGTATATAGCATAGCAAGCATAACTTAGAAAAACAGGATATCCTATTGGGATGGAAATTCCTAAGCAAGAGCTACTCATGGCATACTACAAAACCGCACTTGCAAAAATAGTACTAAGAAAATCTACCAAAATCCTACACATGCATACTACAGAATTTGAAGGGTAAAACATGCATAGTTAAAACTGGGACATAAACATGAACAAGTGGTGTAACTTGCCTTGATCCGAACAGCAATCTACACAACAATACTCCTCGGCGCACTCCGAGCAGTCTAACGAAACAAACATGGATTCAATCACAGTTTGCACAAAACAGTCATGAAGTCAAATATGCATGCATGCAACACGGTAATATGCAAGGATGGATTTGATTTCGACCAAGGGTTTTAATCAGGGGTGTTGTTGAGTTGGGGATGTCATTAGAATCGATTTCCCACAGATTTTAGGTATTTTGGATAAACCCTAATTAACCAAGCTCGAAACTAGATCTACAACTCTAATCTATCTCGAGACAGATCTGAACACCCTAAGCATGATATGACAATTTTCTACAGAAGGTATTTTCAAAACAAAGCCAACGCAACAAGAATCAACTAAAACGGAGCTACAGATACATTTCTAGAATTAAAATACTCTAATCTAAACTTTAAATCCTACTGCAAGATTGCGATGACAAAACAGCAATATTATTGTTGATCTATGTTCTACTCGAAAATATGAATCCAACGGTATATCATACGCAATTTTTGGACTAATATTCGAATTTCTATGGATTTTACAAGATTGGAGCAATTTCTGCCTATTTTAAAAGAAAAAAACAAAAGGACCAGTGACGCGGCGACACGTGGCGCAACGCGATTGGTCCGCGGGGCACGCGTGACGTCGACGCGCTGCTGACGCGGCGGCTGCCACGTGGCGCGGCGGGGTTGGCCGGGGGCGTTGACCGATCGGATCCGTTGGATCCAGATCTGACGGTAGGAGAGGGGGGGGCGGCTTACCATGGCGGCGGCGGGGCTCCGGTGATGGCCGGCGGCGGCGGTAGTGCTCCTCCGGCAAGACGGAGTAGCGGACGACGCGCGGCTCCTCCTCGTGGTCGCATTCCCGACGGCGGCGGCGGTCCTCCTTCTCCGAGGCGACGGCGGACGGCGGCGGGGTTCTGGCGAGAAATCGGCGGCGCTCGGTGGCGGTGGCGGCGGAAAAAAACTAGGGTTCTGGGGAGGCGTGGCGAGGGCTATTTAAAGGCGGAAAAACTTGGCGCGGGGGTCGCGGAAACCGTCCCGGATTCGCCGGAGGCGGTTGCCGACGCGGCGGCGATGGCGTGGCTGAGCCGGACTCGGGGAGGAGGCGGCTGACGGGTGGACCCCGCCCGTCGGCGGCTGCGGGCGCGGGAGCGGGCTGGCGCGGCTGCTGGGCCGGCCCAGTCGCTACGAGCCGCTTGCTTGCTGGCGCGCGCGGTAGATAGGCCCCGGGCTGGCTCGGCCGGCCCGGTTAGGTTAGGTTTCCTTTTTTTATATTCTTTTATTATTTTCTGATTTGCTATTTGTTTAATAACTTTTGCAAACGGACTTCTAATTAGACGAAATTGGTCTCTAAAATTTTTTAAAAATGAGAGGATTAGAATAGGATTATAAAATAACACTTTTGCAAAGGTTTTGGTGGTTCAAAAAGGTTTTACCCCCTTTTAGTCTATAAGTGACTAGGGGGTTTAAGAGAAATACCTGTTGCAGTTTTTGATATGTGATGCCATGATGCAATGATATGATGCATGCTTCTAGTAACATCTGAAATTGCGAAATTTGGGATGTTACAGAAAATGATGTTGTTAAGGCAGAAGACGCAATCATCCGGGTCTCCGCTCCGCTAGCTATCTATAGCATGGCCGCATGAACCGATGTCTACGTGTCCCACCCACGCGCCCTCCTCTTACCCATTTTCTAGCGTCTCCATTGACTTAATCCCCAATTAAAATCTCGGCAGAGAGAGCTTAATCCGCGCCGCCATCCCACCTTATCCCACGTGCCACCTCTCCTCTCTTGCCGGACGTCGGCCCCCTTCCTCTCTCGCACGGCGCTGCCATCTTGTCGTCCTTGCGCTTCTTCCACAACCACGACCCCCACTCCCCTTCGCCCATGCTGCCATGGGCGGCCATGGAACGTCTTCGAGGTGTTCTTCCATGGACGAGCATACAACGAGGTTGCTACAATAGACGATGGCGTTTGCTACCACCAGTGACTGCAGTTGCTACCACCGCCGATGGTGGTTGCTATGACCGGCGACGGTGGTAGTTGCGACCGGGGACAGTGGTGGTTATGACGAGTGGCAGACAATAGTGTTGCGTGTGGTGCTGCAAGCCGTGGTGAGAGTTGCTACAAGTGCTCATCAAGGTTGCTATGGTCGGCCGACAAGGTTGCTACCAGTGGTCATCGGGGTTGCTACGACCGGCAGATGAGGTTGGTATGACTAGATGACAGGGTTTCTATGATCAACCAGTGAAGGTGTACTACCATTTGCCGAGGTTGCTACGACCGGCCGTGAAGGTTCTACTAGCGCGTGGCGATAGTGCTACGACTGGCGACTGTGCAAGCTGCAACGACGTCATCTCCGACGAAGGTGCTACGACCGAGCTACGATGGTGCTACGACCGAGCTACGATGGTGCTACGACCGACGCCTGTGAAAGCTGCGACTACGTGAACTCTGGCGAAGGTGCTAAGCATAGTCGGCGACTCTGGAAGTTGCGTTGACGTCATCTCTGGTGAAGTCTTCTCTAGCGAAGGGTGGGGTGCGAGGACCGGCGAAGTCTTCTCCGCGATGGGCAGTGCGCATGAACGCGCGAAGACACTCTGTTTTTGTGAAGGTGCGGAGATTTTTTTAGAAAGGTGCGAAGCTTTCTCCCTTGTGCAGGTGGTGACCCCTAAGAGGACACGTGTCAATTGACAAACCCAAAGGTTAGAAATTTTCTAGCCTCCAGAGGACGCTCTGTCCTTTCCATTATTATATGTATAAAAATTCACGTCCAGATAAACACATAACAATTAAAAACAAATATTCGTCGTGTTCTGTTAAAGGGACTAAGCGAATTTCTCACTTAAAGATTATTTTCTCCGGAGTTTGGTGATGGGTGATGGCGAGCTCGGCACAGAATATTCTAGGGGCCTCTCTATAATTTTGTATGTGTATTGGGTGTTGTGTGTTGTTGGGCTTGTACACGTGTCCTCTCTGGTCACTTTGGGTGAGTTCCTGCGTGTTGTTGTACTTGTTACATCGATGGAACGAAGCAGCACAGTAAATTCTAAAAAAAAACACAAACGCTCCTATCCCTACCGACCCCACCGCGAGGAGCTTCTCATCTTCGTTCCCCATTGCGAGCCCCAGACTCGATCACTTGATGCCAACCGCGCCGCAACCGCATCCCTACTCCCTCCTACTTGGCACCCGCATCGAGCTCTCTGCACCGGCTGGCACCCTCGGTTCCCGGTCGAGCAGGAAACGGGAGGACGACACAGAGTCGTGGAAATCGCAGATAGGAGCGTAGGCGTCCTGGACGAGGAGCTGCAGGGCGTTGTCGGCGATGGTGTCAGCTCGTCCGCCACCGCCTGGCCAAATTCCTCCATCGTGCGTGACAGGTCCTAGGGCAGCCTGTGCCAACAGAAGTACCCCATCCCTTTCAGCCTCTTCTGCAGGCGGCGCTCCTCCGCTAACCTCCAATTGATCCATATGTAGGGGGGTTGGAGGGCTCCGCCGGTTGGCTTGATGCAGCAGACTGGATGGCGCCGCCGGCTGTCTCGATGCAGAGATTAGAGGGCGGCACTGGTCTCGAGGTAGGGGATGGGAGAACGTGTGTTCTGTGATCAAGGGTGTAACATCCCAAAACTTTAATCCAAGGTTATTAAGATCCAAATCATCAAATTTGGGGTTAACAAAAACTTTTCCAATTAAAAATATGAAAGCATTCATGTGTATGTGCATTTAGATTAGGAGTTGCTTTGAATTGCCATGGTTCTATGATTCATTGCTTGTAAAATAATTCTTAGGTGAAATAAACATTACCTAAATCATTCCCAAACTTTTCCCAAAGAAAAAATAACTCAAAATGAATAAATGAATTGAATGGTCATTTTGGCCAAATTAACTATCATGCCTACTTTGGCTATTCCTAGTACTCAAAACTTAACAGAAATAATTCTGGATCTTTGCACCCCTTGCTAGTACACATAATGAGGTACCAAGGCCCATCTTGTGATCTGCTAAAAACATTCAAATGCTAATTTTAAATGACAGTTTAAAATTGAATTCAATGTATATGCCTAGATCACCCCTATTTCAAAAACCATCCAGATGAACTCCATTTTTCAAAACCCTTGCAACCAGAGACTACCTAGTACTAGTGGAGATCACTCAAAAAATTTGCACCCAAATTTCCTCAAAACCCTCCCTCTGTCCCCAAATGATCTAACCACAGCCTTTAAACCCCATCTCCTACCACCCTAGTAGCAATGCAAGGCCATGCCGAGCACCAACTCACCGACCACACCTTGCCCCGCTGCAGCATACCACCTCCCCCTCTCTCTCCATGTCTAGCAGCTAGCCAGCACCTCACCGCCGCCCACTGTCCCCTCCCCGAGCCAGGCCAAACCGTGGACCAGCGAGCAATCCCCGCGCCCAATGCCACTACACCCTGTCCCCTCCCCGAGCACGCGCCAGAGCGCCGCACCCGACACGCGTGCACAAGCCGCCACTCGACTGCAGCCCGTGCCCACCGCTTCGCCACGACCCAGGGAGCACGCCAGACACCCCCATTCGCCGTCCAACACCTCACAACCACCGCTCGCCATGGACACCGCCGCCTCTGCCGCTCAGAGCGCCAGCTGCCCCCGACCGCATACCACCGCCCCTAAGCTCGCATTCACTTCCTAGAGCACCGCCAGGAGACTGCACGTCGATCGCCGCCCGCAGCCATGCCGCTAGCAGCCCGTAGCCATGTCGCCACCGTCGCCTGCCCATCCCTCTCGGTCTCGCCGTCGAGCCTATAAAAGGAGGGCACCCCTAGCCATTTGTAGCACACCACTCCACTCCCCTCACCTCTCTGATCGTCCCACACCTCTAGCCGGAGCAAGGGGAGCAGCAACTCGCCGGAATTGCACCGGAGCAGGCCGCCTCTAGAGGAGAAGGGCGCCGCTGATTGCAACCACCCCCGGAGCTGCCTTGACCGTCCCTGAGCTCGCCGTAGACCACCAGTCCGTTTGCCCGCCTCGTCGTCATCGCTGGAGACCTCGTACGCCCCCTATGCACCCCCACCGAGCCGCTAGGGTTAGAGCTTGCCGGTGATAGGTCCGTCGTCGACGACGACCCACAGCCGTTGATCCCTACTCTAATCCAATGACCCACATCGCCCCGTACCGCTTCGCGCATTATGAGCCGCTGACTGGTGGACCCCCTGTCACCTGAGCCCCGCGCTACAGAGTGACACTGGGCCGGCCCGTTAGCGTTTCCCGCGCGACCCAGTTAGTTTGAATTAGGATTTTTCTTTTTAGTTTAAACCTAGTTCTGTCTCTGAGTTTGAAAATCAATTCAGAGAGATTTACAAATCCAAATTGCATGAAACCAATTTTGCCTGAAAGGTATTGAAATGATCTATCCAAGCCCGTTGGATTTAATTCAATTACATTTATAGATCTCTCCTGGTAAAAATAATAAGACAGAAGCTTTTGCACCTTGCAACATTTTTATAAAATCAACCAAGATAGATTTTGAGTTGATTCCAACTCTCAAAAATCACATTTCATCATATCTATCTGAATATGTAATAATATTAAGATTTACATGCAGTGACTTTGGACTAGTACCAAAATAATGCTATATAGGCATTTCTAGTCACTTTAAATCATTAAATAATGAACTTAAACCAAAGTAATTATGATCCAACCCTTAAATCACATTCCCCCATGTTAGAATATGTGGTGATGACATGTGTCCACATGATCCCATATTTGAAGTGGTGAATATTAAATCTTAGTTAATTTTGTTAATGAGTAGAAATTACTTTTCTAAAATAAAAAGGATGAAACTATTGAATTAAAATTATGATGTTTGTGATGATAATAGATCATCAACTATATGCCTTAGAGTGCTAATTAGACTAGTTAAGTATTGTTTGGTGATTGTGTACTCCGTATGTATTTATAGATGATAGTACCGACCAAGCTTTCGAGGAGGAGGAGTTCTACCAAGAAGAAGAAGAAGAAAAAAACTTCAACCACTGCACTGCACAAGGCAAGCCACCATTAACAATGCAAGCTAACACTTGCAAGTATAATACTTAGCAAGCTAAGGTTAAACTAGATGGTTTAGCAAAGATGCTTTAGGCATGCTTTGATTACACTACTTTGACTAGTATTTACCCCCAAGTATTAAATTCAAGCTTTACTTCCTTTACTTTACACAAAGTCCTTTACTTGTTTTGAAGGTAGCATAAAGAGTATAAAACTTGGCCTATTTAGAATAACCCTTAGATGTCATTCTATGGCATGAGATTGATCCCATCTTTTCCACCTTAGTGAACACTCTTAACTTAGTAGATTAAAGCTAGATCGAAACTTGAGTCACTTTAGATGGGCACACTTGATGAAAATGAATTATGA
This sequence comes from Avena eriantha, assembly GCA_910589775.1. Classification (NCBI taxonomy): domain Eukaryota; kingdom Viridiplantae; phylum Streptophyta; class Magnoliopsida; order Poales; family Poaceae; genus Avena; species Avena eriantha. Next base: position 194,487,722 of record OU342741.1, on the reverse strand, counting down.
AAACCTTAGAATGATGAGTCATTCTATTGAGATGTTTTGACATGTGTTGAGAAACACAAATGGTTTATGATGATGAAAATGTTGAGGCATGAGCCTTAACCCTTTCATAAAACTGGTGGTTGGATTCGGATGCGATACCATTCCAAATTTACCGTACAACCACAATACCTGAATTGGGTAAGGCTTAGCCGGAAATTTATATGCATTAGTATTAGTTCCCTCGCGGGAGAGGTTTGAGCTAAGGCTACCTCTCAATGTTGTCCACCTATGCAGTGCACAAGATGACAGATGGTCATGGTTCGGAGGCCATGCTCATAGGAGAGGTGCTTATACTAGTGTGTGTAAAGGGAAGGTTATGTTTGATTATCAACATACTAAGTATGATGATTCAGGGTTATCCCTGACAGATGTATCGAATCTTGTGGTGAAAGTGTACCACCTCTGCAGAGTGTCAAACTATTCGAATAGCCGCGTCCGTGATTATGGACAGTTGGAATGGCCATACTGTTTCGTTGTCAGATGTTGTCAAAATGACTTATGAAATGAATGATGAATCTTGACTTGACCACAACAGGGTTGTGTTTATGACACTAGCTTCCCAACTTAAGTGATTCTAGAACTTTATTTTATCTTTCTTTGCTTCTGAACTCAACTTAGGTTTCCAACTTAACTTTATAGCTAAACTTAGACTTAACACTTTAACTTAGAACTATACTACTTGTTAGTGGTAGTTTGCGAGTACTTAAAGAGTACTCATGGCTTTTGTCCCTGGCTATTCTCATGGCCAGACTATGAAGGAGACTATCAAGATGATGGCCAGCAGGACGGTTATGATAACTAGGACTTTCCTTCGTCAGCATTGCCTGTGCCCCTGAAGATGGACCCCACCGCTACGCTTATCTTTTTTTTCCGCTGCTTGTTGTATTAAGACTGGATCATGAGATCCTTATTTGTGTAAGACCTTATGTATGGTTTGTAATGGATGATGTACTGTGATATACAATCCGGTATGTCTCGCAAAAATGGTAATCATGGGATTGCGAGGTATGGCATAACGGGCATTTGGGATTAAAAATCCGGGTGTTGACAAGTTGGTATCAGAGCCATCCTGACCATAGGAGACCCTAGTTAGAATGGACGTCCGAACAAAAACTTGGTTTCAAAACCAAAGTGAGTATTTACGAAAAACTATCTCCTCTCTTATCCTTGTGAACTCATTCTTTCTCAAAAATTCATATGCCTCAAAATTCTTACATTACTACTTAAAAATTTGACACACTTGATCACTTCACTAACTTCCTCATCCTAAATTCTTGTAGATGGAGTCTCAGTTCAGCAAGTTCTACCAGTTGGGAAACAGAGGTCAACTGATCTTCGAGAGGGATCTGGATTCACTGTCGGAGTTACTGGGACGCCCACATCCGGAGTTTCTTGGAGCTCAACTTCCAGGACCCCCAGGAGGAGACTTACAGTGGCTAGTCATCGCGGATCTCAGAGGAAGTATCGAAGCACCAACTTCTGGGAGAATTCAGTTCTCCGTGAGAGAGAACAACTAGCTAGATGGATTAGCCAGGGCAATGCATGAAGCTCTCGCACGTCTATGTGCCATCAGCGTCAATCAAATCCAAGGAACCCATTTTGCCCACTATGCAAGACGTGACTTCATGGGAATGCCGATGGAGATGCCAAGTCATCCAACACGAAAGCGCCAAGTGGAGAACCTCGACTTCTTGTTGTATGCCCGTCAGAAGGAGCTGGACAATGCTAGAGAGTTAGCCAACCAGAACCGTGCCATTGCTGACCAAAAGGCCCAGACTTTCGCACTGCTCGTCTAGGATCGCCAGTCTCTTTGCCGCCAGCGTGCAAAGAAGGATCGCACCATCGCCCGTCTTTGCAAGAAGGTGGCCGACCTCGAGAAGACAGTCAAGGAGCAGGAAGCTTAGCTTGCAGCAAAGGAGGAAGAAGAGGAGGGTGAAGACATCTAGGGAGACATGGATTCTTACCTTAGCAACGATGATGACTTTCTGGAGGAGGATGCTATGGACTTCTACACTGACGATGATGACTCCGACTTCATCGACGATGAGTAGATGCACTAGATCACTGTCGTAGCAGGAGATTATCGGTCCCACTGTATCGTAGCTTGCAGAATGGTTCTTCAAACCATCTGTTTTCCTTTGTTTGTTGTGGTGTGTGTTGTATCGTGTGCTTGTTTGCATGAATGAAATCAAGTTAGTTGAAAAACCTGAGTCTAACTCAAAGTTTTAGCTTTGAAACCAAAACCCTGAACCTTATAATTTTCCCTCTTACCCCCGTATCTATCTCAATCTTTAGATGACTCGTGGAAACCAAGGAGGGCGCAGCTCGTTGCAAGACCCAATGCTACAGATCTTGCAGAATCTCATCGCAGACCGTGAAGCAAGCCGGGCAAAGCGCCAAGCCAACTTAGCAACACTTCAACAGATTGCCCAGATGGCTCTCAATAACCAAGGGCATGGAAATCAGGATCATCAAGGATCCAAGCTGAAGAACTTCCATAATACCAATCCCCCAATCTTTAGCACGTTAGAAAACCTATTAGATGCCGATGAGTGGTTGCAGACAATGGAAAACAACTTAGAACTTGCAAGAGTTGATGAAAATGAGAAAGTTCTCTTCGCCACTCACTATCTGGCAGGAGATGCAAGAGCTTGGTGGAACAGTATCCGCATGATGAACCATGGTCAAGTGATGACATGGGAAGCTTTCAAAGTCAAGTTCAGCCGCACCCACGTGCCACAGGGTCTAGTCAACATAATGAGGGATGAGTTCCGCGAATTGAAGCAAGGAAGAATGACGGTGGTGGAGTACCGTGACAAATTCCTATCACTTGCCAGATATGCACCTGATGAGATCAACACGGAGGCCAAGAAGAAGGAGAGATTCTTGAACGGACTGCATGATGAGATGCAGACTATCCTCGTCAACATCCGTTTCCAGGATCTTGAAGAGCTAGTCGACTCTGCCATTCATATGGAAGGGAAGATTAACCAGGCAAACGACTACTGCAAGCGTCATATGATGCAGCTATCTAGATCCAGCAGTCACCAGAAGTACCATCCCAACCCCTCCCCAGGATATGCACCAAGGAACAATGGACCCCCAACGTCTCGCCCAAGCTACCCCAACCATAGCGGAGGCAATGTGAAGTCTGGAGGAAACAATCACAACTCCGGCAATGCCAACAATTTCAACCGTGCACCTCCCAAGAGCAACAACAACAACCACACTGCACCCAGAACTGGCAACAATGATGTGCCTTTCGCAGTCAAGGACAAGTCCCAGATCACTTGTTTCGAGTGTGGAGTGAAGGGTCACTATTCCAATGAGTGTCCCAAGAAAACTACCGCCAATGCCAATGTGAATGCCCCAGCTCAACAGCAGCGCCGTGTTCAACCAGGAAGAAGATTTGCCCCCGAGAATCCTCACAACTGCAACGGTCATCTCTTCCACATGAACGCAGAAGAAGCTCAGGAAGCGCCAGATGTAGTGCTGGGTATGTTTTCTGTCAACTCAATTTTAGCAAGAGTATTGTTTGATTCGGGAGCATCGCATTCATTTGTCACCGAAGAATTTGCATGCACTAGTAAGATTCACCCAACCAACCTGAAGCATGTCATGATAGTTCAAATCCCTGGTTCAACAACCAAAGCTAGAAAAATTTGCAAAGTTGTGCCTATCAGAATACATGGGATAGATTTTTATTCCAACATAATTGTACTTGGAACCAAAGGATTGTAAGTAGTACTAGGTATGGACTGGATGTCAAGACATAAAGGACTGATAGACTGTGCTAAGAAAGCCATCACCGTGACCAGTAGCTCTGGAGTTACAATAGAGCATATCTTTGAAACCTTAGCCCATCAATTCAAGTGCAACAAGAGTGTAGCCCTGCCCACCATTGACCAAGTCAGAGTAGTCTGTGAATACCCCGACGTATTCCCAGATGAATTGCCAGGTATGCCCCTGAATAGGGATATTGAGTTCATCATCGAACTAATCCCTGGAACCGGACCCATAGCCCAGAGACCCTATAGCATGAACCCATCAGAGTTAGTGGAACTGAAGAAACAGTTGGATGCCATGTTAGAGAAAGGCTTGATTCAACTAAGCGCTTCGCCATGGAGATCACCAGTGTTATTCGTCAACAAGAAAGATGGAGGCAATCGTTTGTGCACAGATTACATAAAGTTGAATGACGTCACCATCAAGAACAAGTACCCCTTGCCAAAGATCGAGGATCTATTTGATCAACAGATGGGAGCCCAGGTATTCTCAAAGATTGATCTTAGGACTGGTTATCACCAACTTAAGATTCGTGCAACGGGTATTCCGAAGACCACCTTTACTACTCGCTATGGTTTATACAAGTATACGGTTATGTCTTTTGGATTAACCAATGCCCCTGCTTATTTCATGAATATCATGAATAAGATCTTTATGAATTTCCTAGATAAGTTTGTAGTTGTGTTTATGGACGACATTCTTATCTACTCCAAGTCAGAAGAAGAGCATGAGCAACATCTGAGAATCATCCTAGAAACCCTGAGAGAGCATCAGCTATATGCCAAGTTCATCAAGTGTGAGTTTTGGTTGAAAGAAGTAGGATTCCTAGGACATATTGTGTCTGCCGGAGGAGTCTCTATTGATCCCGCCAAGATCAAAGATGTCGAAGAATGGGAAGCCCCAACCACTCAAACCCAAGTCCATGCATTTCTCGGATTAGCGGGATATTACCGCAAGTTCGTAGAAGGATTCTCAAGCATCGCCAGACCCATGACCCAATTGTTGAAGAAGGACAAGAAGTTTGAATGGACAGACAAATGTGAAGCCAGTTTTCAAGAGCTGAATAAGAGATTGATATCAGCCCCAATATTGATCATGCCAGACATCAAGAAGCCATTTGAAGTATACTGTGATGCATCCAAGATTGGTCTCGGATGTGTGCTGATGCAAGAAGGCAAAGTCATCGCGTATCTGTCTCGACAACTAAAGCAACATGAGCGGAACTATCCGACCCATGATCTTGAGCTAGCAGTTGTGGTTCTAGCATTGAAGACATGGCGTCATTATCTGATGGGTAATTGCTCTGAGATTTACTCAGATCACAAGAGTTTAAAGTATATTTTCACTCAGAAGTAGCTGAATATGAGGCAAAGGAGACGGATAGAGTTAATCAAGGATTATGACCTTGACAGTCACTATCACCCCGGCAAAGCCAATGTGGTAGCGAATGCTCTTAGCAGATTGCCGTGTAGGCTAAACACCATGATCAAGGAGAAGCAACCAAGTTTGTATGAAGAGTTGGAGCAATTCAGAACTGAGTTAGTTAGCAAAGGATTCTTAGCTAGCATTGAACTTCAACCCACTTTGATTAGCCAAATCAAGGAAGCCCAGAAGGGGAATGAAAGCATCGATGGAATCAAACATCGTATTGGTACAGGAAAGGTACCTGGATTCACTAAAGACGAAGAAGGAGTACTGTGGTACAAGGGACGTATCTGTGTGCCAGCAGATTCGGAGCTGAAACAAGTTATCATGAAGGAAGCTCATGATACTCTTTATTCTATCCACCCTGGAGGAACGAAGATGTATCGGGATTTTAAAGAGCAATTTTGGTGGCACAAGATGAAGAGAGAAATCGGAAGCTACATCACCAAGTGTGATATCTGTCAAAGAGTCAAAGGAGAGCATCAGAGACCTGCAGGACTATTGCAACCATTGCAGATTCTGGAATGGAAATGGGATTCCGTCGGAATGGACTTTATCACCGGTTTGCCCACTTCCAGTAGGGGCAATGACTCAATCTGGGTCATAGTTGATAGACTGTCCAAGGTAGCCCACTTTATACATGTCAAGACTACCTACCAGAGTGCGAAGCTAGCAGAGCTATACATTGCTAGGACTGTTAGTCTGCATGGAATACCCAAGACCATAGTATCAGATCGAGGAACCCAGTTTACCTCAAGATTTTGGCAGAAAGTCCAGGAAGGATTGGGGACCAAGTTGAACTTCAGCACCGCTTATCACCCGCAAACTGATGGACAAACTGAGAGAGTCAACCAGATCCTAGAGGATATGCTTAAAGCTTGTGTGTTGGAATACGGATCAAAATGGGAAGACTGCCTGCCTTTCGCAAAATTCTCATATAACAACAGTTATCAGGCTAGTTTGCAAATGGCACCATTTGAATTCCTATACAGAAGGAAGTGTCGCACCCCTTTGAATTGGTCGCAAGTAGGGGAGAGTCAGATCTTTGGACCCTACATTCTCCGAGAAGCCGAAGAGAAGGTTCACAAAGTCCGTGAGCACCTCAAGACCGCCCAATCCAGATAGAAGAGTTATGCTGACAAGAGAAGGAGAGACCTGACTTTCAATGTCGGAGATTTTGTATATCTCAAGGTTTCACCATTGAAAGGAACCCCAACGCTTTAGTCTGAAAGGAAAGTTAGCCCCCAGATATATTGGGCCCTTCAAAATTCTGAAACGTCGAGGAGAAGTATCGTATCAACTGGAACTGCCTGAAGAGATGTCAGCCATCTACAATGTGTTCCATATCTTGTTACTTCCCAAATGTTGGGAAGTGCCCGAGAAGACTGAAGTTTTCAAGAACATCGATCACAGAGCTATAGAAATCAACAATGACCTAACCTATCGGGAAGTGCCCATCTGTATCCTAGAGGAAGCTTACAGAACCACCAGGACCCGGAGTATCAAGTTTCTCAAGATTCGGTGGAGCAATCATACAGAGGAGGAAGTCACTTGGGAGCGAGAAGATTACATTAGGACAGAGTTCCTAGATCTCTTTAGTTCCTAGTATTCCTTGTAAATCTCGAGACGAGATTTTGTTTAAGGGGGGAAGGTTTGTAACATCCCAAAACTTTAATCCAAAGTTATTAAGATCCAAATCATCAAATTTGGGGTTAACAAAAACTTTTCCAATTAAAAATATGAAAGCATTCATGTGTATGTGCATTTAGATTAGGAGTTGATTTGAATTGCCATGGTTATGTGATTCATTGCTTGTAAAATAATTCTTAGGTGAAATAAACATCATATAAATCATTCCTAAACTTTTCCTAAAGAAAAAACAACTCAAAATGAATAAATGAATTGAATGGTCATTTTGGCCAAATTAACTATCATGCCTACTTTGGCTATTCCTAGTACTCAAAACTTAACATAAATAATTCTGGATCTTTGCACCCCTTACTAGTACACATAATGAGGTACCAAGGCCCACCTTGTGATCTGCTAAAAACATTCAAATGCTAATTTTAAATGATAGTTTAAAATTGAATTCAATGCATATGCCTAGATCACCCCTATTTCAAAAACCATCCAAATGAACTCCATTTTTTCAAAACCCTTGCAACCAGAGACTACCTAGTACTAGTGGAGATCACTCAAAACTTTTGCACCCGAATTTCCTCCAAACCCTCCCTCAGTCCCCAAATGATCTAACTACAGCCTTTAAACCCCATCTCCTACCACCCTAGTAACAATGCAAGGCCATGCCGAGCACCAACTCGTCGGCCACACCTTGCCCCGCTGCAGCAGACCACCTCCCCCTCTCTCTCCATGTCTAGCAGCTAGCCAGCACCTCACCGCCGCCCACTGTCCCCTCCCTGAGCCAGGCCAAACTGTGGACCACCGAGCAATCCCCGCGCCTAGTGCCACTGCACCATGCCGAGCACGCGCTAGAGCGCCGCGCCCGACACGCGTGCACAAGCCGCCGCTTGACCGTAGCCCGTGCCCACCGCTTCGCCACGACCCAGGGAGCACGCCAGACACCCCCATTCGCCGTCCAACGCCTCACATCCACCGCTCGCCATGGACACCGCCGCCTCTGCCACTCAGAGTGCCAGCTGCCCCCGACCGCATACCACCGCCCCTAAACCCGCATTCACTTCCTAGAGCACCGCCAGGAGACCGCGCGTCGATCGCCGCCCGCAGCCATGCCGCTAGCAGCTCGTAGCCATGTCGCCACCGCCGCCTGCCCATCCCTCTTGGTCTCGCCGTCGAGCCTATAAAAGGAGGGCACCCCCAGCCATTTGCACCACACCACTCCACTCCCCTCACCTCTCTGATCGTCCCACACCTCTATCCGAAGCAAGGGGAGCAGCAGCTCACCGGAATTGCACTAGAGCAGGCCGCCTCTGGAGGAGAAGGGCGCCGCTGATTGCGACCACCCCCGGAGCTGCCTCGACCGTCCCTGAGCTCGCAGTCGACCACCAGTCCGTTTGCTCGCCTCGTTGTCGTCGCTGGAGCCCTGGTACACCCCCTATGCACCCCCACCGAGCCGCTAGGGTTAGATCTCACCGGCGACAGGTCCGTCGTCGACGACGATCCACAGCCGTTGATCCCCACTCTAATCCAACTTCCCACATCGTCTCGTACCGCTTCGCGCGTTATAAGCCGCTGACTGGTGGACCCCCCTGTCAGCTGAGCCCCGTGCTACGGAGTGACACTGGGCTGGCCCGTTAGCGTTTCCCGTGCGACCCAGTTAGTTTGAATTAGGATTTTTCTTTTTAGTTTAAACCTAGTTCTGTCTCTGAGTTTGAAAATAAATTCAGAGAGACTTACAAATCCAAATTGCATGAAACCAATTTTGCCTGAAAGGTATTGAAATGGTCTATCTAAGCCCGCTAGATTTAATTCAATTAGAGTTATAGATCTCTCCTAGTAAAAATAATAAGACAGAAGCTTTTGCACCTTGCAACATTTTTATAAAATCAACCAAGATAGATTTTGAGTTGATTCCAACTCTCAAAAATCACATTTCATCATATCTATCTGAATATGTAATAATATTAAGATTTACATGCAGTGACTTTGGACTAGTACCAAAATAATGCAATATAGGCATTTCTAGTCACTTTAAATCATTAAATAACGAACTTAAACCAAAGTAATTATGATCCAACCCTTAAATCACATTCCCCCACATTAGAATATGTGGTGACGACATGTGTCCACATGATCCCATATTTGAGGTGGTGAATATTAAATCTTAGTTAATTTTGTTAATGAGTAGAAATTACTTTTCTAAAATAAAAAGGATGAAACTGTTGAATTAAACTTATGATGCTTGTGATGATAATAGATCATCAACTATATGCCTTAGAGTGCTAATTAGACTAGTTAAGTATTGTTTGGTGATTGTGTACTCCGTATGTATTTATAGATGATAGTAACGACCAAGCTTTCGAGGAGGAGGAGTTCTACCAAGAAGAAGAAGAAGAAGAAAACTTCAACCACTGCACTGCACAAGGCAAGCCACCATTAACAATGCAAGCTAACACTTGCAAGTATAATACTTAGCAAGCTAAGATTAAACTAGATGGTTTAGCAAAGATGCTTTAGGCATGCTTTGATTACACTACTTTGACTAGTATTTACCCCCAAGTATTACATTCAAGCTTTACTTCCTTTACTTTATACAAAGTCCTTTACTTGTTTTAAAGGTAGCATAAAGAGTATAAAACTTGGCCTATTTAGAATAACCCTTAGATGTCATTCTATGGCATGAGATTGATCCCATCTTGTCCACCTTAGTGAACACTCTGAACTTAGTAGATTAAAGCTAGATCAAAACTTGAGTCACTTTAGATGGGCACACTTGATGAAAATGAATTATGAAAATCTTAGAATGATGAGTCATTCTATTGAGATGTTTTGACATGTGTTGAGAAACACAAATGGTTTATGATGATGAAAATATTGAGGCATGAGCCTTAACCCTTTCATAAAACTGATGGTTGGATTCAGATGCGATACCATTCCAAATTTACCGTACAACCACAATACTTGAATTGGGTAAGGCTTAGCCGGAAATTTATATGCATTAGTATTAGTTCCCTCGCAGGAGAGGTTTGAGCTGAGGCTACCTCTAAATGTTGTCCATCTATGCAGTGCCTAAGATGACAGATGGTCATGGTTGGGAGGCCATGCTCATAGGAGAGATGCTTATACTAGGGTGTGTAAAGGGAAGGTTATGTTTGATTATCTGCATACTAAGTATGATGATTCAGGGTTATTCCTGACAGATGTATCGAATCTTGTGGTGAAAGTGTACCACCTCTGCAGAGTGTCAAACTATTCGAATAGCCGCGTCCGCGGTTATGGACAGTTGGAATGGCCAACTATTTCGTTGTCAGGTGTTTTCAAAATGACTTATGAAATGAATGATGAATCTTGACTTGACCACAACAGGGTTGTGTTTATGACACTAGCTTCCCAACTTAAGTGATTCTAGAACTTTATTTTATCTTTCTTTGCTTCTGAACTCAACTTAGGTTTCAAACTTAACTTTATAGTTAAACTTAGACTTAACACTTTAACTTAGAACTATACTACTTGTTAGTGGTAGTTTGCGAGTACTTAAAGAGTACTCATGGCTTTTGTCCCTGACTATTCTCATGGCCAGACTATGAAGGAGACTATCAAGATGATGGCCAGCAGGACGGTTATGATAACTAGGACTATCTGCCTTCATCAGTATTGCTTGTGCCCCTGAAGATGGACCCCACCGCTATGCTTATCTTTTATTTCCGCTGCTTGTTGTATTAAGACTGGATCATGAGATCCTTATTTGTGTAAGACCTTATGTATGATTTGTAATGGATGATGTACTGTGATATCCAATCCGTTATGTCTCGCAAAAATGGTAATCCTGGGATTGCGAGGTATGGCATAACGGGCATCTGGGATTAAAAATCCAGGTGTTGACAGAGGGGGAGGGGTCGCCGGGGAGAGGGGGAAGGTCCTGGGCCTTGGGTCGGTTTGTGGTGGCCGCGAAGAACACGAGGTGGAGGCTACCTGATGTCGGGGCTGTGCCGGCGCTGGGGATTGGAGGGCACCGGCGAGCACGAGGAAGGGTATGGAGGGCGCCACCGGCAGGAGACTGTAGGGCGCCGCCCGTTGGCTCGATGCAGGGATTAGATGGCAGCGTTGGTCTCGAGGCAGGGGATGGACGCCATCAGGAGACTGGAAGGTGCCGTCGGCTGGCTCGATGCAGGAATTAGAGGGCGGCACTGGTCTTGAGGCAGGGTCCAACGCCGGCGAGCTCGACAGGGATGGGGGATGCGGGCGGCAGACGTGTGCTGAAAGAAATAGGAGACGTACGGGTGGCGTGCGGCGTGAAAGGGTAGAGGTGAGATCGGGCATCGAACGAACCATCCAAATTTTGACTTTGCGGTGGCAGAGATGTAATATGTCTGAACTATCAAGGGCAATATCGTCAGACGGATTTTTCGGAGCGACGAAACGTACGTGAACGTAAATTAGTAGATAGACTATTGTTACTACTATTTCCGGTTAGAAATTTGTCTTTTTATATATTCCAAATTATAGTATAAGGTTCTTTTTAACGAACTTTTTTACATATACTCCTTTTGTATATATCCATCTATATTTCTATCTATATTTAACGTGATAATTTTTTGAGACATAGTTAAAATTTTCAAAAATTAAGTGAATGGAGCACCGGTGTTCACACGTGCGCAAAATTCCTTCTCTGCACCCGGAAAGTGTCTTGCACACGATGCATTAGGTAGTTTCCATGTTCAACATATATTGGCTTGACCAAAAGAACACGTGTAAGCCCTGCCCCAAATGAACAAGCACATGCCTCCACTAAACTTTGGCCTCCGTGTTCCACCACAACACCACAACAAAGGACCAGTGGCCACTAATTAAATGCATCAATGCGATTCACACCGATATCCCTCCATATTTTAAAAAATCTTTGCTGACTTTTTTTTCTGACAAAGACTCGCTAAGTTAGAGTTGGTGATATGCACTCACGCAGAGCAGACTCCAGGAAAAAACTGAACACACTGACCGGCCGGCCAGCAGGCGAGGAAGCGACGGAGACGGATATGGCGCCGGTGCACGTGCTAGTGTTCCCGTGGCCGCTGCAGGGCCACATCAACTCCATGCTCCACTTCGCCGCAGGGCTCCTCGGCGCCGGCCTCCACGTCTCCTTCGTGCACACGGAGCACAACCTCCGCCGCGTTGACCTTGCCAAGGCCGCCGCCTCGCCACGCCTCCACCTCATGTCCTTGCCGGACGGCCTCCCCGACGACCACCCCCGCTCGGTGGACGACCTCAAGGATCTCGCCAAGTCCCTGATAACGACGGGCACTGTCCCGTACCGTGCCCTCCTGGCTTCGGTGCTCGCTGCGGACACCGCCGATGGTGGGTTCCCGCCGGTTTCGTGTGTCGTGGCCGACGGCTTACTGCCGTTCGCCATCGATATCGCGGAGGAGCTCGGCGTGCCGGCGCTCGCTTTCCGCACGGCAAGCGCGTGCAGTGTCTTGGCGTACCTGTCGGTGCCCAAGCTCATGGAGGTCGGCGTGGTCCCCATCCCTGTCGGCGCCGACCTCGATGAGCTGGTTCGTGGCGTTCCCGGGATGGAGGATTTTCTGCGGCGACGAGATCTTCCAGGTACTTGCCGCCTCCGCGCCGAGACCAACGACGTCGACCCCCTGCTGCACATACTCGTCAACTACAGCGTCCACAGCTCCAAGGCACGGGCGCTCATATTCAACACGACCGTGTCGCTGGAGGGATCGGCGCTCGCGCACATCGCGCCGCGCATGCGCGATGTATTCGCCATAGGCCCTCTCCACGCCATCTCGGCGGCGCCGGCGCTGCCCACCAGCTTGTGGCGCGAGGACGACGGCTGTATGGCGTGGCTCGACGGGCACACCGACCGGTCTGTCGTGTACGTGAGCCTGGGGAGCCTCGCCGTCATTTCGCTGGAGCAGTTCACCGAGTTCCTGTCCGGGCTCGTCGGCGCCGGTTACGCTTTCCTGTGGGTGCTCCGGCCGGACATGGTCGGGGAGAGCCAGAGAGGCATCCTCCAGGATGCCATCGACGCGGCGGGGAACGACAAGATGCGCGTCGTGGACTGGGCGCCCCAGCGAGACGTGCTCCGGCACCGTGCCGTTGGGTGCTTCCTGACGCACGCCGGGTGGAACTCCACACTGGAGGGCGTCGTCGAGGGCGTGCCGCTGGTGTGCTGGCCGTTCTTTGCCGACCAGCAGATCAACAGCCGCTTCGTGGGCGCCGTGTGGGGGAACGGGCTGGACATGAAGGACGTGTGCAAGCGGGCCGTCGTGGAGGGGATGGTGAGGGAGGCCATGGAGTCCGGCGAGCTAAGGATGTCGACTCAGACGCTGGCGCAGCAGGTGAGGCGGGACATTGCAGAGGGGGGCTCGTCGGCGACGGAGTTCGAACGTCTCCTCTGCTTCATCAAGGAGCTCACTGCCAAGGGTGCAGTCCCAAGTAGTAACACAGTGTGACCTTGTTTCGAAAAACTTTTACGGGGAAGGAATCGTTTGGCTTGCTCCGTGCCGTGTCCATGGAAAATGGACGAATAAATAAAGGAAAAAAGATAAGGAGTGCCTAGGTCTCAGGCATACGAGAACTTCTTATGTCTAAGTCGCTGATGTCATTCTAATATCTGTGCTAATTCTCAGTTGCAACCTAGTTGCAACTCATTAAATTCTCAGTTACATCCTAGTTGTAACTCATGTGTAACTTACACTTTGCACGAATCACGAGGTAAATCGAATGATGAAAGAGGCGACTGAGAACTAAGAAGTTCTCAGGCGCCTGAGAACTAGCAAATCCGAAAAAGATACTACTCCCCCGGGATAATCGTATCGCCATCCCGGGTCGCTCACAACCTTCCCGTACGCCTGTATGCAGGTAGACCTCATACCTCCGCAGCCTCCGACCACCGCACGCCCCTCCGCTGCCGCCAGCCTCCGGCCACCGCGCCCCCTTCACTGCTCCGAGCCCTGCGTCCCGCGCCCCCGCCGGCTGCAGTGAGCGCCGCCGCGACCCGCGCCGCCGCCATCCCTGCAGCCCGCGCTCCACCGGCACCCATGCGACGCCGCCTTCCCCTTAGCTCGCCGGAGCCCTGTAGCCTGTGCGCCTAGGGTTGAGCTCCGTCGCCGCGCTCCTTATCCCCCTCGCATCTCACGCCGCCATGAAGCCGGCCACCCAGCTCGCCGGTCGCCCCTTACTCCTTCCCCTGGAGCGTCGATGTGCCTCCCAAGCCTCGCTCCTCTGCCTACCCTCTCCTCCTCCCAGCCGCCTCCCCTTCCATGGCCATGGGGACTGGGGAGCTCAGGATTTGTCGGTGGGTATGTGCTGCCGGAGCCGGTGGCGGCGCTGCCCACGACGGGTGGCGTTGGTGCATATGGGCGGGGCGGCGTTTGCTCCCAGCGACAGTCGGTGCTGCTACTTGCGACGAGTGGTGTCGCTCCCCACTGCGCTTGGCGTTGCTACCGAAGGCCTGCGGATTCACTACTCTAGATTTTTTAGGATTTTTTGTTGGGATGTGGATTTACTACATATCATTTTTTTCTACTAGTTGTTCTCAAAAGGCTACAATTATATATATTTTTTGCTACAATGTCTCCGACGAGATTTCTGGCGATGTCTCCCTGTTTGCTATATTAGCATAATTTTTTTGCTATAACCTTTTTGCGGATTTGCTACAATAGCGTAGTTTTTTTTGCTACAAGGTCTCCGGCGAAATCTCTCGGCGAAAGTCTCCGGCGATGCTCTAGGTTTGCTACATTACCACAAATGTTTTTTACAATCTTTTTATGAATTTTCTACACTAGCGCAAATGTTTTGCTACAAGGTCTCCGACGAAAGTCTCCGGTGAGGTCTCCAGCGAAAGTCTCCGGTGAGGTTGGGTTTGTACATTAGCACAACTTTTTTGCTACAATGTCTTCGGCGGAGTCTCCGGCAAGGTCTTCGGCGAAGTCTCCGATCAAACAGTATTTTTATATTTTTTGACGCGAACCGTTTGCTGCTACATGTAGCAAAAGCGGGTCTATTTGTAGCAAAAGTAGGTATGCTTATAGCAAACGCGGGATTTTGAGACTTTTTTAGACACATGTCAGCAGAGGGAGGCGGGGGATCTTGGGAAATTATCCCCGAGGACGCGTAGCACCCCCATAAATAAAGTAACAGTAAAGTCCCGCTTGTGATTTTGTAGTAGTACTTTTTTTTATTTCGTTCCGAGGAGCGTGCCTAACCGCTACTTCATTTTGTTCTAGCAGTTTTTTAGATGCGATAGTTGATTTGCAGTTTTGCGGCAATAAAACTGGAGCCGGTTTACCAGTTATCGCATTTTGCAGTACCGGCTGTTCTAGGGGCTACCGTAAACTTCAGCATATGTGCAGTGCCACCACCCATTACAACATATATAATAAAAAAGGAAAATCTATGTTCAGAACGGTCGGCAGGTTGTAAAACCTGGCATGCTAACCTTAGCCATTTGATTAGGGTGGGAACGATCGTGGACGGGCGGCATGAATGTGAACACGCGAATCAAAGCCAGCTGAGTTTCAAATCGAAAATTCAAATATTGTGTAGATTAAACTATTCGTTCGATTTAGGATCCGTTTTCACCGTTGAATTGGGTAAGAGTCCTAATGCCCCTATAAAAGAGAGCTACCCCAACCTTAGAAGGAGCCGATCCTTAGGATCAGAAACCTAGACATACCCTTATCCTCATACCCTCGCGAAGCAACGCGAGAAATACAGCCAAGCAGGAGTAGGGGCTTTACCTCCTCACAAGGGTCCCAAATCTGGGTAAAAAAACCTATGTCTCTTCTCTATCGTGTGCGATCTCCCTCGCCCCATCGTCGTGTTGAAGATCCAGGCGCGGGTTTGGTCCCCACATGAATCGATGGTTCGTCGGTGCCCCTGTTCCATCGCAAGACGTTCATTCTCCGACAGTCCAGGGCTCGCCAAAGCTTAGCATTCAGTTGTGCTTTGACTCCTCTGAGCAGAATTCGTCTGTGGTTAGGGAAGAGAAACTCTACGATTGTTTCTCTTCTTGTTGCCCGTTGTTGTAGCCTGTTATGTTAGTTGCCCCTGAGTACGAGGGCATGAGCATGATCGAGTCTCATTCGCTTTGAGAAGAGTGGTGATGTTGACGCTATAGTCTCTCTCTCGCCTAAGTTCGGTAGGCCTATGGTTCCCATAGGTAACGGGGTTGCTAAGTCAGGAGTGTTGACTCATGTGCTCGAACGTGTCATTGCTTGAGAGATTTGGAATTTTCTCACCACCTTAGTTACTGCCTACCCTGGATCCAACAAATCGACTGGGTCTAAGGTTAAGTCCATAAGAGGTGGTGCTTGGCTGAGATCAGCCTCTGGGAAGGAGAAATCAAGCAAGAAGAGGGGTGCTACAAAAAACGCACTTGTAGTTGCTTGATGGATGCCCCCTCCTGGCATATCTTTGTCAGCACGGTGTAGGAATGTCGTGTTTGGTATGTCCGTTCTTGTGGTTCCATGGGTCTTCTCTTAGGCTTGGTTATCGGTGTGTGTGTGGGTGTTGGCTCCGTGAGTCCTCTCTTAGGCTTGGTTATCAGTGTGTGTGGGTGTTGCCCCTGTGTTGTTGGTGTTTGGGTGGGCTTGGCCCTATTGTTTTAGGTTTTTGCCCGGTTTTCTCCTAAAAAACTGGGCACTTTATTCTTAATTAATGGATGAGACAAAGCTTTTGGCTCCATTTCAAAAAAGGTCCACACCTTTTAGGATGCTCCTAAATGAGTATGACATTCCTCCCATGGGTTGTGCATCCATGAAAGATGTGTTCGAGTAGTACCTGGCCTACGGTACCCGTGCACACCGGGAATTTAGGGCAATTAGCATACACCATGCTTGTTTCGCCAACATGGTTAGATTAAAGCCATATAGATCCCTAAACCCTAGTCCTTCATATCCTTTAGTCCTAGTAAGGTTCTCCCAACTTAACTATTGCACTTTATTCTCCTTAACTTGCTAATCCCACAAAAAACGCAAATCATAGTACTCATTTCTTCACAGTTCACATAGAGTTTTGGTTAAATCAAAACATGAGATGACCAAAGTTGAGATAGCTTTTGCACATACCTTGACGAGGATGTCCTTCCCAATTTTGCATAGAAACCTCTTCTTCCACACCTTTATTTTCTTCTATATGTGGTCTTTCAAGTATTCAAATGTATGTTCCCTTGATCTACCAACATATATAGGTTAACCCATATATTTTTCTGCCATTGCTTCCCCGCCTATATGTAGATCATTTAGAACCCCTTATTTGCACCATCTCTTTGTTTTTCTATTAAACATGATCGAGGACTTGTCATAATTAATAATCTATCCCAAGCAACACTTATGAAGATTTAGCATTCTTTGTAGAGATCTGCCACTCTATCGAGTACCTTCCATGAGTACCAATGAGTCGTATGCAAACAGTAAGTGGTTAAATCTTGGGACAATATGGCATATCCGCACACCTATCAAATTCCCATCTACATCTTCCTTATTAAGTAAGGTTGAGAATGCTTCCGCACATAAGAGGAAAAAGTACGGAGATAAGGGGTCGCCTTGGAAAAGTCCTCTCTATGGTGAAATACTATACGTGCACTCACCATTCACCCTAAAACTGGTAGGTCACTGTTGATACACAGAGCATGATTCTATTGATCCATCTCTTATCAAAACCAAGCTTCGTCATCATCTCCTCCAAAAATAGTCATTCAACTCTATCATAGGCCTTACTCGCATCCAACTTTAGTTGGCTTAGAATTATTTAGCGAGCCAGAAATAATGAAAGGGCATAGTTTTGGGTCCCTAGATCTGGTAACCGAATGTTAGCCCCATCAGGTGTTGTGGAGTCGACTTGCAGGCGTTCATTCAACCCATTGCTCCTAGATGTCTGAAAACCAGTGGTTTGGCCTGACCTCTTCGCTCATTCCAATGGTTTTGTCATCGTGGTGCCATAGTTCCTGATTACTTTTGTTGGCCCATGTCATCAAGTAATGGAAACATGAATGAATCCCTTGACTATAGTCCAATGAGGAAGAAAATAGCGTGGTTTTGTTACTCCATATATGCTAGTGTTTTGGATGTAGAGGCAACAACCTCAGAAGGTTGACTACACATGTGTATTTACGGAGAGCGATGTACTGGTGGTGATGGCCTTCTTCTTTGGCTATATGGATGTAGAGGATTGGGCGGCAGGGGGATCCTGGTGCTAGCGGTGCTTCAGCAAAGGCGGCTCCCTGATCGCGTTATAAAGGCCTTGCTCGGAGACAGTCGGTAGTTCAATATACTCGGAATGGTTCGAAGGTTTTTCTGGATGAAAGCTCATCGCTTCGTCGCCAACGGTGTTGACGTCTGTGCGTATCGTAACCCTTTTGGGGGTATCGTTAGGAATGGCAACGAGGACCCATACCCACCAGACCCATGGGGATTTCATCCATTAGGGGGTGAGGATGATAACCCCATGGGGATAATCGCTGAACTAATTTATTCTCCACAGGGTATCATGGGGATGGGAATGATACACTATACCCCATACCCGATCCCCACCGAGGACTGGATTTTCACATATGACATGTAGGACCATGTATATATCTATATATACAGGTCAAGAAACTCTACGTAATTCATAAAAAAACATACAAAAATCACCAAAGCCACAAAAAAACCTAGGCTTACAACCTAGCCGCCGCCATAAGAAAGTAATATGCACGAATTGGTGGCTGGAGGAAGAAGACATCGTGAAAAATCATCTCCATATATTAGACCATGTGTTTTTCTTACGGGAAATGGGTAACCCAATGGGACCTACTTCCCATTAGGGGTGGGTTTGGAAAAATGTTATCCCTAGTTGTATATACGGGGATGGGATGGGGAAATTAGGGATTGATGGGATGGGGATGTTCTAGGGGTCCCCATAGGGGATTTTCCCCATTGCCATCCCTAGGCTTTGTTATGGACACCTCTCCACCACGAGAGGGCTTCAGGTGAAAACTCTTGACTGTCTTCATCTCGTTGGTGATGGTAGTTGCGTTATTATCCCCTCTTGGGGTGTTGTCGTGGAGCTCTAGTACCCATCGGTCATGTTTCGATATCTTCGGTGGCAAGTTGGCTTTCTTTTATTCTTTCTTTTGTATCTTTGATCTGCTTTATACGAGTGTCCCCTTTTCACTTTGTCTCGGTTCGACCGTTGTGGGTTTATTTATAAACCAGGCAAAAACCTATTTCGAAAAGGAAAAATAGTGAAAAGGAATTGGCGGCTCCTCAAATAAAATACTCACCAAGTTGTTTGGGCTCACATAAAGAGTAAGCCGGTTTATTTGGATCGAGCTCCGATCCCCATCAGTCATGTTTCAATATCTTTGGTGGCAAATTCAGCTTTATTTGATCTTTCCTTCGTATCTTTGATCTACTTTATAAGAAGGTCTTCTCTTTGTCCCGGTTCAATCTTTGTGGGTTTAATTATAAAATGAGGAAAAAAACCTACTCCCTCCATCGAAAAAAGATATTAGAGATTTGGCTAAATTCACGTGTATCTAGACGCATCATGCGAATCTAGACAAATCTACGACATACATTTGGACAAAGAAAATATTTCGAATAGAAATAATAATAAAAAAGTGAGGACTTTCTCGAATAAAACACTCAGCATGGTTGTTTTGGCCCGCATAAGGAGCCGCCCAGGTTTATTTGGGCCTATTAAGCTTTATTTTTCCTTAAAAAAACTAATTGAACAAATATACGAAATACGCTGTCTGGATGTAAAATTCTCCTCATATACGTATTGTATCCGGTTCGTGTAGCGTCGCGTCTACGCTGTAAATTAATCGTATATACTTAATATCCAGTTCGTGTACCAAATCTCCCGCTCCTTCCTCCTCCCGCGAAAGCGAAACCCTAGCTCTCGCGAAATCCCGATTTCCTCCCATGGCGCTCGCGGCGGACTCCGCCGTCCTGGACCGCGACGAGAAGGGGAACCCCCGGGCGCTCCGCCTGTTCGCCTCGCTCGTGGAGGCCGAATCTCGGTACTTCGCCGGCGCGGCCTCCCGGCCCGCGGAGAACGAGCTCGTCAGGGGTTTCCGCGGCGGCGCGACCCCCGACGTCGGGATCGGCGAATTCCTAGAGCGCATCCAGCGCTACCTCCACTGCGAGGGAAGCGTCTACGTCCTCGCGGCGGCGCATCTGACCCGCTTCGTGCGCAGCCGCGACGCCCGCGAGGCGGGGATCCTGATCGAGCCGTCCACGGCCCACCGCCTCGTGTCCGTGGCGGTACTCGTCGCCGCAAAGTTCGCGAGCGCTCCGTACGCCCCCAACAGCCAGAAAGTACTGCCAGTCTGCTCCCGCCAGTCGATCCTGCCGGGCGAGTTCGCGGCGCTCGAGCGGCCGTTCCTTCGCGCCATCGACTACCGCTTCTTCGTCACCGACGAAGAGTTCCTTCGGTTCTGCAGGCGCCTGGAGGACGGGCCGAAGCGCAGCAAGAAGAGGAAGGCGGAGGCGGTGGAGGAGGACCACCGCCGCGGCCACGCTTTGCCCGTCGTGGCGGCGTCTTAACCAGGTGGTTTCGTTACTCTTTGGATTTGCAATTCTGCACTGGGTTTCTGTCATATTCTTCGATGCCTAGTTCAAGCTTTTTGGGAATTGTATCGCTGTTATTCTTCGTTTACTGTTATTTGCAGGTCGAAGACGGGTGTCGGAGGCAGGCGCTACTACAGTGGGGAGTAGTCGATCGATGATCGAGTTACAGGAGATGGGTGACGTTGAGGTCGTGTGCTGGTTGTCGTTAGGTCCTCAGGTCGTCAGTCGAGTCCAATCATTTGGTTTAGGTCTTCAGGCTTAGCCTTGGCTGTTACGAAGCCTTACCAATTGGGGGAATTTAATTGTCACAAGAACACTAGTCCTTCTTACGAAGTATACTACTTGAAGTTGGATAAACACTACAATCCTTCTTCTGCCGTGTAATGCTTGTACAAGATTTCAAGTTATATAAAAAGTCTAATGTTTTATATGTTAGGGTAATAGATGCTTGTATTACCAGAGGGCCAAAGGGCAGAATATATAGTACATGTACAGGTGCAAATATATAGAAAACCTCCTAACATATGGGGAAACTACAATATACAAATATACTCTAACCCCCCCCCCCCCCCTCCCCCAAACTCATGGTGGATCCACAACACTGAGTTTGGAGAGTAAGAAATCATGCTGTGTGCGGGTTTGTGCCTTTGTAAAGAAATCTGCCAACTGCAAGTCTGAAGGCACATAATGGAGCGCAACAACCTGATCCTACAGCTGAGCACGTGTATAAAAAGCATCAACACCAATATGCTTGGTCAGCTCATGCTTGACCGGATCACGTGCAATACTGATAGCACCTGTACTGTCTGACAAAAGTGGAGTGGGTGTCGTAACAGAGACCCCCTGCAAGCAACCACCGTAACCAGGTCACCTCAGCGGTCACCGAAGCCATAGCCCGCAGCTCAGCCTCAACACTCGAACGGGAAACCGCTACCTGTTTCTTCGTCTTCCAAGCAACAAGCGAACCACCAAGAAACACACAGTAAGCAGAAAGTGAACGACGATCCGTAGGATCATTCGCCCACGTAGCATCCGAGTAGCACTGGAGCTGGAGAGAGCTAGAACGAGGGAAGAAAAGGCGACGAGTAATCGTGCCACGAAGATAACGAAGGACACGGAAAAGATGATTGTAGTGAACAGTGGTAGGAGCTGAGACAAACTGGCTCAGAATATGAACAGGATAAGAGATATCAGGACGAGTGACAGCAAGATAAACAAGACTCCCAACAAGATGGCGATAACGAGTGGGATCGGGAAGAGGATCACCATCAGTAGGACGAAGCTTAACATTAAGCTCCATAGGAGTCTCAACGGTGCGCTCATCCGTAAGAGCAGCCCGAGCAAGAAGATCCTGAATATACTTTTCCTGAGAGATAGAAAAGCCATCAGAAGTGGAGGAAACCTCAATCCCAAGAAAGTAGCGAAGAGGACCAAGATCAGTCATAAGAAACTGATCACGGAGACGAGCCTTGACAAAGGCAATATACTCAGGATCATCACCAGTAATGATCATATCATCAACATAGAGAAGGAGAAGAGTGCGTCCACGAGGAGAAGTGTGAACAAAAAGCGCCGGATCATGAGAACTAGGAGAGAAACCAGCAGCAGTCACCACAGAGGCAAAGCGCTCAAACTAGGCACGAGGTGCCTGTTTCAGGCCATAAAGAGAACGTCGAAGACGACAAACCATCCCATCTGAAACAGAATACCCAGGAGGAGGCTGCATATAAACCTCCTCACTCAACTCGCCATTAAGAAAAGCATTCTGAACATCAAGCTGGGACATAGACCAGCGTCGAACAGAAGCAACAGCAAGAAGAGTACGCATAGTGGTCATATGGGCCACAGGGGCAAAAGTCTCATCATAATCACGGCCGTGTTCCTGCTGAAAACCACGAGCCACAAGACGCACTTTATAGCGCTCAAGAGATCCATCAGAGCGGGTCTTAATTTTATAAACCCACTTACACGTGATAGGACGAACACCAGAAGGGGGAGAAACAAGATCCCAGGTGCCAATGCGCTCAAGCGCTGCGATCTCCTCAGCCATGGCAAACTGCCATTTAGGATGACACGCGGCATCCCGATAAGAAGTCGGCTCGGAGACGACAAAGAGACCATACTGACTAGGAGAGTAACGGTCTAGAGAACGACGCTGATGAACAGGCCATGAAGAAGGAAGCTCATCCGCGGAAGATGACTCATCCGAAGAGGAGGAAGAAGGAACAGCGGAGGAAGGGTCCAAAGCCGGAGAACGGGGAGAACTAGGGGAACTAGACGGAGGAGAGGATGGCGCCGAAACCAAAGGAGGCGCATCAGAAGGGGGATATGGAGGAGAAGGGACAGCGGAAGGTGTATCAGGAAAAAGAAGAAAAGAGAGATCATTCGTTGGGTAAGTACTAGAGGTGGGACGAGGATAGAAAGGACACGTCTCATCGAACGTGACATCACGAGAGATGCGCATCCGACGACCAACGGGGTCCCAACAGCGGTAGCCCTTATGCTCATCACTGTAGCCGAGAAAGACACACTCAACAGACCTAGCGGTCAGTTTGGTGCGTTCGCGAGGAGGGAGAAGGACATAGCAAACGCAACCAAATAAACGAAGAGTCGAGTAGTCTGGACAGGTACCAGAGAGACGCTCGAGAGGAATGCCACCCTAAAGAGCAGCAGAAGGCTCGATGTTAATGAGATAAGTCGACGTAGCGACAGCCTCAGCCCAAATGCGGCGGAAGAGAGGAAGAAATCATCATAGCACGGGTAGTCTCAAGAATATGACGATGCTTACGCTCGGCGACACCATTTTGAGCATGGGCACCGGGACACGAGAACTGAGCAAGGGTGCCCTGCTCAGCAAGAATGCCACGCAGGTGCTGGGAGATATACTCTCCTGCAGAATCAGCACGAAACACACGAATATGAGTAGAATACTGAGTACGAACCATGGCCACAAAGCGCTGATAAATAGCAAGCACCTCACTGCGAGAGCGCATAAAAAACAACCAGGTGTACCGTGAAAAATCATCAATGAACAAAATATAGTATCGATGGCCCCCTTTTGAAGCAAAGGGAGTTGGACCCCAAATATCAAAATGAACTAAATCAAAAGGTCACTGAGATACAGACACACTAGTAGGATACGGAAGCTGAATCTGTTTGCCTAACCTACAACCCTGACACGAATGTAAAGACACATCTCCTGAGACAGACCCCAGAAGACCACGAACTAATGACGATAAACGGGAGCCACAAAGATGACCCATCCGATGATGCCACTGCTGAAACGAACCGGTGACAGAAGCAGCAACCGCAGGAGAACTGGCAGAGAAAGTGTCAGCAGAAGGAACGTGAAGCCAGTCTAACTCCCATAGCCCCGGAGACTCAAGACTGCGAGGGTCAGCTCCAACCAGAGCCTGTGTACGAAGATCCTGAACAACACAAGAATCAGCATCAAGAATGACACGACAACCAGAATCAGTAAGGTGACTAGCAGAGAAAAGGTTCATCTTAAGAATAGGAACATGAGAAACATCAGGAACAGAGAAAGAGAAAGTAGAGAGGGTGCCTCGACTGGAAACAGGAAGAGAGGTACCATCAGCCGTGATAACACGAACAGGAGAAATAAGAGAGCGAAGAGCAGAAAGAATAGAAGACGCATAAGTCATATGAAAAGAAGCTCCAGAATCCAGATACCACGGGGATGACGTACCTGACTGTGTAGAAGATGATGGTCGCGCGGTGCCAGAAGAGGTAGGCACAGAACCAGCAGTACCCGACGAGGAAGAGCCTGTAGCAGCGAGCAAACTACGAAGACCACAGATAATATCCTTATCAGACAGTGCACCAGCAGGAGGTCCAGAAGCAACGGCAGAAGATCCTGAAGAGCCAGCCTGCCGACAAGCAAGGTACTGCTGACGTAAGCGGGGATCCCTCGTCCAGCAGCCAGAGATATCGTGGCCAGGCTTGCCACAGTGGGCGCAGGGAGGACGAGAACCACGAGGGTGCTGAGGCTGACTCTGACCCTGGGCTGGCGGAGTAGAGAGTAGCGGCGGTGCTAGAGACCGCGACGAAGCCGGCGGCACGGGGGGACCACGAGCAGCAAGAACAGATGGAACCTCAAGAAGACCAGCACCACGAAGACGAGTCTCCTCAGCACGAAGCTCATCCAGTACCTCAGAGAGCGAAACACGACCACGGGCAAGTAGCTGGGCACGACGCGGCTCAAACTCCTTGCGGAGCCGCGACAAGAACTCAAAGACACGCTGAAACTCCAGATCCGCGTGCACAATCAGACAGCAGAGACAGGTGTTACACACAGCTGTACGAAGAGAGTCAAGCTGACGCCAAATAGCAGCACTCTGAGTATAGAACTCATCTATAGTAGAATCACCCTGCTTAAGATCATGCTCCTGACGAACCACAGACAGATAAAGAGCATCTCTAGACGGCTGATAGCGTTGACGAAGAAAAGCCCACTGAGCAGCAGCAGCAGGAAGACCCATGAACTCAACAGCATACTGAGGCAGAACACTGGAAGTGAGAACAGCAGCAGCACGAGCATCCTCATCTATCCACTGAGTGTAGTCAGCCAGATTCAGCCGGTAGGTCGCAATAGCAGTAGAATGCTCCTGGACCTTTCGATCATAATCATCCCGAGCAGTATCATCAGCACTCTGGGCTGCATCCTTGACCGCCTGAGTGGCATCGGGTGCAAGGGCAATGGGCGTCGGTGCAATAGGCGTCGTAGGCGCAACGGGGCGCGGTGGACAGGAGACCTCACCGGAAAGCACACCCTAAAGGCGAAGACCGCGCATATGTACGCGCATGAAGGCAGCGAAATCAGGATAATTCGCGCCATCAAAAATCACCGGGCAGCGAGGAATCGCAACATAGCCCGACGAGGAAGACATAGCTCTGTCGATTTTTTTTCTCAGATCCGATCTAGATCGGACGAAAACTAGGCGGCTGGGCGCGACAGCGGAGAGCTGGGGCGAGCAGCGGCCGGGGATGGGCCGGGGACGGGCGGCCGAAGTCGGCGGCGGCGGAGGCGGAGTCGGCGGCGGCGGACGGGCGGCCGGAGGAGACGGTGGCGGAGGCGGAGGCGGCGGTGGACGGGTGGCCGGAGGAGGCGACGGGCCGGGGACGGGCAGCCGGAGGAGGCGGCGGCCCAGACGAAGGCGGCGGCGGCGGACGGGCGGCCGGAGGAGGCGACGGCGGCGATCGGACGCGGCGGCGGGCGGGCGGGGCGAACGGCGACGGCGGCCGGAGACGGAGGCGGCGGCGAGATGCCGGGGCGAGCGGCGGCGGCGGCTGCGAGGGAAAAAAGCCTTACGGCTCTGATACCATGTTAGGGTAATAGATGCTTGTATTACCAGAGGGGCAAAGGCCAGAATATATAGTACATGTATAGGTGCAAATATACAGAAACCCCCCTAACATATGGGGAAACTACAATATACAAATATACTGTAACATTATGTATGTGTAAAGCTCTTGTCACACACTTTGTTTGAGATGTTTGGTGTTTACTGTTGGCGAAATCTGTAATTGGAAATCCCTCTTGAAACAGATGTAAATCTGCAAGAGTACCGCAGAACACCGGGAGAAAGTGTCTTTGGCTCATGAGATCAAGTGCTCCCTAGTTAAAAAAATCAAAAATCAAAAATCATATTTACATGTTTCAGAAAAAACTGAAAATAATTCTAGGCATAGTCAATGTTGTATCCCACAAGCATGCAAAATCACAATGCGGAATTCTTTGTATTGTGGGCTAAAAAAGACAAAATCTGATGAAATTTGGGGATTTGAAAATACGATGCACAAATCGACACTTTTGTCATTTTTGTGTAGCTTGAAGTAAGAAGTATTTGAAATTGAAAATTTTCATGTTTGTGGGGTACATC
This sequence comes from Avena eriantha, assembly GCA_910589775.1. Classification (NCBI taxonomy): domain Eukaryota; kingdom Viridiplantae; phylum Streptophyta; class Magnoliopsida; order Poales; family Poaceae; genus Avena; species Avena eriantha. The sequence continues at coordinate 194,461,363 of OU342741.1, read as the reverse complement.
ATTGGATTTGGCTACATCCACATGTTTTCTCAATTTTTTTTGAAACTCGCAGATGATTTTTTATTTTATTTTACATAACAAGAGCACTTGTGAATTTATCGTAACAGAAGATAACGAAATGTTGTAAATGTGCTATATTACCCATACATTTACTCAGAACACTACATCTCGGTTTATCTTTGAATGACAGAACATCCTTTGATTTTACTTGTTGATGGATGTTTGACACGGCGTCTAATCGTGAGGAGTACCAAGATAAATAATGACAAGAAAAAGGTGTTCAAATATTGTTTTTGCTGAAATATTTTGACAAGAAAAAGATGAATACATATGGTATTTTGACTTATGTATGTCATATAAAAGGTTCAGGGGTACAAGACCCCATAAGCCGAAAAGAAGTGTCCTAACAGCTTCTACACACGGCAGTTTATTTTCACGGAAACTCTATAAGCTTGCCTCTCCATAAGCACAAGCCAAGAAGTAGCCCTAAGCTAGGTTCGAGGTAAACTATTAAGCTGCTGCCGTACCGATATTCTCCGCCTAGGGCTACTAATCAACTGCGTCACTAGGGTGATTTATTCTATTGACACACCGATGAGCATCAAGTCGCTAGTCGATAGTCCATCACTAGCTGTCTAACAATTCCATTGTAGCTCGATTCAATATACTCTTTCAGAAGAGACTCGGACTGCACTCATTTCTAAGCCAGAAAATTAAATTATTCTTCTCCACCAGTGTTCGTTGCACACCATCGTTCGGTGTTGCTGCACACCACCATCGTGTTGTGCCGTCTAATAAATACACCACCCGGGCACAGTGGGGCGCAGTTCATGTATATATACACCTCACCAATGCTATACCAGGATTTCGCCTTAAGGCAACATTTCTACAACAACGCTCAACCTGTACTCATGTAACTGTACGTTCAACACACAACAAATCACATCACATAGCTCTTGATTGCACGCAGCCAACAACATACATATTCACCTTGACCCAAAGGAAGTCGTATTTGCCAGTCACGAGCTGCTCCTCGACCTCTCCAGTCTTTCGAGGTGAGACTTGAGCCAGGCAAACTCGTGTCGCATCTTATCCATGTGCGCCTCTGCCATCTGCATCTCCTCGCTTAGTAAGCTGACTCGCTTCTGCACCCACTCCATGCTCTCCTTGCTATAAGAACCAAAGCTACTTGCAGAGGCCTCAGGACTAACCATGATGACCTTTGGGGATCTAGCGAGTACAACTATGATTATTACCTGTAATAAAAATACAGTCAGGAGACGGCTTTCCACCACAAAAAAAAGGAGCATTCCCCGTGATAAGACACATGCAACCAAAAGCTGTAATACTTGCCTGCATCAAGATAATGATGGCCACTAGCAACACTGCCAAAACAGGACCAGATTGACTCGATCTCATATATGAGACGATTGAACCCCACAATTCTTGTGACGTGGATGTTAAAGAGCCTCTTTCGATGTTTTGTTGATGTTCGACAGGAGGAACAAGGGTACTTAAACCAGAATCCAATGGTGCAGAAGCCATGTATGTGACTTTATTTTCCAAAGGATTTTCAATATTCAGAGTAGGCTCAGATTGAACGGCAGTGTTGGTTGAGGTGGAGGCTGCTGCAAGAAATAAAATCACTGAATTGTTTCAGAATTACACACCTTTGCTTCAGATGGGGACTTGGTTTGGATCAAGCAAGTCAAAACCACAGCAAAGGCATTCATAACTGGTAAAGTGCAAATTCCATGTACAAACCTTTCAAGCGAGAGCAGCTATCCTGCTTCAATAGATCATGGGCCTAAAAACATGTGATGGGAAGGATTATTTACTATTTGGAATGTAAATAGCATTTGCACTTAAATGATCTTGGGATTAGAAGAGACGTACAAGCCTGATCCAGAGACCAAAAACTTCGCGGCATTCATCCTTTGTTGTTTGCTCTATTTTCCCTATAAATGGAGACAAGAGTATAAGAAGCAGCAATACCTCAGGTTCTGATTAATGAAATGATCTCTTGGGAGTATGAATAAGCTAATCGCACTACAGAAACAAGAAATAATATCTTAGAAACCATTCCACATAAAGTAAAAATGTAGTTAGGAAAATAATTTGATCCACCCTGAGGCATAGCCTAGTGTGGGTTTTCAATCTTGATGATGAAAAAACCGTTCTTCATCAACCAGAATTCTGGTACATTATCTTGGTTTCCTACTTAATGCAACAAGTGGTACCAATGTTTGAAACATGAGATGGTCATGGTTGGTTACAGGACTAGGAAAATATGCAGTTCAGTTCAACGCTTGGTTACCTACTCTGTAAATCATAGCTTTTTAATCTAATATATAGCCTTTTATAACTCTGACTATTTAGGATTTGTACATAATTTTCCTCTTCATTAATATAAGAAGCTGCAGTACGAAGTTTTCCGTAAAAGAATATGATCCACAGCTAAAACATCCGTGCAGAGAAGTCTATTACATAGCAAAGGGACACCTTGGTTTAACTGGCACTGGGAACAGGATTATCTACTAAATCTGGAGATCATGGAATTCGTGTCAAGGATAAACCAGAGGGAACCGGCACTTAGCACCTAATCACCTGTTAGCCAGAACTAGATGAGGCTAGGCGGACAGGTAGGCAGGTTAGACGGACGCCTTTTAGAACACTGCCTCAGGGTCAACTACCCACCTCACTTTATTCAACGGAACTAAGAAAACAGCACTTGCGTCTGTTAATCATGGTCAAAAGGAAAGGACAAACACATCCCATAATGAGTAGAAACAGAAGAAAGTTTAAACATCTCCAGTACAGAACCGATTAACATTGTGCTCACACTCATTACCCTCAAGTGTGGATTCATACCACCATTACCCTCAAGAGCGGATTCATACCACCATTATCCTCAAGAGTGGATTCATACCACCATGCTCAATTAAGTTGTGCCATTTACTACATTCAGTTAACAATTTCATGAAACTGAGGAGTACTTCACGGTATATTTGATCAACTTTTGTGAATTATTAAAACTAAGCCTCTTACTGCATATTTTAGGAGAAGACAAACTACACCGGAAAGCGGACCAAGGTACAACCCCATGTGTTAAAACACACAGCCTCTACAAATAAACACTCAAGAGTTCATTTGGCCAGAATCTTATCAACATATAAGCTGAAGTATAAAAGCCGATATCCCCTTTCACTGCGAAACTAAGGCCAAACTGGCCAGAAGCAAGAGTTGCTGTTTGGAAGCACTGGAGCATTCAGGATAAGTGGATGTATCTAACCTCTAAATATGGTTCTCTTTGAGAACGCAACATTAATATATATCCTGAGGTAGCAGCTGTTTTCATCTACGCTGTCTTGTTCAACATCCCAGATTCCCTGTGAGGAAAATAGGTCAACAATAATGCAGTGCCCAAAATAAAAGCAACACAGTAATATAGCTAAGCACACCATTTCAGCTTTCCTACAATGGCAGATCTATGTTTCTGTAAGTAGAAAGAAAGTTAGCATCCATAACATTCACTATTTCTAAAATGAGCCCCCTAGCATCCATAACATTCGCTATTTCTAAAATGAGCCCCCCGTATATGCCCCTTGGTTCACATGTCAGACACAGCGTGCCCCGCGTGTGATAAACACAGGGGATGGGGTTAACCTTTGCAGGGGCATATAAGAATTTAACCCTTTCATGTAAAAGTACAAGTTCATAAAAACAGAATAGATATTTCAGCATTAGTCATTTCTAACAACATTAAGAGTTTTTAGAAGAAAAAAATGGAAGTTCCTAAACCAGAAAACGAAGCTTGAATTGATGTTCGTGGAGATGACTAGTTTCATTTAGGAAAGGACTAGATTACAGGAAAATAGTGAGTAGCATGTGCCATGATGAGAAATAATACTCTAATGAAATTTGGGAAATACCCTGTTCCACTATATGCCTCTGATATACTCCTTCCAGCAAAAAATAACTAAGGCATATTTCGATGAATTTGTGTATTACCGAAGTAAAAAACCGAAGAGAATGCTAGAGGGAAATGATCTGCTAGCCATGGGACTAACCTCTTGTCAATAAGAGAGAGATTAGTCTGGTTGTTCAACGTTGGAGCCAGCAATATAAGAGGAGAGGGAAGATAAATAAGGGCAAAAGAGAAAGGATGCCATTTAACTCGCATAAGCATATTTGTTAACAGGACCTCCAAAAATGTAGGCCTTATAGTTTTAGTCGAGGTGGTATAATGTCAAAGTTAATGAAGCATAAAAGCCATTCACGTTTTGAAAAAACAGGTCATAGCAAGATACCAAATTAGGAGCACACGTATGCCAAAACTCCACAAAGCAAAGCCATGTGCATTAATTTTTAAGAGAGATCATGTGCATTAACTCCAATTGAAGTTTTTATAGAGGTGTGAATTATATTCGCCGTATTGTATCCAGCATAATGACAAACGGTTTAGTAGGAAAAAGTAATTTCAAGCTAGATGAACCAACATTGTAACTGGTTTCCTGACCTCAACAATAAAATGGTCCCCATATGGTGCATCAGCAATTTCCTGAGATGTCTGAATCACGAAATGGCTGTGGACAAGTAAACAAGAAAAAAGAAACATCAGGAAGTCTAGCATAAATAATTTATCAAGGGACGACATAAAAAACTATTTAGCACATGCCGCAAACACAGAGCAAAAGGGAAACAGTTCACTGTACTGCCCTATAGTATCTTGTTTGAGACTTTAGGGGTAAACTTAACCCCCTGATCTTCAAATACCAGATCACTTTACCCTGAAAGCCAGTTTGAAAAGGGTTTTGCCACTGTGGGCATCACAGGGGTGTTGACATTGTTAGAGTTCTATTTATTTTTCATGTATTAGCCCTGTGTTTTCCCTGTTGTATAAAGGGATATCTGCATATTTACCACACTTTCCTGGGTAAAGTTTATTGAGGGAGTTAATCACTTTGATAAAATGGTTTAACTCCGCTATTTCATTATCAGTCGCTCCATTATCAAAAGAGGATTCCCATCCCAAAACAAAATTTAAAGTTTTTAAAAGCCTTTATTTTATTTATTTATTAGTTTAGGATCCAGAAGTAGTCTTCTTTATCCATATCTTATTTCAATTCATTATTTATAGTGTAAGAATACCCTCTATACATATGAAACAATATCTACAGGAAATCAGGACTTGTATGTGCGTATATATCGCCTATGGCCTCATGGAAATACAAGCGCATGGTATCAAAGCCCGAGGGCTTTTTTCCACCACATGCGCGACCCGTGCTCTCTGTCACGTAGAGATCGGTCTCAATTTTAGTCTTCTCGATTTCCCGCGTAATTTTCCCCTCAATTTCTCCCACCACGCTATTAGTCCATACATTAATGAATTGGTAATGGAACATCAGAGAGCTAAGTGCACCAAAAAAACAGAGGGTTAAGCAGATTGACATGATCATTGATCCATCTACGGTATCACAACTGCTAGGCAAAATCAAACTCGGTTTTTAAACTAATTAGTAATAAAACATCAGCTAGTTAAGAATAGCACGATAAGCTAGGGTAGTGAAGTGGACATGTTCCAGGAAGATATATACTAGTACATCAAAGAGTATGCTAAACTCAGCAAGAAGAAAAGTAGGTAGCATAATCTTCACATGCTTCGCCTCATCCCCTCCTCCCTAGCTCCTTCGGTGAGGTTTCCCCTCTTGGGCCCACTGCTGCCACCACTCCTGCATGACCAGGTACTCGACCTTGCAACCATATCCACTCCTGTCAGGTACCCAAATCGTCACCCCGCATCGCCGGTGACGGCGAATATAGATAAATCGAGACAGAGGTTTATATTTTGTGACTGGGCATGAGCTCCTACGGTTTCCACCTAGTCTCCTCTCGAAGGGCTATAGTATTCTTCGTCTTCTTCCTAGCCATGTATCTCAATCTTACACCACGTTATTCCTCTGTTTTTTTTCACTGTCTCAAGCTCTTCTCCATTTATCACCTTCTGTTTTTGGTTCTACCATTATCACGTTGTCCCTCGTTTCTCGCTCTCAACTTGTCTCAAACTCTAGTACAATGGAACGAGAATTACTTCAATACTCCCTCCCCTTTCCTAATTCTAAGGTGTATATTATGTTACAAAAATTCCAAACTCAAAGGTATTCCTTCTGTACCCTCTGAAATTCCGATCGTACCCCTCCAAAAATAATCTCAGGTCCCCCCCCAACCCTATCGGTTAAAAAAAGATCCCTGGATTCGTGTATATGAGAGCGCTGGCCTACGAAGATCTCCCTGGATGCGAGATAAGGAAAGATATTATGGGCCCTATAATGAATGGTAAGTCCATCAATGAAATCCCTGTAATTAAGGCTATAATCACTGATCTAACCAGGGGTAGCAAGGCAGGGTGGAGGGAGAGCGGTGTCATTTTTCTGTAGTTAGTTAGAAGCATGACACCACCAGGCATTCACCAACTCCCCTATAATAGTAAAGATCACAGAACAGCATTGTTTGACTACCTGCAGAAAAATACTACAGTTAAACTAACCTGTTTTTGCATAGACGGAGCTTCTGAACCTCCTGACATGTCGCAAATTTTGCACCTAAACAGAATTTAGAAGAATTAAAATAGATGCTACGACAACATAGTGCAATTAAGGCACACAATGACATATATAAATGCCCATTATCATATCCATTAGGCATGTGATTCTAGACATACCAAGATAAATTTTAATTGGGTGCATGAATGAGACATCTCTCACAAGTCCTCCTTGCCCGTCCAATCGCCATTTGGAACAACGGAATTCTGCAGGTCATCTTAGGTCTCAGTAGAATATATTACTGATCAAAGGTGTTAACTGAAAATGGGAAAATAGTTGGTACTAACCTTTGTCACTAGACCTTTTGTGGAGATCGTCCGAAAAGCCAATAGCACCATCAGAAAATAACAGTTCAAAGAAACGTTCCACAGGCACCTGTTATTAGAATGTTAGTACAGTGAAGTTAAGTTGATACTTATAACAGTACAAAATAAGTGAAATCTTGCAAACCTGAAACTTAGACTCTGCAACCAAAGTATAGGATTCGGGTACTGGGGAAAAAATGTGGACAAGCAAAATACTTCAGTAATAATAAAACAGTTAGCAATATCAAGAAACGAAGAAAAAGGCAAATCAAACAAACCATTAGGAGCACTGTTATCAAACGGCTCCAAGCTGAATGGGTTAAGTGATGCAGCGTTCTCTTCAGTTCCATCCTCTGGCACTTCTAAAAACCTATTAGAAGTATTGATGTCTGAATCACCAGAGTCAGTATTACCGCTCATGACGGCTGTAGGACTGGCTGACCTTCATTCCAGACAAAAAACTCAACTGAACATTTACAGATAATTCGTGAAGGAAAAAAAAGTCCATCTGATGCTGCTAATGCAAGAAGGGACACATTTTATTTCAGACTGTAAATAAACCTGTTCAATGGCGACGAATCATCATCTTGCTTAGATTCTTTTCCTTCTTCCAAAAGAACGTAGCCATTTTCATCACTGCTGCTTGCTGACTTCGCATCCTATGGTGCAGTACAAGAGCAAGTACAGACAACCTGTTAGAAATGAACTTTTTTATGACTTGTTAGCACAAAATAAATTAATAAAAACAAGTTCGCTAACCTGGCGTTCAATGAGCAATCTAGCATCACTGACATGCTGTTCCCAGCCATCTACTATAACACGATAGGCATCATCGCGTGCCAAGAAAGATCCAAAAAAATGCTGCAAGTAATCATACTTGAGTGCATGACATCTAAAATACACTGAAATTGAGGCAGTGATATATGCTCACCCTCTTTGCACCAGCAACAATTTCTATGGCATTAGGAAAAATAGCAGCTGTTTTTGCTTTACGAACATCAGTGACATCCTGCAAAGGTATAGTTTTCTGGATAGGAAACAACATCAGAGTACTGTACTCAATAAGTATTTCAACAATAAGGGCAACAAATAGGTTCATCAAAATTATATGCAACTAAGATACTAAATGAGCACCGGTATAAGAATATAACTTTTGAAAATCAAGTAACAGATTCAATTGACTACTCGTCTTTGAATAGTTGTAATGTAACAAAAGGCTAACTTCATCAGTATGAAATTCGGTAAATATGCGATTATATAGTAACTTAGTTGGAGAAACACACGCAAGTTTCCAGTTCAATTTTAGCTCTCTGTTTGAGCTGCTAAAAGTTGGGTTTGATCGCAGGAAGCAAAAGGCTTGAGATTTAATAAAATGACCACAGAGAAGATGCAAAATACAAAATTAAACTACAAACGAACTCAGGCTTAACAAATATTAACAGAGTTGATTCCTATGCGACCTCCAAGATTCTAACTGTTTTAGTTTAGCTTACAATGAAACAGAATACGCTGCAGAAGATAAAGTAAATTTCAAGGCGCAGTTATAGACTAATATAGACAACATGGCTCCCAATATAGATCTCAAGCAAATCATTTGAGGGTAATGTTTCTTTATATGAACTTATGAACTTAGTGCGAGAAAATGTGTAATGATACAAGCAACTTCAACTGATGGCATCTTCCAAGTTCCTATACGCTTTGACAATATTCGTGAAGTACATAAATTAGTGGATTATCTACTGCTAGCAGTGCAATGAAGCAACCGAAAATAGTACACATGGTGGGACTGCCTTCAGATCAATTACCTTTGTCTCGTATCCGAAAATGTTAGAGTAGAAGCATATATGGTGCAGAAATAAATACATGTGACCCTGTAAAATAATGTATGTTTGTTAAACTCAAAAAATCTTGACCACGGCTGAAACTAAATATTTTCTCCTAGCAAAATGGAACAACTAAACTAACAATACAATTTTACCGACTGTGGTTGGCAATTAGCCCAGGGAATTTTGAGGAAAGCACTAGCTATAGACACTAACTTGTCAAATAATGTGGTTTTTGCAATGACAAAACATAAGTGGTGTCAGCACCTTTAATTGCAATAGCAAATATGCCTTTCCCGCTTTTGGGGTGCCTCATAGTGATCAACCAAAGTAAGCAATTTGTTTTAAACAAGCTCACTGGAATTAAATGGAAAGACTAAAATTGCCATACTAACAGGAGAAAAGGAATTCCCTCACAAGTCATACTTTTGATGGATTTACTAGGTCCATTATGTATCCATGCATATATACTTCTGTAAATCAAGGGCACAAGATTGAATTGTGTGTTGGGCTTACATGTCTTAATCAATACAAGCCAATTCAAACAGAGATAAATCTAGACCAACACAGTTGACGCGGTGCAAAGTTGTACAAATCATATCAAGTGATTCTAGTCCAATTCTAATATAGTTGATTGTTGATTGTTAGTCTATGTGTGATAGATCATTTGGCAGACCTTGAATTCACACTAAATGTAGGACATGTTCATGGGAGTAACACAAATGTACATATTATCAAATTTTGGAGAGAACGTGAGAAGTTATTAGAAAAACACAGGAATGAAGGTAAAAGAAAAATACCTGAAGAAGAATATTTTCTTGGAGTGCGCAGTTAAAATCTTGCACAAGAACCTGAAATACATCAATACCTAATAAAACTGATGGGAAAAATTACACGAGATCATGAAAGGGTGCCACCCAAAGCATAGTTACAAAAATGGATGGTGTGGTCTATTCAGTTCAAGATGATAGTCCAAAATTCTACCTCGCGGCCAACCATAAACAATAGACTATCTACCTGAATTACTCTTGCGATAAGACGTGTGCGATCGACAATTTGTTTCCCCAACAGTGTGTTATCAAACTGTCCATCGATCAATTGTCAAACCCCAAGCTCATGAAACCACAAACTGGCTACCGATCCATTGCACAGAAAATGGCTATTGAATTAAGGCGAATCCAGCAGCTACTAGGAGTAAGTCTCTGAATCAAATTCATGAATGCTTGAAGCAACACCACCAACGCACATTCTATTGACGTCATCAGATTGCTGCAACAAAATGTTGCCTCAAATCCCTAATGAGGTTCGACTAAACGACGCATTAGTCATGATGATGTGGTGGGGAATCCACCAGGCGCAAATAGTCAAGAGATCTCAATAGTCAATCGAATAAAAAGCCCCTCGACCCAAGCCCGACCAGTTTATTTCCACAGGAAGGACGCATCACACAATCCCAAGTCAACAATTTAGATCGAACAGAGGCAGGAGCGCGAATTACCTCGTCCGGTGGAAGCCGGAACATAAGCCTGTACTCCTCGCTCCTGCTCGCGAGCAACGGGCTCTGCGCGATCAAACGGCACCGTATTTAGAAAGAAAAAAACTCCCCAAAAGGAGGGGCAAAGCAGTAGATTCGGACAAGCTCCAATTCCGAAGCAAGCGCCACCCACCGAGACATCGCAGGCGGAGAGGTCCCCGGAGCGGGCGGATACCGGGGTCGAGACCGCTGCCGCGTCCACGCCGGGCGGCGCCGACGCTAGGCGCCGCGGCGGGGAGGCCGGCGAGGGCGCTGTGGTGTTGGTGAGGACGCGGCTCGGGGAGCCCATGGTCGGGGACGCCATGCTACCGGCGCGGCTCGGGGAGGCCACGGTCGGGGATGCCATCCTGCCGGCGCCGCGTAGACGTCCGCGGCACGGTGGTCGTCGGCGAGCAGGGTGGAGGAGACGGAGGTCGGGGGTGGTGGGGCGAGGCGAAAGGTAGGTGAAGTGAGGAGAAGGAGTATGGAGAGGAGGAGAGAGGAAGGGGGGTTTGAATAATAAAAGCGAGGGGCGGTGTGAATGGTAATGGTGACGGTGACGTGTTCCGGCCTTCTTCGGGTTGGCCGACTAGCAGCGGTGGTGGGCTCGGCCGTGCCACGCCCGGAGGGAGAAGAGAGAAGGAGACGAAACCAAGCCAAGGAAGAACCACATATTAGAAGAACGGTTAAAAATTATATACTCTACTAGTAGTACTATACAAAAAAATAATAGGACTGTCATATGGAGAGGAAACTAATACGGAGTACCGGCGCTTAATTGATCAGATAACAGTTATTTCTCTATAATAATGGGTAATATATAAATTTATTTTCTTAATTTTAAACAGAGAAGTAGAGTATATTTGACGGAAAGAGTGTGAGCATTGTGTACGTTGTGCTGTCAATCCGTAGCCAGCAAAGGCGACTGTTTTTTTGTGAGCAGGAAACGCTGTCTTGTATACACAAGTGGCTTAAAAAAAAGAAGGTCAACAAGCCTCATTGTATATACTACTCGCGAGCTGATCTCGCTATCGATCCAAATCTATAAATAATTCCCAACTTATAGTCTACGTCCGGTAGTGGCTAGCACCAACAGACAAGGGGAAATCAAAATACTAGTACGTGTACTCAGACACTCACGCGAGGAGATGGAGTATCAAAGACTTGTCTCGACTCTCAGAAGAAAAGACGAGGTCACCCTGCTTTTGCGATCGACTAATATGCATGCTCCGTCCAGCGGTCACGAAGCTAGTAGCAGTAGCAGCATTTGGGGGGGCCAAGGAAACAATTAGTACTAGATTTAGAAGTGCGGCTTGGCCCACGACCTCGTGATATTCGCAAAAGTTTATATTATGTTTTACGGTGATAAAAACTGTGGAAAAAATCATTGATATGCATCTTATATTAAGACTGTCGCACTGAATTACATCTTGCATAACCCAAATAAAAAAGCAAATAGGCTCATCACCCTCTCGACTCCCTAGGCGGTGATGCTACTGGTCGACGCCAGCTCCCTAGGCGACGATGCTACTACTCGACATGGTAAGCAACACGATTATCTCACCCGTCGTTCACATTTACTTCCACCCACATGTGCTAGTGCTTCAAGATGTTTTCTCGAACTATTTTCTGCCCAAGCTCCAACACCGCCATCTATTAGAGCATCTCTAGAAGACATGTAAACATCGAACCCTTAAAACTATTATAAAGGCCATCAAAAACCATATTTATGGTGCCAAAAATGCTCGTACCGATCAGACCATTGTAAAAGCCCATCCATGGGCCAATTATTTTTCGCTTCACCTTCAACCTCCGGTGACCGCCCGACCAGTCCCTTCCTGCACCTGTGTCGCCCCCACCAGCACCGCCCGCCCATCGACGCCTTCCCAGCACCGCCGGAGCTCGGCTCGACCCGCCGGTTGCTAGAGCTGGCCTAACTCATGCCCGCCCGCCCCAGCTCTCGGCCCCGCCTAGCCCCTCCCTCCTGACCGCACGCGGGTCCACCTGGCTGTCGATCGCCTGCCCTCCCACTCGCGCCCGTGTCTGCCCGGCAACTCTTGGTAGTCTGTCGTCAGTGATTTGACCTAAAGTTGGTCTGAGTTCAAATGAGCACCATGAAATTGACAACGATTTGCTCGGAGTCGTAACTATCTTGCGGGATTTCACCGAGTCCGGTTAAGGCAGTTGGACTGGTTTGACCGGATTGTTGTGCCTATATAACTTTGCCCCATATAAGGGATCATTTGGTACCCCTTTTTTTCCCCAAAATTGTAAACATATTATTCTGCCATTTTTTACCAAGACTATAAAAATCGGTTATTTTTAGGGATTGATCGTTTTTACGGGGTCTCTTAAAGATGCTCTTAGTGTTTCCCGGCATGAATATATAAACAAAAAACATCTCTTGAATTTGTGGCTTTTGCATCCATAATCTCAATAAAATATCCTAAGTGAAAAGATAACAAATACTTCCTCTGCTCCATAATATAAACCTGTCCCCTTTTAGCTTGCTAAAATAGCTTATATTGTGAAACCGAGTACGTAAAACTATAACCAGTATAACCAGGATGACACGACATCTATGTAGACAAATCGTTTGTACATAGTCAGCAAATATGGGTCGATAAGAGAAAGCAAGAAAATACGCCTCATTTTTTTTACTTAAAATACGCCTCACTTTAAACCGGAGCAAATCACATTTCTTTTCAAGAGATACGTGGCACTTTACATGGTACACACGAGTCTTCAGGATAGCCTTCACTCCGGACTGAGTGACAGCGGCAATGCCCACCTACCTAAACAGCGTCTGCACTGACCCAGACCTGAGTGGCGGCAGCGACCGGACCTGAGCAGCGGTGGCAGCTGAGACCTGAGAGCCTCGCGCAAAGGCATCCAGCAGCTCCCCCACCGGAGGGGCACTCCCACCATGGCAGCATCGATGGAGCTCGGCTGCGCGACCATGGCCCTTCCGTGTTGGCGCCCTCGATCTGAAGAGCTGGTCTCGCCGAGCTCGTGGTTGCCTGCCGGAGCTGGGCCTCCCTGGCCTCGTTTCCGAGGAAAGCACGAGCTTTCTCGACGGCAGTCCCATCGGCCGGTTCAGCAATGGCCAGCTCATACGGTACAGACACACATTCTGCTTTTCTTGCATCAGTTTCACTGCACTTTTAAAATCAGACATGCACAATACACAACTGAGTTTCAAAGCAAATCAAGAAGAGGAATCCTGAATTGTAGCAAATGGTGGTAAAATTTAAGTGCCGCTAAAGGGGTGATGTTTTTGGCAAGGTGATTGATGCTCACTACTTTTCAGTATGATGTATTTATGGTGAATCTTTATGGTTGTACAGCCGAAGCCTATAGCGAGGACCATCCCGGGTCTCCGTTTGACAAGGGTAAGGCCAAGGCATCCCACAAGGGATTGTGAGTTTTGCATCGGTATGCTCAGGATAGGACGATACGAATCGGTATGTTAGTAGCACAACCTGTAAAAAAATCCATCTGCATATTAAGTCAGTCAGAACTACTGAATTCTGTATCTTAAATGTAGAAAGATTTTTCTCGACTATGCCATAGAAAACATGGTACAAAGGTTGGGGATTAGATTTCTGAATTATAAGTTATATCCTGACTAATCATATAACAATTTCATAGCAAAGAATTAAATCCTGAAAAACTACTTAGTGGCTAAATACTGCAACACAGTGAAATCGACCATCAATGCGACTGCCTCAAGGTAATGAAAAAAACCAATATAATGATAAGGAAACAAGAAATCCTTACTTATAGTACATCGACCCATGAGAAAAGATAAAATGAGGTAAAAGAGGAGGAAATACTTTCTGTGGAAGTTAGGGGGCCTTGTGATGACGTGGGTTATAGGTAAACGGAGATGAGTTAGGCATATCCAGTTCGCTATAAGCTACTGGCAAATTTCCATGACCTTGTACATAAATATCTGCATCACATAAAGGATTGAGATTAGAAAGCATATAAAAAAATAAAAGATGTATGGCGAGAAATTATAGGGACAACATCTAAGGGAACACTGAAGGTGTCAAATGCATGATCTTGGTGAACTAAAATAATGTCTGAGGTAAACAAATTATCTGTGTTAGTAGCGCTATTCCCAGACATTTAGTTCACACCCTAGAATGAAGGAATTCCCCTCATCGCCATGGAACAAAAATAATTACTCCAACTTACCTAAAAAGCTCCATTGGTCCAAATAGGCCCTTGTAGCTCTATTGCATAAGTTCTGTAAAATAATATTAGAAATTTCCTAAGCTAGAGTGATTACAAGGACCGTCACACTATTTTCACATGCTTTGTAAGTGAGAAGTTAGCACAAATGGTATAAGCAAGTTGGACAACTTTGTATTACCTGGACAATTAGCCAATATGACATAGATATAGAAACCAAATGGTCTCTTCACATCTGCACTAGCAGCGAGCACGAGTGACAATTTTTTATAGAGGAGTTAGATCAGAATGAAGCATACTTTACCACCAAATATGCAGCCTACACCAACCTGCACTATCAACACCCACCAGATGTCTGAACAATCTAGCTCAGTTTACTGTGAGGCTCGACCCTAAAGAAATTGAAATTTATCGTGAAAGAATGGGAATTGGATGAATAGTTACTTGACCGTCGAGTAAACCAAATACAATATGCAAAACAAAGATGGTAGCAGTATGCATCTCCACCCGGTAAATAAATTATTAGAGAGAAAACTGGCAAATCTGTGATGACTGAGTCACCAGAACGCTTGCCATGAAAGACTGTCCTACAGAAAATGGAACATTCATCTATCAGTAGGCTCGGTGAGAACAAAATTGGCATGATAATTTCAAGTACATATCATGGAGAAAATGGAGCATAAAAGACTGTCCTGCAGAACCTGGAGCATTCATCTATCATTAGGCTCTGTGAGAACAAAATTGCCATGATAATTTCAAAAAAATGCTAAATGATATCCTAAATGATTATGGCTGCTTACTTAAGCATATCAAGACATAAAGAAGAGGCTCATGGTAGATTCAGAGGCGAGACAAGAAGCATGAAACCTCAGCCACATTTTATATTCTGAAAGAACATCAATTTTCTTATAGTTTCAGAAGAAAATAGACACAAGTACGCTACTACACTGGCCAGATAATCCTGTGTTTGTCGTTCCGTAGCCTTCCTACAATATTCCAGGGAAGCTCCTACACATGAAATTAAAATAAGATCTAGAAGGGACATTGGTTGCCACGGGTGAAATCCCCATACATGTAGCTGGCAACAAGATGACAATTCTGGGTAGCAGACCAACAATAAATAGATTGAATAACACACTCAGATATGGTACCGGTGCACGAACAAATAGAAACAATGAGAAGCCTAGGAAATTTGAACTGGATCATGAGAAGCCTAGCAAATTTGAACTGGAAGGACAATAAAAAATTACAGAACCAAATAAATATTTGGTTACATAGAACATTCCGTGAGGAGCAATCTATCTTGATATGCAAGACATAACACAATTCGTAGAAAGTTTTGGACAATCTTACAACAAAATTTCACCTACCACTTCAAGGATCAACCGTACTCGACTAATTCAAGTACTCCGACCAATTCTTTACACCATGTAGATACCATATAGATTAATTAGGAGGGGTGGCATGTAATTCTGTTATTCAAGATAAAATCAACAAATCTGGCTAGCTACTGAAATGCAATGCGGAAACAAAAATCTAAGATTACTGTTTCATGGCATTAAAGGAAAAGTACACCAATTGATCCACTTAAATCATGTTTATCTCGTCATGTAAAACATATTTTCATTATCCTCGTCTTTCTTCCGTGCCATGAATCGTGCAGGTTACTTGCAGCTCCAAGAATATTTAATACTGATTCTAAATAACTCAGGCCCGAGAATTGACGACACATGATTTTCCTGCAAAAGGTTTCAGTCATGAGCCTAAAATCACCTATCAATTAATCGTCTTGCAATGCCTAAATATAGAAATAACAAACAACCACATTACCATTACAAGCATCACTTTTTGTATGGCTCTGTCTAAACCGAAACAAAAAAGCAGAGGTGAAACCCAAACTGGTATTGGCTATGCTTAAATCGAAACATCACCAAGCACTAATAATGACCTCCGCTCCTAAATATAAGATGTTAACACACTATCGATTCTTAGCACCCAAAATTAGAGTTAAAAAGAGTTGGAGTGTTAGATATCTCATGGAGGCTATTTTTTATCAACTTGAATAAAGATAGAAATATATGAAAAAGTCACTGGTCTGGCGTGCGTATAATCTCTACATATAACAAAACCAACTCAATGGCAATGCTTTCTCTGGATTCTCCATTTCTATAGGCAAACCAACATGGCCCGATTACACATCCCCACATTCTATATTTTGTTACGAGTACCACACCACCCTGTCACAAATACAATCAAAATGAGAAAAATTAGCTTGCTATATAAAAACCAAAATGAAATGACGACATGAGCAGCAAGTGAAAGCACGCTACGAATAGAGAGAAAAGGGGGTATACACGTAGATCCAATGATGGAGCAGCAACAAGCATGCCATGAAAGGAACAAAGCTGCATACATCAACGCAACAATTTGCGTATTAGCAGCAGCAGCGGGCATAAAACAACCAAAAAAGAAATAGAGAAGAACTTGTGTAGATGTAAGCTAGCACTTGGTAAGACGAAATATATTTGCAAATATTCATGAGAATAAGAGGCATACCGGGGCAGCGCTGGGCATACACGGCGGGTCATTCAGAAGACCGGGTTGGTCTTTGCCTCAAACGGCAGGGAACCCACAAACCCAATTTCCCTTCAGACATGGATAAAACCTAATCCCAATTTTACTTCAAGCATGGATCACTGCCGGAACAGAAATTGTGCGGAGCCAGAAAGAAAACCTACATGAGAATCAAGCACTACCAAGAAACATAAAACACAAGGCCTAGAATTTGTACTTCATAAAGTACTACTGAACTGCATCTATTAAGGTGATTCATGAATAAACAAATGACTTCACAGTATTAATAGTTTCACTTCTGTATATCTTACCAGATGGGGGCTCCCCAACTCCCCACACATGGGTCAGGAGGAGGCTTCAAACCAACACCGACACCAACTTACGGCGCTGCACCGACGCCATCTTCAACTTATGGCACCACACCGACGCCATCATACGACACTACACCCAGCACCCTGAGTGCACCTTCCCATGATGTCCCAGCAATTCCAAAGAAGCATGATTTCACTGGATCCTGCAAGTAAGAGCTAGAATGAGTGCATACCATAAGCATCAACATCACAAAAGCAACAATACTAAAATGGCTTTGTTTTGCCTGAAATGCAGCTGCTCGAAGGGCCACCTAGATCTATAGTTGCGGCTATCAGGTCGCTTGGAAACATCGGCCAGACATTTGGTGCTGCTTGCAGCATGGTCGTTGGCAAAAAGCTAGGAGCTCTGCACGACTCACTCTCAAACACAAGAACTGACGGCATTGGCGCCCTGATACGTGAAGGAGCAGTTGCATACCTCAACTCCATTGTGAACAACAAATTCCCTTTCACCACCTAGCAGGTGAAGGACTGCATCGTCATCGCCGTGACCTCTGACGATGCTGCTTCTTCCCAGGCCGGGGTCTTCAAGAAGGCAAATGAATCCCACTACAAGTTTTAGTCCTGGATATCTCCTGGCTAAATTTCTTGCTCCTGTATTTTTCTTGATTAATGCTATATATCTTGTGTGGCGTGATATGTTTTCTTATATTTTGTTGGTTTACCATGTAATATCACTATTCTAAAGAGATTTGCCAGAGAATGTTGCTTGAATCAGAGAATGCTGCTATGCTTAACTGAGAGAATGTAATACCAACAAATTTTCTAATATTTTTTTGTTGATAATTTGCCAATGAAATGACACTATCCACTTATATACAGGATGTATTGCAACTAACAGAGTACATCATTATCGAGACACCTGCAATGATCATTTCTTAAATTGCGCTTCTTGGATCAGAGCACAACTACTAATTTTCTAGTGATCGCCTAAGCAGGACCTCTGTTGTAGTTATTCATAAACAAAGACAAGACATCCTACTCAGTACAAACATTACTATAATATACTGTCAAAAAGTCGGAACCAGACACTGATATGTCAGCGACAGAAAGGACATGATAATATCAGAAACTACAAGTGTATGGTAAACTACAAGCTATGAGAATAAACCTTACAATATATTTGCTCCTTCTTTCCAACTCCCACGGATCATTTATAGTGTGCCTTCTCAAAAGCAGCAAACTTCCATCAATACGTACGACATCAAATTAGGAACCAATGACCATAAAAAATGAAGCGTCCTCAAACCTTGGGAGCCATATGGGACTTGAACCATTTAAAGATCTCTCCTTTCTTCAGGCAGGTAAATTCATGGTATGCATATGCGATATTCAGCTCCTACATGCCTCTCCAGCGAGGAAAATAGTGGATTAGTTGTCCTCATGTTGAACAGATGGGTGTATCGGTTTCTCTCATTTTACCAATGAACCTTTGAATACAATCATCTTATAACAATCCTAAACGTAAATTTCCCAAACATGCATCTGAAGACTACCCGAGAGGAATTGCTCTCGAGTAGACCAGTTCTCCACCAGATCACTCCAATACACCCAGAATCACACGTGAACACAAATTTATAACTTCAGAGCTAAGAAGAGGCGGGTAATTGAGGACAAGTGTGGTTGACAATAACTAAGAGTATCTGAATGTCAACTTAGGAATTTAGTAACTTTACTAATTATCGTTTATTACTTTGGATGCATACAGCAATTGAGTAGCAACTTAACATTTTGCAGATGCTGCACACTGCCCTCAATCCACTGGCCTAGCTCCTCCTCCACCACCCAAAGAAGCGATCCAGAGAGAGAGGGAAGGGGAACCTGTAGGTCCTTGAGACCTTGACGAAGAGGCGGAGGAGAGCAGTCCGCTACGATGCTGGCCGTCCTCGGTGACGATGACGAAACGGGGCTGAGTACATCAGAGGTAACGCCCCCGCTGCTTGTCGTGCGTGCTGCAAGTCGGAAACGAAGTGCCGGCGGTAGCACCTCAAGCTCCTCCTAATGGGCTGCGCTGCTCCTCACCGGCGACCAGCTGCACGTTCCGGCATAGCACGATGAGCGGCGGCGGCGCGCGGCCTGTTCTCCTCGCCAACCACTAGTTGTTCTTCCTGGGCGGCACCGTGGCTGGGAAGGAGAAGGACGGACCTGCCGTTGTCGGGGTAGGAGAGGCCGCGGCCAACTGCTGCTGCTTGGCCGAGGCGAAGGGGTGGGAGCGGAGCCAGTGGCCTTGACCTCCTCGTCGTGCCGCTGTTGCCCGCTCGCCGCCGCTACTGTCGGTAGCTGCTGCCTCCGTGGGCGGCACGGCGTGCGGTGGCGGCGCGAGCAGTGGGCCACGCAGCTCCACCGGCCACCCCTCTTCCTCCGGCGGTGTGGTGCGGCGCAAGTACGACGACGGAGGCGCCGTTGGGAGTAGAAGGCATGGACAGGGATGGAGGCAGAGTTAGGGAAGGGAGAGATCGCGCTAGCGAGTGCTGAGGCGGCGGCCCGTGCGGGAGCTAGGATTTTGACGCAGGGAGAAGCGTTGGTGGGGCGGCGGCGGCTCGTCCGGGAGGGTAGTGGGGATTAGGGGAGGAGGATGGTGATGATTGGTCCTAGGGTTTCAACATGGCTAGGCTTTTTGTCCAATATTTTTCACCTCACGCGGGGGAGATCATGCCCCTGCCCAAACCATTGTCCCCAGCCATATCACCACGCACAGAAAACATACACGCCGACGAGTGGAGCCGGGAACAACTGGCAAGTTGGAATTGTGTAGGCAAGTGCAGCTGTGTGCAACCAGGGATGTACTTAGCAGGCTTGATAACAAGGGTTAGATTGTCCAGCAGCAAATGAGTGTATCAGATCTGTTGTTGGAGCTCGATCGAACGGCCATAAATAGCTAAACTCCGAGGAGCCGGCTGGGACTTGCCTCTATTATACCTTTGGATGGATATGGGAGAGAGAGGGGTCGCGGGCAGGCTTTAACGACGGGGTTTGTCCTCTGGCCGTGTCGGTTCTGGCAAGGATAACCCGACGACGAACAGATCGGTGTCGGGACCCCGGTGGCACCTCAACGCGATCGCGACGTCCGGCTTAACACAAGACGTTCGGCACCTTGCCAAGCCATCTCCATTGGGCCCGATCCAAACGCGCGACTAAAATGGTGTTTCTGTCCGTATGAGTTGGCCCGCGGTTACTTTAGGATAACGGTCTGGCTTGTTCGGCCGACCGTGTCCAGCAGCGCGACTCAAATGTCCGCGTCCGGCCAGCGCTGTCCAGAGCTGACTTTTGCATAGAAATAGTTCAGTCAAATTATACTGACAAATGTATATTTTGACAAGCAAATAAACTAGATTAGATAATATAATTAAAGTAGTGTTACATATGAATAGTACACAATGGTATTGTTCGATAAAAAATAACCAAATGTCACTCAAATTGCAGAAATCAAATTAGGGGGTAAGCATTTAGATTTCCTGCACGAGCCAATATATGCTCAACCAAATCTAGTTGAAGACGGTCATGGGTTTGCATATGATGCAAATTTTTATGCACTTGCATGAATTCTTTCCAAGACGCTACACCTGGCTTTGGCTCAACCAATTGACCCTGGAAATCCCAGCCTTGGTTCAATATGTCGTCATCACGCTCTTCCTCGACGATCATGTTGTGCATGATCACATAAGAAGTCATCACATCCCACATTCTCTCTATGCTCTAGGTTCTAGCTGGGTATCGAACAATGGCCCACCTTGATTGAATCACACCAAATGCTCGCTCCACATCCTTCCTAGCGGCCTCTTGCTCTTTCGCAAACCTCTTGCCTTTCTCATCTTAAGGGTTGCAGATTGTTTTCACAAAGGTGGTCTAGGATGGATAGATATTGTCAGCTAGATCATATCATATGCATTGTCATTGATCGCATAGGAAACTTGTGGAGCACTGCCTTCTGTCGTCCTAGCAAACACCGAAGACCTCTACAGCACATTGATGTCATTGTTTGATCCAGCCATGCCAAAAAATGAGTGCCAAATCCAAAGACCATGTGATGTAATAGCCTCAAGTATGACAGTGCAACACTCCGCATATTGAACTGCCCTTGCCAACCAAAAGGACAGTTCTTCCACTGCCAATGCATGCAGTCTATGCTGCTAAGCATCCTAGCAAACCCCTACGATCGTTGATGGACAGAAGGTGGGCAGTGTCTTCGGTGTTTGGCTCTCTCAGGTATACTTTGCCAAACACTACTACAATTGCACTGCAGAATCTATAAATGGCATCATGGCATGTAGACTCGCTCATGCGCATGTAGTCATCGATGAGATCACCGGGCACTTCATATGCAAGCTGCCGAATGGCAGCTGAACATTTCTGGTAGAAGGAGAAGCCAAGCTTACCAGTGCAATCGTACTTAGCCTCGAAGTAGTCGTCATACTCCCTCACCCCATTGAGTATGTCCAAGAACAGGTTCCTGGACATCTGATAGCGGCGACGGAATGCCTTCTCTTTGAAGACCGGATTAGTTGGGTGGAAGTAGTCCTTGTAAAGGCGTATGTGCCCCTCTTCCAGGTCGCATTCATGTTGGGGATATACTTTCCGGATATCCTCACACTTCCTCACTGACCAGGGTGGCCCACTTCGGATTAGAGCTTTGCTTCACGGGCGTCTCAGTCAGGGAGAAGAAGATGGAGTCCAGTCCGGCTACGGGAAGGTTCAGAAGACTTACCGACTTAGGCCCATAGTATTACTTGTAGTTCAAGATGTACTCTGTAACCAACTCTTAGTCGTAGCCGGACAGATCTCTCATGTAAACCATAGGCCGGATATCTATATAAGTCGTCCTAGGGAGAGCCTTTAGGGCAACACCTCAATAGTCTACAATCTCAACTCACACAGGCGAACCCTTGTAACCCATTGATACGTTGCTAACGTATCTATAATTTTTGATGTTCCATGCTTGGTTTTATCTACTTTCTTATGTTTTGTTCCAACTTTGGAGTACTTTTCATACACTTTCTTGGACTAACCTATTAACAAGATGCCACAGTGCCGGCTGCCTGTTTTCTGCTATTTTTGGTTCCAGGAAGTCAGGAAATGAATATTCTTGGAATTGAATGGGACAAAAGCCAAAGTTGATATTTTCTCGGAAGACTCACAGAGCCAGAAGGAGAGATGGAGAGGGGCCATAGGGCGGCCACACCATATGGTGGCGCGGGCTAGCCCAGGCCGCGCCACCAGGTGGTGTGGGCCGCCTACTGACCTTGCCTCTTCGCCTATAAGATGCCTCCCGATGCATAAACCCTAAATCATCAAGCCTCCAGCCACGAAAAGTTCCGCAGCACCGCCGCCGCCACCGAAGGGGAGATTCGGGGGACAGAAAGTCTCTATTCCGGCACCCTGTCGGGACGGGGAAGTGCCCCCGGAGCCATCTCCATCGATCTCCACCACCATCTCTATCAACACCCGGATTTTTAATCCTAGATGCCCATTATGCCATACCTCGCAATCCCAGGATTACCATTTTTGCGAGACATTGGATATCACAGTACATCATCCATTACACACCATACATAAGGTCTTACACAAAATAAGGATCTCATGATCCAGTCTTAATACAACAAGCAGCGGAAATAAAAGATAAGCGTAGCGGTGGGGTCCATCTTCAGGGGCACAAGCAATGCTGACGAAGGCAGATAGTCCTAGTTATCATAGCCGTCCTGCTGGCCATCATCTTGATAGTCTCCTTCATAGTCTGGCCATGAGAATAGCCAGGGACAAAAGCCATGAGTACTCTTTAAGTACTAGCAAACTACCCCTAACAAGTAATATAGTTCTAGGTTAAAGTGCTAAATCTATGTTTAACTATAAGGTTAAGTTTGAAACCTAAGCTGAGTTCTAAAGCAAAGAAAGATAAGATAAAGGTCTAGAATCACTTAAGTTGGGAAGCTATTGTCATAAACACAACCCTGTTGTGGTCAAGTCAAGATTCATCATTCATTTCATAAGTTGTTTGAAAAATCATCTGACAACGAAACAGTATGGCCATTCCAACTGTCCATAACCGCGGACGCGGCTATTCGAATAGTTTGACACTCTACAGAGGTGGTACACTTTCACCACAAGATTCGATACATCTGTCAGGGATAACCCTAAATCATCATACTTAGTATGCAGATAATCAAACATAACTTTCCCTTTACACACCCTAGTATAAGCACCTCTCCTATGAGCATGGCCTCCCAACCATGAACATAAGTCATCTTGGGCACTGCATAGGTGGACATCATGAGAGGTAGCCTCAGCTCAAACCTCTCCCGCGAGGGAACTAATACTAATGCATATAAATTTCCAGCTAAGCCTTACCCAATTCAGGTAGTGTGGTTGTACGGTAAATTTGGAATGGTATCGCATCCGAATCCAACCATCAGTTTTATAAAAGGGTTAAGGCTCATGCCTCAACATTTTCACCATCATAAACCATTGGTGTTTCGCAACACATGTCAAAACATCTCAATGGAATGACTCATCATTCCAAAGTTTTCATAATTCATTTTCACCAAATGTTCCCATCTAAAGTGACTCAAGTTTTTGCTCTACTCTAAACTACTAAGTTAAGAGTGTTCACTAAGGTGGAAAATATGGGTTCAATCTCATGCCATAGAATGACATCAAAAGGGGTTCTAAATAGGTCAAGTTTTATACTCTTTATGCTACCTTCAAAACAAGTAAAGAACTTTGTGTAAATTAAAGGGAGTAAAGCTTGTAAATAAGACTTGGGGTACTAATAGTCAAAGTAGTGTGACGAAAGCATGCCTAAAGCATCTTTGCTAAACCATCTAGTTTAATCCTAGCTTGCCAAGCATTATACTTGCAAGTGTTAGCTTGCATTGTTAATGGTGGCTTGCCTTGGTTGGTACAGTGGTTGAAGTTTTCTTATTCTTCTTCTTGGTAGAACTCCTCCTCCTCGAAAGCTTGGTCGGTACTATCGTCTATAAATACATACAGAGTACACAATCACCAAACAATACTTAACTAGTCTAATTATCACTATAGGGCACACATTTGATGATCTATTATCATCATAAGCATCACAAGTTTCATTAACTAGTTTCATTCTTTTTATTTTAGAAAAGTAATTTATACTCATTGAAAAATTAACTAAGATTTAATATTCACCACTTAAAATATGGGATCATGTGGACACATGTCATCACCACATATTCTAACATATGGGAATGTGAGTTAAGGGTTGGATCATAATTACTTTGGTTTAAGTTCATTATTTAATGATTTAAAGTGACTAGAAATGCCTATATAGCATTATTTTGGTACTAGTCCAAAGTCACTGCATGTAAACCTTAATATTATTACATAGTTAGATAGATATGATCAAATGTGATTTTTGAGAGTTGGAATCAACTCAAAACCTATCATAGTTGATTTTATAAAAATGTTGCAAGGTGCAAATGCTTCTATTTTGTTATTTTTATTAGGGGAGATCTATAACTCTAATTGAATTAAATCTAATGGGCTTGGATAGATCTTTTCAATAACTTTCAGGCAAAATTGGTTTCATGCAATTTGGATTTGTCAAACTCCTAGAATTGATTTTTAAACTAGTGGACAGAAACTAGATTAACTCTAAATGGAAAATTCTAAATTTGAACCTTTAACACGCGCGGGAATTAACTGGGCCGGCCCAGCTACGCACAGTGAGCGCAGCGGGCTGCCTGACATGCGGGCTCCACCGGTCAGTGGCACAGAAACACTGAAACATTATCTAGCATCCTAGGCCACACGATTTAAAGACGATCCAACGGTGGAGAGTCATCGTCGACGACGGATTACTCCGGCGAGAGTCTGACCTAGACGTGGCGGTGGGGGTCGATTGGGGGCATACCAGGGCTCTAGCAAGGTCGTTGAGGCGGGCAAACGGGCTGGTAGATGATACATTGCAAATGTATCTATAATTTTTGATGTTCCATGCTTAGTTTTATCCACTTTCTTGTGTTTTGTTCCAACTTTGGAGTACTTTTATTATGATTTCTTGGACTAACCTATTAACAAGAGCCATAGTGCCAGTTGCCTGTTTTCTACTGTTTTTGGTTACAGGAAAGTCAGAAAATGAGTATTCTCGGAATTGGACGGGACAAAAGCCAAAGTGCCTATTTTTCCGGAAGGGATCAAGTGCCAGAATACGAGACGGAGAGGGGCCAGGGGCTGGCCACACCACCTGGCCGCGCGGCCAGGCTTGGCCCGCGCCAGGGGGTGGTCTGGCCGACCCAAGCACCCCCTCGGCCTCTCCTTCCGCCTATAAGTTGCCCTCGGGACGAAAACCCTAAGTACCCGATCAAAAATCCACGAAAGAGTTTGTAGCCGCCGTCGTCTATGTCCCTAGATCGGGGGGATCTGAAGCTCTTCTCGGCACCCTGCCGGAGAGGGGAATTCACCCTGGAGGCCTTCTTCATCACCATGCAAGCCTCCGGTGGGATGCGTGAGTAGTTCATCCTTGGACTACGAATCCATGTAGTAGCTAGATGGCTGGTTTCTCCTCCTTTGTGCTTTCATGTTTAGATCTTGTGAGCTCCGTTCATGATCAAGATCATTTATTTGTAATCCATACATGTTGTGTTTGCGGGGATCCGATGGATATTGAGATGCTATTTCAGATTGATTATTGATTCTATCATGTCTTTGTTATTTGAGATCTTACATGCTTTCCGTTGTTAGTAGCTATCTTGGCCAAGTAGATGCTAGCAACTCCAAGAGTTAGTATTTATGCTCGATAGTGGGTTCATGCCTCTAGTAATCTGGGGAAGTGACAGAAATCTCTAAGGTACTAGATGTGTTGTTGCTACTAGGGAGAAAACAACAATCCTTTGTTCATAGAACAATCGTATTGTTTACTTTACACGCAGTTCGTAAATCAATAATCTGTTGCTTGCAACTTAATACTGGAGGGGGTTCGGATGATAATCTGAAGGTGGATTATTAGTCATAGATGCAGTTGGATGGCGGTCTATGTATTATGTTGTAATGCCCAATCAAGTCTCAAAGGAGTCAAGATGATTAGTATATGCATGTATTGCTTTCTCGGTGTTTGTCAATTGCCCCGCTGTAATTTGTTCACCCAGCATGTTATCTATCTAAGGAGAGCCACCTCTAGTGAACTATGGATCCCGGTCCTTTTTCTTTACGTACAATCTACAATTGTTTACTGCTTCGTGTTTACTTTCTGCAAGCTTTTACTTCTTTCCATTCGATACGTTTAATCCTTTGTTTTCCGCAAAACACGGTGAGATTGACAACCTCATCGCAAGTTGGGGACAAAGTTCTATGGTTGTGTTGTGCAGGTCTCCACATTGCTACTAGCACCGGTAGTGCGCCCTGCCAAAGCTCAGCTAGTAACACCTTTGGGGTGTTTCCTTGCTCCTACTGGTTCGATTAAACCTTGGTTTCATAACTGAGGGAAAACTTACTGCTGTGCTCATCGTACCTTCCTCTTGGGGTTCCCAACGAGCTCTACGTCGAAAGTCGAGCGCATCAAGATTTTTCTGGCGCCGTTGCCGGGAAGTCAAGGACATCTTCACAAGGGGAGTCCCTCATAACCAATCTCTTTACTTTGTTGTTTTTGTTTTGCTTAGTTTCTTTTTGCTTTGTTTGCTTGTTTTGTTATTCAAAAAACACAAAAAAATTAGTTTTACTTGTTTTGCTTTCTTATTTGAAACCCCAAAAAAATGACTACTCTTGAGAACACTAAGTTGTGTGACTTCACTAGCACCAACAACAATGATTTTATGAGCACACATATTGCTCCACCTGTGGCTGAAAATACTTTCTTTGAGATAAAACCTGCTTTACTCAATCTTGTTATGAGAGAGCAATTTTCTGGTGTTAGTAATGAAGATGCTGCTTCCCATCTAAATAACTTTGTTGAACTTTGTGAGATGCAAAAGCATAGGGATATAGATGGTGATATTATTAAGCTGAAATTGTTTCCTTTCTCTTTGAGAGGAAAAGCTAAATAGTGGTTGAATTCCTTAACTAGGAATAGTATTGATTCTTGGACTAAGTGCAAAGATACTTTTATTGGAAAATACTATCCTCCTGCTAAGATTATATCCATGAGAAGTGAAATAATGAAGTTTAAACAAATTGATAATGAGCATGTTGCTCAAGCTTGGGAAAGAATGAAATCTTTGGTAAAGAATTGTCCCACTCATGGACTGACTGCTTGGATGATCATCCAAACTTTTTATGCAGGATTGAACTATTCTTCAAGGAACCTATTGGATTCAGCTGCTGGAGGTACCTTTATGACCATCACTTTGGGTGCTGCAACAAAACTTTTGGACAATATGATGGTTAATTATTCTGAATGGCATACCGAGAGAGCTCCACAAGGTAAGAAGGTAAATTCTGTTGAGGAAACCTCCACCTTGAGTGATAAGATTGATATTATTATGTCTATGCTTGTTAATGGGAAAGCCCATATTGATCCAAATAATGTTCCTTTAGCCTCTTTGCTTGCTCAAGAAGAGCAAGTTGATGTGAACTTCATAAGAAATAACAACTTTGGCAACAACGCTTATGGTAATAATGCTTATAGGAACAATTTTGGTAACAAAAATTATAAGCCATATCCTCCCAACAATGGTAATGCTTATGGAAATTCTTACAACAATAAGAGTGCTCCCTCTGAATTTGAAGTTATGCTTAAAGAGTTTATTAGTAAACAAACTGCTTGCAATTAAACTATTGAGGAAAAACTCTCTAATGCTGAAAGAAATATAACATCTTTGGCTGAAGCTCAATCTACTTTGAATAAAATGGTTGCTAAACCTGAAACTAAAGAGAATCCCTTGGCAGCTACTAATGTTATACAAGTAAGAATTGATGAAAATGTTAGACTATTAGCTGAATTACATGCTAAGTGGGAAAGAGAAGATGAAATTGCTAGAAACATTAGTGTTTCTACTATTACCACCACTAGTGTTGAGGCTAGCAATAGTTCTACTACTTTAGATGATAAAGTTGATTTTGATCTTGATGGTTGCAACATTTCTGAAGTTATTAAGTTCCTACAAAAGCTAGCTAAAAGTCCTAATGCTAGTGCTATGAACATGGCCTTTACAAAACACATTACTGATGCTCTCATAAAGATTAAAGAAGAAAAGATGAAACATAAAGCTTCTATTCCTATAAAACAAGAAGATGGTTGGGAACCCATCATTAATATGAAAGTGAATGACTTTGATTTCAAAGCTTTATGTGATCTTGATAGTAGTGTTTCTATTATGCCTAGAAGGATTTATGATATGCTTGATTTGCCTCCTCTTGAAGATTGTTATTTGAATGTCCCACTTGATGCTAATGTTAAAAAGAAACTCATGGGGAGTCTTAATGATGTTCTTATTATGGTTAATGATTTCTATGTCCCTGTTGATTTCTATGTTTTGGATGTTGAATACAATGCTTCTTGTCCTATTACTTTGGGAAGACCTTTTCTTAGAACTGTTGGTGCCATCATTGATATGAAAGAAGACACCATTAAATATCAACTACCACTCAAGAAAGGTATAGAACACTTACCTAAAAAGATAGAAAAGATTTCTTTTGCTTCTCCTATGAAAACAAAATTTGGCCTTAATGCTTCTTCATTTGAGAACACTTGATTCTTTCTTTGGTTCTTTTGCCTAACTTAAAGGCGTTAAAGAAAAGTACTTATTGGGAGATAACCCAAGAGTTTTAGTTGAGTCTTGGAAGTTATTACCTCTGTAATAACCACTCCTTATCCTTTTTATTTGCTTTTTGTGCCAAGAGTAACCTCTAATGAGAGTGAAGTAATGATTGGGAAAGTTGCTGTCCCGAAACAGATTTTTGTGCTTCACCGTAAAAATTCCTGAGAGAGCTCTGTACGTCGTATTGAGCTGAAATTTTTTGTGATTCTGACCCAGGTTGTTATCTAACTTTCGTTAGTTCAACACTTTTTTATTTGAGCAACATAAGGTCTTCGAAAAAATTCGTCTTTGCCTGCTGGTCTGTTTTGACAGATTTCTGCCATTTTTCTGCATTTGCTTCTTGTTAGTTCCTTCTTGAGTTCCTTTGGGGAATTGAGCTTTTTGAGGGAACTGCTACAGTATCTAGTGTTCTAATGGAAGTTTATTTGGTGTTAGAACTGAACCTTGAGACTTATTTATCTTAAGTGCACCAATGTTGCTAATGAGATTGTGTGAAGTTTTGTATGAAGAATTTCAGGTGTATGGAAGGAATGAGTAATGAGATGAAGGATGGACTAAAGCTGAAGCTTGGGGATGCCACGCATGTCACCCCAAGAAATATCCAATAAGTACAAGCATCAAAGCTTGGGGATGCCCAAGGCATCCCCTTCTTCATCAATAAAAATCCCAGATTTCTTCAAAACGCTTCATTTTTATTGTTTCATGCATAGTTGTGTTTTTCTTGGAGCGTCTTCTTTTTCGTTTTCGTTTTGGTTTTTAGTTTGCTTGGTTTGCTTAGTTTTCTGAATAAGTTGGTTGGACCCCCTCTTTCATACTTTGGTTTGCAAATAGTTTGGTTTGGTTTGGAAAAGAGTAGGAAAGTTCATGCTTATGTGGTAAAAAGAGCTCGTTTTTGACTGTGGACTATGCTTTGTCATGCCATGATTGATATTGTTTTGGCTTTATGCTTAGTATTCTTTGCTGTAGCATGACTTTTTATAAACAATTGAGATTTCTTAATTTGCCTTGGATGAATCATGTGTTGTTTTAGCATATTAAAGCATAGTATAGTGGTATTCTCCTTTGATGCTTTATTTGGGTTGACTTGGCACATGCTCACACCATGTTATGACTATCTCAAGTCACCATAGCCTTTATGATCCTTTAGCTTTCAACTTGTAGTATCACTTTATGCTTTGATCAATGATGTTTTGTCGCTCTGCATGATTATGGCTATTATTGCTCTCTTAGTTTGTCGCTCCTAGACTTTTGCTAGCCTCCACAACAAGTATGAGTTCCACTCATGCATCCAACTCCCTAAACCAAGTTTTTCCAAAGAGTCCACCATACCTACCTATTAGCTTATGCTATTCCAAGTATATTCATGCTTTTGTTTACCTTCCACTTGTTATGAGAAAACTAGTGATTAAAGCTCTCACGAACTTGATGGCACACTTTACTTTATTGCCTCTAATAAACTTGAACCATTGGGTCCTTCTTTGTTGCGTATATGTTTGCGCTTTATAAGTTGAAATTAGCAGAACCATGTTTCATGGGGAACGCTTTCAACATTGCACTTGTACTTTGTACCCTGTTGATATTATGTTCTTTTGCTTACGGATCCCGGCGGTGTGAAATAAAAGTGGAACTTGTAAGATCATGGAGTTTGTATGTGTGTTAGAGAAACGCCTGGGCCGCTAGCCTAAGCCATGCCTAATCATGGTGGAAACTTGCAGCATCACTATAATGAGCACTCTATGAAGCATCCTTAATAAAAACCTATGCAAATAGCAAATAAAAAGATCGCTGAGATGCTCATTGTCTGCTTGCCTTGTCATTTTGATTATGGGAAAGCTCCTGTATCATGTGCAAGGGGTACCCCGTTGGTGGTTCTTAATGATACACATATACTTACAATGACAAGAGCTTACTCGTGACTGAAGTTGAGTAGCATGAGGATCGGTCTTCGTAAGTAAGGGGCATGAGATTTCGGTTTATAACTTGTCAAGCATATCCTCTTAGTTGTGTCACTTTAACCTTAATCACCTTCAAGATGATTATGATAGGGGCAATGAGAGCTGAAAACTACAAGTACCATAATTTTTGGAAGCTCTTTATGAGACTTGAATCCCTACTTCCTTTTACAAAAGGCTTTTCTTCCATCGTTATATTGAGTCTCCGCCTTCTATCTTTATGCACCTACTTTGAGAGCATAGTGGCCATTCTTAGTTCTATGTGCATTGTCCCAAGACTTGTTGATTGATGCATAACTTGTTATTGCTTGTTTGAAACTATTGTATCTAGTCAGTCTTATGAACTTTGAAGGTGTCCTATGCATTTATATTTGCTACTCTATTGAGGGACAAGTTGAATACTTTTATGCTATGTTTTATTTATGTGAAACAAACAAACGTCTTGCAAAGCATTGTTATTCATGAATCTTTTGTTTGTGTCTTTTCATGTTGTGTCATAGTTTCTTTGCTTATTGCTAGAACTTTGTCTTTCATGTTATGATTGAAGTACTATGATCCCAGCTTTGAGTGTTTTGCAAATACTTTGATCAAGTCTTTGATGGTGCATGTCACCTCAAAAATTCTTTCTTTTTATCACTTACCTACTCGAGGACGAGCAGGAGTTAAGCTTGGGGATGTTGATACATTGCAAATATATCTATAATTTTTGATGTTCCATGCTTAGTTTTATCCACTTTCTTGTGTTTTGTTCCAACTTTGGAGTACTTTTATTATGATTTCTTGGACTAACCTATTAACAAGAGCCACAGTGCCAGCTGCCTGTTTTCTGCTGTTTTTGGTTCCAAGAAAGTCAGAAAATGAATATTCTCGGAATTGGACGGGACAAAAGCCAAAGTGCCTATTTTTCGGGAAGGGATCAAGTGCCAGAATACGAGACGGAGAGGGGCCAGGGGCTGGCCACACCACCTGGCCGTGCGGCTAGGCTTGGCCCGCGCCAGGGGGTGGTCTGGCCGACCCCAGCACCCCCTCGGCCTCTCCTTCCGCCTATAAGTTGCCCTCGGGACGAAAACCCTAAGTACCCAATCAAAAATCCACGAAAGAGTCTGTAGCCGCCGTCGTCTCTGTCCCTAGATCAGGGAGGGGGATCTGAAGCTCTTCCCGGCACCCTGCCAGAGAGGGGAATTCACCCTGGAGGCCTTCTTCATCACCATGCAAGCCTCCGGTGTGATGCGTGAGTAGTTCATCCTTGGACTACGGATCCATGTAGTAGCTAGATGGCTGGTTTCTCCTCCTTTGTGCTTTCATGTTTAGATCTTGTGAGCTCCGTTCATGATCAAGATCATTTATTTGTAATCCATACATGTTGTGTTTGCGGGGATCCGATGGATATTGAGATGCTATTTCAGATTGATTATTGATTCTATCATGTCTTTGTTATTTGAGATCTTACATGCTTTCCGTTGTTAGTAGCTATCTTGGACAAGTAGATGCTAGCAACTCCAAGAGTTAGTATTTATGCTCGATAGTGGGTTCATGCCTCTGGTAATCTGGGGAAGTCACAGAAATCTCTAAGGTACTAGATGTGTTGTTGCTACTAGGGAGAAAACAACAATCCTTTGTTCATAGAACATTGTTTACTTTACACACAGTTCGTAAAGCAATAATCTGTTGCTTGCAACTTAATACTGGAGGGGGTTCGGATGATAACCTGAAGGTGGATTATTAGTCATAGATGCAGTTGGATGGCGGTCTATGTATTATGTTGTAATGTCCAATCAAGTCTCAAAGGAGTCAAGATGATTAGTATATGCATGTATTGCTTTCTCGGTGTTTGTCAATTGCCCCGCTGTAATTTGTTCACCCAGCATGTTATCTATCTAAGGAGAGCCACCTCTAGTGAACTATGGATCCCGGTCCTTTTTCTTTACATACAATCTACAACTGTTTACTGCTTTGTGTTTACTTTCTGCAAGCTTTTACTTCTTTCCATTCGATACGTTTAATCCTTTGTTTTCCGCAAAACACGGTGAGATTGACAACCTCATCGCAAGTTGGGGACAAAGTTCTGTGGTTGTGTTGTGCAGGTCTCCACGTTGCTACTAGCACCGGTAGTGCGCCCTGCCAAAGCTCAGCTAGTAACACCTTTGGGGTGTTTCCTTGCTCCTACTGGTTCGATTAAACCTTGGTTTCATAACTGAGGGAAAACTTACTGCTGTGATCATCGTACCTTCCTCTTGGGGTTCCCAACAAGCTCTACGTCGAAAGTCGAGCGCATCAATAGACGACGGCGAGGCGAGGCGCGGTTGCGACGGAGCTTGGGGTGCCCTAAATCGCAGACGCCCTTCTCCTCCTGCTGCGGCGGCTCTGGCTCCAATTTCGGCGAGGCAGAGCTCGAGCGGCTTCGGCGAGAGGTGGGTAAGGTTCAGAGAGAGGTGGCGAGTGAGTGAGTGCAAAGAAAAGAAGCTGGGGTGGCCGCTTTATATAGAGTCGACGAGAGGGCAGAGTGAGCTCCGGTGAGGTCATCGGTGACGACGGTGCGGGCTCTCTCGGCATGGGCGAGGGCGGCGATGGATTCTCTGTCCCCCGGCGGTCCTCTGGGGCTTAAAGGCGCGGCAAGGCGAGGTCTATGCTGGTCGGGAGCGTGCGATGCACTGAGCGAGGGCAGCGGTGTTCGACGCGGTTCCTCCAGGCTGCTGGTCGCGAGGCGGCGAACGAGGATGTCTGGGCGGTTGCTGGGCCTGCTGCGGGTGCTGCCACGTAAGGCTAGGGCTTGGCAAGGCCGGTACTGCTCTGGCGGGCGCGGCGCTCCGGGGTTATCGGCATGGCGGACAAAGGCATGGGCGCGAGCAAATGCGGCTGGTCCTCCGCTTGATTTTGGTCGGGGGTTGGTCGAGGCGGTGCGGTGTGATGGCACTTGTCTGCCAGCGAGCGAAGGAGAGCGCGGGACGGGCTGGTGCGAGTTGTCCATGGTCGACCTGGCGCATGGCGTCGGGCGGCTTGGTACTGGAGAAGATAGGGGAGAGGGAGAGAGAGCTAGGGCCGGGGTTTTAGCTGGGGGGACAAGGGGACCAAGTTAGGCCCAAATGGTGACCAAATCCACTGCTCACTATAGTGTTTTGGAATTTGCAAGCTTTGTGTCTACCACCTGTTTGATGAAATGGCCGCAAGAGACCAAAGTTTGAATTTTGGTTTCAAATTTTTTGAGTGATCTCCACTAGTACTAGGTAGTCTCTGGTTGCAAGGGTTTTGAAAATGGAGTTAAATTGGATGATTTTTGAATTAGGGGTGATCTAGGCATATGCATTGAATTCAATTTTCACATGCCATTTAAAATAAGTATTTGAATGTTTTTAGTAGATAAAAAAGTGGGCCTTGGTACCTCATTATGTGTACTAGCAAGGGGTGTAAAGATCTAGAATTATTTCTGTTGAGAAATGAGTGCTAGGAACACTCAAAGTAGTGTAGTGGATTAAAATGACCAAAATGACCATTCCTTATGTTTAATTGTTTTTGATTTGATTTTCTTTGGGTTTTGCTTGGGAAAGAGTTAGATGATGTTTAATTCACCATACAAACATTTTACAACCAAGGAATCACAGAACCATGGCAATTCAAATCAATTCCTAAGTTAAATGCACATACACATGAATGCTTTCATTTTTAATTTGGAAAAGTTTTTGTTAACCCTAATTTTGATGATTTGGATCTTGATAAGCTTGGATTGAAGTTTTGGTATGTTACAATCTCCATCACCATTGCTGATTCCCATGATGAGGAGGGAGTAGTTCTCTCTCGAGGCTAAGGGTTCTACCGGTAGCTATGTGTTCATCTCTCTCTCTCTATGCATGATCTTATTGAGATCATGAGATTGTAATCTATAGATCTATTCTGCTACTCAAGTGCTTTAATGAATCTCTGCTCTCCCCATGTGTGTGAAAGTGACAGCGTGCTCACCATGGTGGCACTTAGGCTAGAGATTACAAATACTTGTTATGAGTTATATTTGGAGTTGGATGTCTTTATGAAATTGTGGTGTTTGTTGGACTCATCTAGTGCTCAAGGTGACAATGTGGGGTTTTCTAGATGGGAAATGCTTACTTTGAGGAGTGCTGTTATAGCCTACCAACGATTAGAGTGTCCAACTGGAGAGTAGTTCAGCGTAGTATCATAAAGAAGAATATATTTATATGAGGGTGATCACTAGTGAAAGTATGATCCCTAGGCCTTGTTTCTAAGCATTGATACACCATTTGCAATTAGATATATTACATGTTTGCTTGCTTCCATCTTTATTTCAGTTTGCCTTTAGTCTTTTCCACGCCATCAAGCTATTTTCTAGCACTGTTACCACTTATAATTATCCATACCACTTGTATTTCACTATCTCTTCACCGAACTAGTGTACCTATACACCTGACAAGTGTATTAGGTGTGTTGGGGACACAAGAGACTTCTTGTATCTTGATTGCAGGGTTGCTTGAGAGGGAATACCTTTGACCACTTCCTCCCTGAGTTCGATAAACCTTGGGTGATCCACTTAAGGGAAAACTTGCTACTGTTCTACAAACCTCTGCACTTGGAGGCCCAACAACTGTCTACAAGAATAGAAGTGCGTAGACATCAAGCTATTTTCTGGCACCGTTGCCGGGGAGGAAAGGTAAAAGGTATTCACACCGGAGGATTAAATAAGAAGAACCTCCCACGGCAAACGCTGATTTTCTGGCGCCGTTGCCAGGGAGGTAAGGTAAAAGGTACTCACATCCTCCAGTGTGAGTGCTCGAAGTTATTTCCTTTAGATTTTACAATTTTGTCTTTTTGTTTCTTGTTTTCACTAGTTAGGCTTAATGGAAAACAACAACAAAATTAGAGAGCTTTATAGTATTTATCTTGAGTTAGGACATGAAGTGTTTGAAGAAAAATTAAAAAACCTATGGAACTTTATTTGCATGCTAATAGCAATGTTGTTAGTATGAATTTTTTGGACACCATTATTGCTAATGCTATGGAATAGTCTAAGCTTGGGGAAGCTAGTTTTTATGAGAATGATCTTTTTATTCCCCCAAGCACGGAGGAGAAAATTTACTTTGATGATACCAAACCTCTAATATATGATGATTACAATGATGAATATGATATTTTCAGTCCACCTACTATTCAGGAGAAAATTAATTATGATTACAATATGCCTCCTATATTTGATGATTATGGTGATGAGAATAATAATGATAGCTATTTTGTTGAATTTGCTCCCACTACAATTAATAAGAATGACTATGTTTATGTGGAGAGTATTAATTCTTTTATGCATGTGGCTCATGATAAGAATGTTTTATGTGATAGTTATATTGTTAATTTTATCCATGATGCTACTGAAAGTTATTATGAGAGAGGGAAACATGGTTTTATGCATCTCAATAATATTAAGTTTCCCCTCTTTATGTTGAAAATTTTAAAGTTGCACTTGTTTTGCTTTTCTATGCTTGTTGCTTTGTGCTTTCATGACATGTTTATTTACAAGATTCATATGCATAGGAAGTGGGTTAGACTCAAATTTGTTTTAAGTTTGCTTCTTGGAACTCTCTTTTACTCTAAATTCATATTTCTTATGTGAGCATCATTGAAATTATCATGCCTAACTTAAAGGCGTTAAAGAAAAGTACTTATTGGGAGATAACCCAAAAGTTTTAGATGAGTCTTGGAAGTTATTACTTCTGTAATAACCGCTCCTTATCCTTTTTATTTGCTTTTTGTGCCAAGAGTAACCTCTAATGAGAGAGAAGTAATGATTGGGAAAGTTGTTGTCCCGAAATAGATTTCTATGCTTCACCGTAAAAATTCGTGTAAAATCTCTATACGTCCTTTTGAGGCGTGAATTTTTTTGCTTCTGCCCCAGGTTATTATATAACTTTCGTTAGTTCAACACTTTTTGATTTGAGCAACATAAGGTCTACGAAAAAATTCGTCTTTACCTGCTGGTGTGTTTTGATAGATTTTTGCCATTTTCTGCATTTGCTTCTTGTTGGTTCCCTTTTGAGTTCTTTTGGGGAATTAAGCTTTTTGAGGGAAGTTCTACAGTAGCTAGTGTTTTAATGAAAGTTTATTTGGTGTTAGAACTGAACCTTAAGACTTATTATCTTGAGTGCACTAATGTTGCTAATAAAGATTGTGTGAAGGAAAAAAATTCAGGTGTATGGAAGAAATGAGTAATGAGATGAAGGATGGACTAAAGCTCAAGCTTGGGGATGCCACGTGTGTCACCCCAAGAAATATCCAAGAAGTACAAGCGTCAAAGCTTGGGGATGCCCAAGGCATCCCCTTCTTCATCAATAAAAATCCTAGGTTTCTTCCAAACGCTTCATTTTTATTGTTTCATGCACAGTTGTGTTGTTCTTGGAGCGTCTTCTTTTTTGTTTTCGTTTTGGTTTTTCGTTTTCTTTTGTTTGCTTAGTTTGCTAAATAAATTGGTTGGACCCCCTCTTTCATACATTGGTTTTCAAATAGTTTGGTTTGGTTTAGAAAAGAGTAGGAAAGTTCATGCTTAATTGTTAAAAAGAGCTTGTTTTTGACTGTGGACTATGCTTTGTCATGCCATGCTTGATATTGTTTTGGATTTATGCTTAGTATTCTTTGCTGTATAATGACTTGTTATAAACAATTGAGATTGCTTAATGTGGCTTGGATGAATCATGCGTTGTTTTAGCATATTAAAGCATTGTATAGTGGTATTCTCCTTTGATGCTTTATTTGGGTTGACTTGGCACATGCTCACACCATGTTATGACTATCTCAAGTCACCATAGCCTTTATGATCCTTTAGTTTTCAACTTGCAGTATCACTTTATGCTTTGATAAATGATGTTTTGTCGCTCTGCATGATTATGGCCATTATTGCTCTCTTAGTTTGTCGCTCCCAGTCTTTTGCTAGCCTCCACAACCAAGTATGAGTTCCACTCATGCATCCAACTCCTTAAACCAAGTTATTCCAAAGAGTCCACCATACCTACCTACTAGCATATGCTATTGCAAGTATATTCATGTTTTTGTTTACCTTCCAAAATAAACTTGTTATGAGAAAACTAGTGATTAAAGCACTCACGAACTTGATGGCACACTTTACTTTTTGCATTTAATAAACTTGACCATTGGTTCCTTCTTTGTTGCGTATATGCTTGCGCTTTATAAGTTGAAATTATCAGAACCATGTATCATGGGGAACGCTTTCAACATTGCCCCGTTGATATCCTGTTCTTTTGCTTACGGATCCTGGTGGTGTGAAATAAAAGTGGAACTTGTAAGATCATAGAGTTTGTATGTGTGTTAGAGAAACGCCTGGGCCGCTAGCCTAAGCCATGCCTAATCATGGTGGAAACTTGCAGCATAACCATAATGAGCACTCTATGAAGCATCCTCAGTAAAAACCTATGCAAATAGCAAATAAAAAGATCGCTGAGATGCTCATTGTCTGCTTGCCTTGTCATTTTGATTATGGGATAGCTCCTGTATCATGTGCAAGGGGTACCCCGTTGGCGGTTCTTTATGATACATATGTACTTACAATGACAAGAGCTTACTTGTAACTAAAGTTGAGTAGCATGAGGTTCGGTCTTCGTAAGTAAGGGGTATGAGATTTCAGCTTATAACTTGTCAAGCATATCCTCTTAGTTGTGTCACTTTAACCTTAATCACCTAAAGATGCTTATGATAGGGGCAAGCTAATAAGTACCATAATTTTTGGAAGCTCTTTATGAGACTTGAATCCCTACTTCCTTTTACAAAGGCCTTTCTTCCACCATTACATTGAGTCTGCACCTTCTATCTTTATGCACCTACTTTGAGAGCATAGTGGCCATTTTTAGTTCTATGTGCATTGTCCCAAGACTTGTTGATTGATGCATAGCTTTGATATTGCTTGTTTTAAACTATTTATATCTAGTCACTCTTATGAACTTTGAAGGTGTCCTATGCAATTATATTTTCTACTCTATGAGGGACAAGCTGAATGCTATTATGCTATGTTTTCTTTATGTGAAACAAACAAACGTCTTGCAAAGCATTTTTATTCATAAATCTTTTGTTTGTGCCTTTTCATGTTGCAACATAGTTGCTATGTCCTATTGCTAGAACTTTGTTTTTCATGCTATGTTGAAGTACTATGATCCCAGCTTTGAATGTTTTACAAATACTTTGATCAAGTGTTTGATGGTGCATGTCACCTCAAAAATTATTCTTTCTTTTTATCACTTACCTACTCGAGGATGAGTAGGAGTTAAGCTTGGGGATGTTGATACATTGCTAACGTATCTATAATTTTTGATGTTCCATGCTTGGTTTTATCTACTTTCTTATGTTTTGTTCCAACTTTGGAGTACTTTTCATACACTTTCTTGGACTAACATATTAACAAGATGCTATAGTGCCAGCTGCCTATTTTCTGCTGTTTTTGGTTCCAGGAAGTCAGAAAATGAATATTCTCGGAATTGGACGGGACAAAAGCCAAAGTTGATATTTTCCCGGAAGACTCACGGAGCCACAAGGAGAGATGGAGAGGGGCCACAGGGCGGCCACACCATATGGTGGTGCGGGCTAGCCCTGGCCTCGCCACCAGGTGGTGTGGGCCCCCTGGCCACCCACCGACCTTGCCTCTTCGCCTATAAGATGCCTCCTGATGCATAAACCCTAAATCATCAAGCCTCCAGCCATGAAAAGGTCCGCAACGCCGCCACCACCGAAGGGGAGATTCGGGGGACAGAAAGTCTCTGTTCCGGCACCCTGCCGAGACGGGGAAGTGCCCCCGGAGCCATCTCCATCGATCACCACCACCATCTCCATCACCATTGCTGATTCCCATGATGAGGAGGGAGTAGTTCTCTCTCGAGGCTAAGGGTTCTACCGGTAGCTATGTGTTCATCTCTCTCTCTCTATGCATGATCTTATTGAGATCATGAGCTTGTAATCTATAGATCTATTCTGCTACTCAAGTGCTTTAATGAATCTCTGCTCTCCCCATGTGCGTGAAAGTGACAGCGTGCTCACCACGGTGGCACTTAGGCTAGAGATTACAAATACTTGTTATGAGTTATATTTGGAGTTGGATGTCTTTATAAAATTGTGGTGTTTGTTGGACTCATCTAGTGCTCAAGGTGATAGTGTGGGGTTTTCTAGATGGGAAAGGCTTACTTTGAGGAGTGTTGTTATAGCCCTACCAACGATTAGAGTGTCCAACCGGAGAGTAGTTCAGCGTAGTATCATAAAGAAGAATATATTTATATGAGAGTGTTCACTAGTGAAAGTATGATCCCTAGGCCTTGTTTCTAAGCATTGATACACCGTTTGCAATTAGATCTGTTACATGTTTGCTCGCTTCCATCTTTATTTCAGTTTGCCTTTAGTCTTTTCCACGCCATCAAGCTATTTTCTAGCACCGTTACCACTTATAATTATCCATACCACTTGTATTTCACCATCTCTTCGCCGAACTAGTGCACCTATACATCTGACAAGTGTATTAGGTGTGTTGGGTACACAAGAGACTTCTTGTATCTTGATTGCAGGGTTGCTTGAGAGGGAATACCTTTGACCACTTCCTCCCTGAGTTCGATAAACCTTGGGTGATCCACGTAAGGGAAAACTTGCTGCTGTTCTACAAACCTCTGCACTTGGAGGCCCAACAACTGTCTACAAGAATAGAAGTGCGTAGACATCACCCATATCCGGCTCTGCCGTATTACTGGATTGCTAGCAGGA
This sequence comes from Avena eriantha, assembly GCA_910589775.1. Taxonomy (NCBI): domain Eukaryota; kingdom Viridiplantae; phylum Streptophyta; class Magnoliopsida; order Poales; family Poaceae; genus Avena; species Avena eriantha. The sequence goes on along the minus strand of OU342741.1, from coordinate 194,420,559 downwards.
GTAGGATCCGTCCAAAGCCGGCGGATTCGAACCTGGGTAAACTTGTGTTCTCACCGTCCCAGAGCACCGTATGTCTCACACCACTCTCTTCTGCATGCCTCGAGGACCCCCTCATGGCGTACTTGTCATCAATCCGACGTAAGTTGGCGCCCACCGTGGGGCAAGTGAGCTTCGGATCTGCGTTCCGAGCGAAATCTGCAAGAATCAGCATCGGTGAAACCATCACCGTCGGTTGCATCCTCTACGCCAACGACGTCCCTCTCATTGTTCTCGACGAGACCTGGATTCCGGCTAAGGAGGCTGTGATTGCCTACACCATCATGTCTTTCGGCGAGATCGATGTTTACATCGGCTTTGCTGAACCTGCCCCACCCACCCCAGCGGTGATGATAGAGGCAGAAGAATCTTCTGGGTCCCCTTTGTCCGCGGAGGCGGTAGAGTTCCAGATCTCAGAAAACCCTAATCCCACCCAGCCCGCACTAGTTGCGGAGATAGTGGAGAAATCCGAGCTTGAAGAAGACCTAGCGGTCCAGATCAATTCTAGAGTGGATCTCCCTGGAGAGATCGAATCCCAGATCGACCCACCCGCCGAAGTCAAAATCCAGGAGGAGCATAACAAAGACACCGATTCCGGCTCTGATGACGCCGGGACAGACATGCCTTTCCTAAGGTACACGCTGCGACGTATGATAATGCAAAATTCAAGCGCAGATGCAATTCTCGAAGCCATCAGGAGTTTCGATGAAGCTGGTCGCGAGAGCCACAGATACTTCAGAAAGCACGCGACGCACTTCGTCGGATATGTTGGATCCGGATCCGGCTCTTCCGATGCTGGAGACAACACCGACTCTGTGCTAGAGGCAATTGGAACAAACGCCGACGTACCCGCATCTTCGGATGAATCGATGACGTCAGCATATTTCCGAAAGTTCTCCGTGGAATATGAAGAGGAGTATAACTCCGGCTGCAGAAGAAGGAGAAGCCATGGATGAAGGATTTGGGGAACACTCTCCCAAAGCGCGGGATGACATGGAAGTCGGAGATAATCCCGAAGTCCAGATGTCCGAAAGTACCGATCAGAGCTTGACTTCGGGAAACGGACCCAAAGCCGTCTTTGCTACCGGCGGTGCCAAGAAGGCAAAGAAGAAGAACAAGATCCCGACAAAAGATCCTTCGGCAGAGGAGGTGATTGCCGAGAAATATGAGGAAGACTCGGATGGAGCACTTATCCCAGACGAGCCCAAAAAAGAAGAATCGATGGATGGACACGTAATCACTAAAGGTGCGCGTAAATTCATCGATGCTCCATTAACCACACCTATCCCTACAGCTGCAGAACTTACTGCTGAAGAGCTGGACGAAAGGGCCCAGGCCCTAGAAGCGCGTCGTCAACAACTCCTGGATGAAGCCAAAAACATTGAGGAGGAGAAGAAACGCATGGCAACTGCGGAGAAGTACATCTCTCGGTAGCATCAGAAAACCCGGAAACGTCACACACGTGACGGTCAATTCCTGGAAGTGCTAAAGGTTCTCTTTGAGGGAGATCCAGGGATGCCTCGTCTCGACAGCAAAGGAGATCTGGTATATCCAACACCGGTACAGAACACTATCGCAGCTCGGGATATCCTGTAAAATAATCCAGGCCCAGAACAGGTTCGATTGGGCATCAAGCTAAGGGTCTGGAACAACAAAGGTTGTGAAATTCGGAAGAGGAAAACTGGTCTCCAAATCCGACCAATGTCACACGGACTCAGCCTGGAATGACATAAGGCCCCAGCGTGTTCCGGAATAGCATCACTGTTCCGACCGACGGGAAGACAACTGCTCCAGAATCGGATCATCGGGACAACACCACAAAACTGCACGCGACTAGCACAATGTTGCTCTAGCCGCCGAGCAAGACGCAATTGTTGCACTGATCCGAGAAATCCTCCCCGGCAAGAGTCGAATGATCTCAGGGAAGAAGACAAAGAGAAACATCGGGAAGAGGACCGGCAAAGAATGCCACCCTCTAGACATACAAGCCGTCCGGCTAAGCCCCACCATGGTGGGAACGACGGACGAAGGAACGACGGACATCGTGCCGAGTCAAGCCGGCATGGGGCTCGTCGTAATGAAGACCCTCCCCAGAACCGGAATAATGACGCTCCGGATGGAGGCCGACGATCAGCCAGAAATAACCCAGCTGCTCCACCATCTCCACCAAGTAGCCATCACAACGGCTCTCAAGGAGGCCAGGGAGGGCGTCGAGGTGGAGGAGGTGGTGGCAGAAGCCGAAGTCCGGCTCCAAGGCACCGCAGCCACAGCCGACATTCGGGACGATCTCTATCCCCGAACGATGCAAGGCACATGATCAACTCCAACATAGAGGCGCGGCGCTATGAAAACGATGATATATACATGGGCCCAAAGTGCTTCGGACCACGTATAAGATCCACAAGATTCCCGGAAGGATTTTCTATCTCGAGACATATCCAAGCCTATGACGGCATCGCTCGACCAGATACCTGGCTACAGGATTTCTTCCAAGCTTGCTGCATCGCCAAAGGCGGAAACAGCCTGGTCGCAACCCGATATCTCCCACTCATGTTGCGGAAGACGGCACGATCATGGCTCAATGAACTTCCGAAGAACACCATCCACAACTGGTATGACATGCAAAGTGCGTTCTTTCAGAATTTCGAAGGCACATACTGGAGGCCCGGTACGGTCGGAGACCTATAGCGTTGCACCCAGAAAGCCGGAGAAACTTGCCGGAATTACCTCGGACGATGGATCGACACCAAGAACTCTTGTGAAGGAGTAAATGACCAAACTGCGATTGAAGCTTTCATTGCAGGTCTCCCAAGACAAAGTCACTGATTTGGGAGAGATGATAGAAACAGCGAGCAAGTATGCAGATGCTGACGATGATGCAGAGGGACTACTCAACGCCCTAGCTGTGCCACAGTCGGCAAAACAACCAGGGCAACAAGCTCAGAAGCGCAAGAACACCTCGGAAGAGAAACCCAACGCGGAAACGGCAGTGGTCACTACTACTTTCAGGTCTAGAGGACGAGGAGGACGCGAAGGAGGCTACGGGCGTGGCCGTGGGACTTGATACGTACAAAACGTATCTACTTTCCCGAACACTTTTGTTGTTGTTTCTCCTCTATACTTGTGTGATTTGGATGCAACTAATGCGAACTAACGCTGTTTTCAGCAGAATTGCCTTGGTGTCTACTTTTTGTGCAGAAAATCAACTATCAGGAAAAATCCCGGAAAATATGCCAAAAATCCTATTTCACCCGAAGACTCTAGGAGCCAGAATACGAGACGGAGAGGAGCCCTGGGGTGGCCACACCACCTGGTGGCGCGGGCCAGGCCAGGCCGCACCAGGGGGTGGTGTGGGCCCCCCAGGCACCCCCTCGGCCTCTCTCTTCGCCTATAAGGAGCCTTCTGACCTAAAAACTTCGGGGGGTTCGACGTTTTTCCACGAAAAGTTCCGCTGTGCCGCCGCCACCGAAGGGGAGATTCGAGGGACATAAAGTCTTTGTTCCGGCACCCTGCCGGGACGGGGAAGTGCCCCCGGAGCCATCTCCATCGATCCCCACCATCATCTTCATCGACCATCCATGTTTCTTCCATCTATGAGTGAGTAATCCCCCGCTGTAGGCTATGGGGATGGTAGGGATTGGATGAGATCGTTCATGTAATGGCATCAGATTGTTAGGGCATAGCCTAGTATCTCTATTAGTGCTTTATGACTTTGTTGCAACTTTGTTGTGCTTAATGCTTGTCACTAGGGCCCGAGTGCCAGGATTTTAGATCTGAACTTATTATTGATTCATCATGATAGTATTGTTTTGGGTCTTATCTACAAGTTGTATACACACGTCGTTGTCCGGAACCTATGGTCCCGAAGTGACAGAAATCGGGGTAGCTGGAAGGGAAAGGCTTTAATGTGAGGATCACATGTGTTCACAGAGTGTTAATGCTTTGCTCCGATGCTCTATTAAAAGGAGCACCGTAATTGCCAGTAGTTCCCTAGAGGCCCCGCTGCAAACGGGCTGGCAGGACAAAAGATGTTGTGCAAGTTCTCATTGCGAGCACGTATGACTATATATGGAACACATGCCTAGGATTGTCTAGTACTTGGGTGCTTTATCTTATTTATCTACAATTGCCCTATGTTCTGATTGCTATGTGAATTGTCTTGTCCATGCAACGCCCGTCCATCCATCCTTGTGCCTACCGCACTCGAATCCCACTGTTTACTGCTTTGTTACTACTGTCTTTGCTTTGTTACTACTGTTACTTTACTATTCCTACTACAAAACTGTTGCTACTGATAAACTGTTGTGAGCAAGATTGTTTCTAGGTGCAGCTGAATTGACAACTCAGTTGTTAAGGGTGATAAATATTCTTTGGCTCCCCTTGTGTCGAATCAATAAATTGGGTTTCACTTCCCTCGAAAATACTACGATACACCCCCTATACTTGTGGGTCATCAAGACTATTTCCTGGCGCTGTTGCCGGGGAACATAGCTTTATTTATCAAGTTCACTTGGATTCTCTATTGTTCGCTGCTTTCCATCCATCATGGGTAAGTCTCGTGATGGCAAGGTTCCTATTTTACCATCCACTACAAGAAGAGGTACGGTTCTGAACACCTCTATCGCTCTTGATTCACCGTCTGTTCTGAGTAAGTTCCTTACACCACCACATACACATGCTACACACACTTCTACTACTGATGAATCTGAAACTTCTGATGCTTATGATGCTGCTTCTACTGTGCTTGATAAGAGTGGTTCATTAGGTCCTTTCCTAGATGCTACGATTGCTAGAACTATAGTTGGAAATACCGAAACTCCTAATGAACACACTGCTACACCTGTTAGCTCACCTAAGTCTAGTGAGAGTTATGATGCTGAAGAAGATTATGTTGAGATGACTGATGAGTTTATTGAAGAATGTAGGAACACCCATGATAGGAGCGCTGCTAAGAATCTCCTTGAGAGGCGTAGTATTAGACCCAAATTATCTCCTACTGCTAAGTTTGCTGCTTCTCCTGTAAACATTATAGATGAAGATTATGATTCTCTCTCGATCTATCCTACATAGCTATTGTCGAGAAAGAACCTTTTGGCGGGACTAAGAATGAAAGTGCGGTAGCACATATGAATGAACTTTCTACCATGAGTGGCTTGTTTTCTGATGATATTAAAATGCGTACTTACTTTGTTGCTAAGATTTTCCCTTTTTCACTGAAAGGAGAAGCTAAAACTTGGTTTGGTAATTTACCTCCTGGATCTATTGATAGCCCTGAGTGCTTGTTTAATACTTTCCTGCAGAAATATTTTCCTCCTAGTGCTAGACATGCTGTTTTGCAGGAACTTTTTGATTTTAAACAGGGAGAAAAAGAGGTATTGCCCGAATCTTGGGCAAGGTTTTGTGCTTTGATTCATGCACAGGCTGGAAGTCCATTACCTAAGAATGAACTACTTGATATATTTTATAATGGACTAACCGAAGAATCTAGGACATACCTAGATAGTTGTGCTGATTGTGTTTTCAGGAATAGGACTCCTAAGGAAGTTGAGGAATTAATGGCTAAAATAAGCAAGAATTATGAAGATTGGACTCCTCCTAAACAAGCTATTCCTAAAGTAATTGTACCTGAACCATCTATTATGGTGCCTGTTTCAACATCAAAGAAGAGGGGAGTTATTGAATTAAATGATGAAGTGATGAAGGAAGCTAAGAAATGTCTTAAGGAGAAGGGAATTAAAGCTGCAGATGTCAAGAATTTACCTCCTATAGAAGAATTATGTAAGCCTATTCCCTATTCACCCACTATTGAGGTACACTCTCTCCAACACTTTGATGAAGGTGATATCCCTTACTTGAAACCTCCTGATCAATGCTTAGAATAATTTGATATCTTTATTGTTAAGCAAGATAACTTTAATAAAAGGGTGCAAAATCATCTAATGGAAAACACTAGAGCTATTGTTGAGTTGAAAGATATTGTGGAAAGAACCTCTAATGATGTTAAAATGATTGTTAAACACTTTCAAATGGTTCAAACTCAAATAGATCAACTCGTTAAAGTGCAAAACGACTTGCTAGTTAATGCTGCTAAAGAACAACACGCTTATGAAATTAGAACTAGAAGTGGTGCTGCTACCCAGGATCCTCTATATCCTGAGGGGCATCCCAAAAGAATTGAGCAGGATTCTCAACGAGCTGAAAATAGTGGTTCTACTCGTAAGAAAAGGAAAAAGAAACATAAAACTATTGTAGAACCCTCTGAACCTGCTATAGATCCTAATAGTATATCTATCTCTGATGCTGAAACTAAAAGTGGTAATGAAGAAAATGAAGTTCCTAATGAAGAAAAAGTTGAAGAAGAACCTGAAAACCACACTAATACTACTAAATACACCAAAGAAGATTTTATTGCTAAGAAACATGGTAGTGAAAGAGAACCTTGGGTCCAAAAACCTATGCCTTTCCCTGATAAGAAACAAAAGTCAAAGGAAGATGAACACTATAATAAGTTTTGTGAGTGGATGAAGCCTTTATTCTTGCAAATTCCTTTGACTGATGCTATTAAATTGCCTCCTTACTCAAAGTATATGAAGGACATTGTCTCGAATAAAAGGAAGATCCCTAATGAAGAAATCTCTACTTTGCTTGCTAATTATTCCTTCAATGGTAAGGTTCCTAAGAAACTTGGAGACCTAGGGATTCCAACTATCTCTTGCTCTATTAAGAACAGTTATGTTAGAACTGCTTTGTGTGATTTGGGAGCTGGAGTTAGTGTTATGCCTTTCTCTCTATATAAGAGGCTTCAGCTTGAAAAATTGATACCAACTGATATATCTTTGCAAATGGCTGATAAGTCTACCACTATTCCTGTGGGTATATGTGAGGATGTACCTGTCCAGGTGGCTCATAATTGCTTGATATTAACTGATTTTGTTGTGCTTGAAATGCCTGAAGATGATAATATGTCTATTATTCTTGGGAGACCTTTTCTTAATACTGCAGGAGCTGTTATTAATTGTAATCAAGGAAAGGTGACCTTCAATGTTAATGACAAGGAACATACTATCTATTTCCCCAAGAAGATTGAAATGACTTATGGTTTAAATTCAATTGAACATGTTGAAGGCATTCAAGTTGGAGAAATATATTGTCCCATACCAAAAGAAAAATTTGAAACTATTATGATTGGGACCATTGCTATCAAGGTTGAGGTAACATAATCATTAGTGGAATACAAAGTTTGTCTCATATGCAATTGTTTCGGTAGCAAGACTTGATCAACCTTGCTAACAAAAGGATTCCATTGAACAAAACAATGTTTTCATTATGATTATCCCCGTTTATTTCTATCCTTTGCATTTTAGTTTTTGCTTTCGTTTAGTTTTCTTTGTGTTGTTAGTTGCTTGCATGCTAGAACTTCTGTAGTTCTAGCCTTGTTTTTGTCCTTGCATCATGTTTCCAAAAAGAAAAAATTTGTCTGTCAGAAAAAATCATTCTTCTATTTCTGAAAAATTCCCAAAAATAAAGTGTCTCAAAAAATTCCAGAAAATTCATATTAAATTTTTACGTGAAAAAAGGGGCAGAGGAGTACCTGGTAGGTACCAGGGGGCCCACCAGGCAAGCACACCACATGGTGGCGAGGCCAGACCTGGGTGGCGCCATGCCCTGGTGTGGGCCACCCTGGCCCCCCCACTACCTCTCTCTCCTGCCACTTTCTTCTCTGTCCCGAGTAAGATCCAGTTCATAGCTCGAAATCGCGTTCTCTCTGTGCTTGCCCTCGATTTCTTCGATCTCTTTGCTCAGCCCATCTTTCTTGCTGAAATTTGGAGCAATTGTTCCTTGGTATGTGACTCCTCCCCTTGTCCAAGTAGATTTGTGTTTAGTGGATTGTATGTTGAGTATTTTGCTGCTGTAGGTGACTGGTTTTGAGGGCTTGTAAGCTTGTTTGATGCTTAGAGATATAGTTTTGATGCATGTTTAGGCCTCTTGCTAGTCCCTGTGAGTAGAATCCTTCATTATATTTGCTTTGCAATCACTTGTTTAATAGGTATTTAAATTTCAGAATACCAAGCATGAACAACCACACTTTTGGAGAGATTTTGCAGTATTGTAGGTGTGCGTATGACAAGGACCGTGAAGAAAATTCAAGGGCGGCCCGCTGATTTGTTGGAGCTTTACCGAGGGGTGACCAATGATGATGACCGCGTGGCGCAGCGCGGAAAGATAAGAAACATCCAACTCCCTGCTCTTAGATACTTTGCATACTACCTTGCCACTAGTGTATTGGGTAGGGAGAACACTAGTAATATCTCCAACTATCACTTAGCTTTCCTTGCTGCTGCGCTCAACAATGATACTCGGTACAATCTTGGCTCTCTTATTGTTTGCCGCCTAGCTGCTAGGGGGCCTATCTATGGGGGCATCATTGCCTCGCGTGTAGTCAATGCATTAGATCTTTCAGTGGATCCCGATGATGTTATGCTAGCACCATAGAGGCTCGACCTTGTTGCCATGAAAACTCATCACTTTGTCACTGCTACCTCTGATTTGAACAATCTAGTATATAGGATGCTTTTCACTGACGGGGATGAAAGCGAGATCCTTTTGCCCCAGCCTGCTTTGTTCAGTGTTGACAGGAGACCGTGGTCGTGCTCCAAGGAGGAGGTGGACGAGCAGCTTCGCTTATTGGGTTTCCACGAACAGCACCAGGAGGATGTGCCCTCCTATGATTATTCCGCACATTACAGAGGGATGTACTCTGGCTCGCACCAGGACGAGGGTACCTCCTCGTCGTACCCCAGTGACACTTCATCTTGGCCAGCCTGGGATTGATACCCACTTAGGCCAAAAGCCTAAGCTTGGGGGGGGGGGGGGGTACGCCGACACCGCACTCATCTCCATATCATGTTGCGTCAGTTCTTTGTATATTCATGTTTTCATTCTCTTTCTAGTTTTCGTTCTTCTTTGCTTTTGCTTTCTAAAAACACAAAAAGACCAAAAATATTTTTGTTGTTTCTCTTTGGTTTGCTTCTTCTTTTTGCTTTGGTTTGCTTTTTCCTTTTTGGTTTGTTTGAACTATTTGAAAAACCCAAAAAGATTTTGCTTTGCTTGTTTTTCTCTTTTGGCTCTTGTTTAAAAATCGAAAACACCAAAAATATTTGTCGTTCTTCTTTGGTTTTTGCGAGTTGGCTATAGGGTTCGGCAGTTCTCAGTGGATTATTGGTTTCATATTATTATTCAAGCCACACAAGTGAAGAGCAATAATGAGGATCAATGACAACTTGAGGTGTGGTAAGAGGCTGGTAACGAACTCTATTTGTCTTCATTTTTTTACATATACTCATCATTGTGAGCTTGCTTAGTCCGTTCATGTAGAGTGTATGTTTTCTTTGTATGCTTAGTAGTTCTTTCTTTCTTGTGATTAGCTCCAGCTCGCTAATAGTTTGTAGCATGTCTCATGAATGTTTGCTTGCATTACTCTATTCATAAATTGGTATGGCACTGTGGTATCCTCCTCTGAATGTTTCATTTGATCGACTTGGCACATGCTCACGCATGCACATGACTGTAATAATCAGTTAAGCCTTGACGAAATATTTTGCCTTGAGGATCTTGAATCATTTTCATGCCATGAGTAGTCTTGTTTTGTTGTAAGCATGATAATGACAGCTATTGCTCTCTCGTTTGTCGCTCCCTTACTATTGCTAGCCTTCATTTCCACTGAGTGTTTTACTCATGTTTCTAACTCCCTAAACCAAATATTTCCAAAGTGTCCACCATACCTACCCATTAGCATCACTTGCTACTTCCGTGCATATTCAATATGCCTTGTTTTCTTTCAAATAAAATGTTTGCTTGTTATGAGAAAGTTAGTTAGTAAAGCTCTCACGAACTTGATGACACACTTTATTTTCTGCATTAATAAACCTGAACCATTGCGTCCTTCTTTGTTGTGCATATGCTTGCGCTTTATGAGTTGAAGTTAGCAGAACCATGTATCATGGGGACCGCTTTCAGCGCTTCATAGGTACTTTGTACTTAGTTGGTATCATGTTCTTTTGCTTATGGATCCCGGCGGTGTGAAATATAAGTGGAACTTGTAAGATCATGGAGTTTGTATGTATGTTAAAGAAACGCCTGGGCCGCTAGCCTAAGCCATGCCTAATCATGGTGGAAACTTGCAGAATAACCATAATGAGCATTCTATGAAGCATCCTCAATAAAAATCTATGCACATAGTAAATAAAAAGATCGTTGAGATGCTCATTGTCTGCTTGCCTTGTATTTTGATTATGGGATAGCTCCCGTGTCATGTGCAAGGGGTACCCCGTTGGCGGTTCTCTATGATACGTATATACTTACAATGACAAGAGCTTACTTGTGACTGAAGTTGAGTAGCATGAGGATCGGTCTTCGTAAGTAAGGGGCATGAGACTTCAATTTATAACTTGTCAAGCATATCCTTTTAGTTGTGTCACTTTCACCTTAACCACATTAAAGATGCTTATGATAGGGGCAATGAGAGCTCAAAGCTAATGAGTACCATACTTTCAGCATTTGGAAGCCTTTCAAAATTATTCAAAACCTTTTTTCTTCTACTTGTTGAGTCTCCACATATTCTTTGAGCACCTTATTGAGAGCATTAATTGTTATTTTTTGTGTTTGTTCCATTACTTGATTATTTGTGTTATGACTTTGATGCTTGTATCTTTGATATCTTTACTTCTAGTCATCACTTGAACTTCAGAGGTGCCTTGACATTCATAATCCAAGGCAAGCGAGATACCACTCTATCATACCTTTCTATGAGCATTGTAATGTTGCTTATGTTTGTGCTTCGTGCTACTTATTATTCTTGAGTTGGAATCTCTTCATAGCTTGCAATGACTATTAAGTAGACTCGGTTGCATACTCTTTATTATGAATTGTCTAAGTAGTTGATCACATTGCTGAGATTATTTACATCATATGAAGCAAATGTGTTCATGAAAGTTCTTTTATCGCACTCAGTTTTCAACTGAATTGCTTGAGGACAAGCAATAAGCTAAGCTCGGGGGGAGTTGATACGTCCAAAACGTATCTACTTTCCCGAACACTTTTGCTGTTGTTTCTCCTCTATACTTGTGTGATTTGGATGCAACTAATGCGAACTAACACTGTTTTCAGCAGAATTGCCTTGGTGTCTACTTTTTATGCAGAAAATCAACTATCAGGAAAAATCCCGGAAAATATGCCAAAAATCCTATTTCACCCGAAGACTCCAGGAGCCAGAATACGAGACGAAGAGGAGCCCTGGGGTGGCCACACCACCTGGTGGCGCGGGCCAGGCCAGGCCGCGCCAGGGGGTGGTGTGGGCCCCCCAGGCACCCCCTCGGCCTCTCTCTTCGCCTATAAGGAGCCTTCTGACCTAAAAACTTCGGGGGGTTCGACGTTTTTCCACGAAAAGTTCCGCTGTGTCGCCGCCACCAAAGGGGAGATTCGAGGGACAGAAAGTCTCTGTTCCGGCACCCTACCGGGACGGGGAAGTGCCCCCGGAGCCATCTCCATCGATCCCCACCATCATCTTCATCGACCATCCATGTTTCTTCCAACTATGAGTGAGTAATCCCCCGCTGTAGGTTATGAGGATGGTAGGAATTGGATGAGATTGTTCATGTAATGGCATCATATTGTTAGGGCATAGTGCCTAGTATCTCTATTAGTGCTTTATGACTTTGTTGCAACTTTGTTGTGCTTAATGCTTGTCACTAGGGCCCGAGTGCCAGGATTTTAGATCTAAACTTATTATTGATTCATCATGATAGTATTGTTTTGGGTCTTATCTACAAGTTGTATACACACGTCGTTGTCCGGAACCTATGGTCCCGAAGTGACAGAAATCGGGGTAGCCGGAAGGGAAAGGCTTTGATGTGAGGATCACATGTGTTCACGGAGTGTTAATGCTTTGCTCCGGTGCTCTATTAAAAGGAGCACCTTAATTGCCAGTAGTTCCCTAGAGGCCCCGCTGCAAACGGGCTGGCAGGACAAAAGATGTTGTGCAAGTTCTCATTGCGAGCATGTATGACTATATATGGAACACATGCCTAGGATTGTCTAGTACTTGGGTGCTTTATCTTATTTATCTGCAATTGCCCTATGTTCTGATTGCTATGTGAATTGTCTTGTCCATGCAACGCCCGTCCATCCATCCCTATGCCTACCGCACTCGAATCCCACTGTTTACTGCTTTTGTTACTACTGTCTTTGCCTTGCTACTACTGTTACTTTACTATTCCTACTACAAAACTGTTGCTACTGATAAACTGTTGTGAGCAAGATTGTTTCCAGGTGCAGCTGAATTGACAACTCAGTTGTTAAGGCTGATAAATATTCTTTGGCTCCCCTTGTGTCGAATCAATAAATTGGGTTTCACTTCCCTCGAAAATATTGCGATACACCCCCTATACTTGTAGGTCATCAGGACTTCGAGAGTTCAAGGTAGAGGAGACCAACAACCAGGCAAAACCTACACTTGGGTCGACATTGCCAATAACCCATGTGTGCATCACCTAGACGCCAATGGGGGCTCGTCCCACACCAACGCTGAGTGTCGTTTCAATGATGACATCAAGAGAGATGACACCGCTTGGTACAAAGCTAAGCAGAAGAAGGGAAAGAAGAATCCTGAAAAAGATAAAGAGACCAAGGAAGATTCCGACATGGAGGAAGCTGATGCTTCAAATCCCAAGCCGTAAGGGAAGAAAAAATTTCCGACCAAGAAAGACACTTATGTCACCTTCCTCGGATCTCAACCAGCAAAGGTCAAGAAAGTAGTTCTACATGAGCTCAATGCAACAGTTCTAGCTGTCCCCCAATTTTTGGATTGATCGGAAGTGGTAATCACGTTTGACCGTGCTGATCATCCACCTAAGCTACACAGGCGAGGAAAATACGCTTTAATTATCAATCCACTTTTTGACGGTTATGGTTTCTCCAAGACTCTCATGGACGGTGGCAGCAGTATCAATATTCTGTATGTCGAAACGCTACACAAAATGAAGATCTTGGAGACCCAGCTGAATCACAGCACTGTGAGTTTTCACGGAGTTGTCCTAGGAAGACAAGCTAATTCCCTGGGAGAAATCACTTTGGATGTTACCTTTGGAACTCCAAAGAACTATCGGACGAAGGCACTTTCCTTCGAAGTTGTCCCGTTCAAGAGCGCGTACCACGTAATATTCGGACGTCCGGCTTACTGGGCCTTTATGGCTCGTCCATGTTACATTTTCAATATGATGAAAATTCCAGGTCCCAACGGCGTAATCACCAGCAAGGGAGACCCGAAGAAAGCGCGAGAGTGCGAGGATGGAAATGCCGCCTTTGCTGAAGTCGTGCGGCATGCCTAGGAGTACCAGGAGATCAAGAAGAGCATAGATCCGTCCGAGATGCCCGCAACAAAAAAGGAGGTGACAAAGTCGAATCCGGAGTTCAAGGCATCAAAAGAGACGAAGAAGACGCCGTTGAAGGATGATGACCCCTCCAAGGTGACCCAGATAGGCGTAGGCCTAGATAGCGCATAGGAAAGCGCGCTCGTCAAGTTCCTCAAAGCAAATCAAGATATCTTCGCATAGCAGCCATCTGACATGACCGGAGTACCTAGGGAACTTGCCGAGCACTCTTTAAATATAAACCCGAACGCTAAATCCGTCAAACAGTCCTTACGACGTTTCGGCGATGAAAAGCGTAAGGTAATAGATAAGGAACTAGCACGGCTCGAGTTAGCCGGATTCATAGAAGAGGTCATCCACACTGAGTGGTCGGCCAATCCTGTAATGGTCCCTAAAAAGGACACCACTGATTTAAGGATGTGTGTTGATTATACTGCCTTGAATAAGGCTTGTCCAAAAGATCCGTTCACTCTACCTAGGATTGATCAAGTTACCGATTCTACGGCAGGCTCGGAACTCCTCTGTTTTCTCGACGCATATTCCAGTTATCACAAAATTCGGATGAAGGAATCTGACAAAGTCAAAACTTCATTCATAACCCCCTTTGGAACCTTCTGTTTTGTTACGATGCCCTTTGGACTGAAGAACGCAGGAGCTACGTACCAGCGCACGATGCAGCGTTGCCTCCACGATCAACTCGGACGCAATGTACATGCATACGTGGATGATATTGCGGTGATGTCCAAAAACAAGGAAACACTTATTTCTGACTTGGAGGAAACGTTCGCCAATCTACGAAAATACAACATCATGCTTAATCCGAAGAAATGCTTCTTTGGAATTCCATCCGGAAAATTGTTAGGTTTCATCGTGTCTCAAAGAGGCATAGAGGTGAACCGGGACAAAATCAAGGCTATACTCAATATTTCCAGGCCAACTCGCCTGAAGGACGTACAAAGACTAACTGGTTGCATTGCTGCAGTTAGTCGGTTTGTAAGCCGGCTTGGTGAAAGAGCCGCACCATTATACAAACTCCTGAAAAAAGACTAAGGATTTTGTATGGACCGATGAAGCTGAAGTTGCGTTACAAGACCTGAAGAAAGTACTCTCATCTGCTCCTTTCCTTGCTGCGCCGAAACCACAGGAACCGATGTTGCTTTATCTTGCTACGACAAACAAAGTCGTTAGTATCGTCATGGTGGTGGAGAGACCGGAGGAAAATCAGGAACACTTCATGCAGCGTCCTACTTACTTTGTCAGTGAGGTCCTGACAGAGTCAAAACAGCGGTATCCGCACTATCAGAAGTTGGCTTACGGTGTCTTCTTGGCATCTCGTAAGCTACGACACTATTTCCAGGAGCATCCAATTACCGTGGTGAGCACAACCCCATGAGAGATATAATCAACAATAGTGACGCCACAGGATGCGTCGCCAAAAGGGGAATAGAGCTTTCAGCTTTCGATATTGAGTACAAACCTCGGACAACAATCAAATCCCAAATCCTTGCTGACTTTGTTGCTGATTGGACTGAGACGAAGGAGAATGTGACCCTCCCTAAGTCAAAATATTGGACCCTATATTTCGATGGGTCTAAAGCTCGCGGGGGCTGGCGTGGTACTCAAATCACCCCAAGGAGATAAACTTCTATACGTGTTGCAGATTCACTTCACAGCGACAAATAATATTGCTGAGTATGAAGTACTGCTACGTGGAATCCGAATTGCTAAATATATTGGCATCCGACATTTGATGTGTTACGGAGATTCGGATCTTGTTGCTCAGCAAGTTTCGGATATTTGTAATGCAAATAAACACATGGCAGCATATAAAGCTATCGTGGATGATCTATCTAAATTGTTCGAAGGGTTTGAGGTTCAACACATCCCTCGAGCAGAAAATGAGGAAGCAGATGCCTTATCTCGGATAGGCTCTGCACGGAAAGAGGTTCCGGATGGCGCTTTTTTGGGGCACCTCAAAGTTCCCTCAATAAAGGGAGTGGATGAGGAATATCCGACCAAATCCGACTCATCTTTAATAGCAGTTCTGGCTATAATTCATAGCTGGACTCAACCCTACCTCGATTATTTGGTAGATGATAAATTACCCGAAGACGAGGTGCTGAGCCGGCGGATCGTCCGACGAGCAAAAGCCTATACTATAGTTAAAGGTGAGCTCTATAAGCGGAGTGTGTCTGGGGTTTTTCAGCGCTGTGTATCTCCGAAAGAAGGAGTGGAAATCCCAAGGGAAATCCACGAAGGTGAGTGTGGCCACCATGCTGCGACCAAATCTTTAGTGGCAAAAGCCTTCAGACACGGTTTTTTCTGGCTTACAACCCAGGCAGATGCCGAAAGGCTGGTCAAGACGTGCAAGGGCTGCCAAAAGTACGCCAAACAAGCTCATGTTCCGGCTGATCAGCTGCGAACAATACCTATAACATGGCCTTTTGCGGTCTAGGGGCTTGACATGGTAGGACCATTTAGACGAGCTCCAAGTGGATTTACTCACCTCTTAGTGATGGTGGATAAATTCACGAAATGGATCAAGGCCAAACCTGTCACTACTTGTGATGGAGCAAAAACCAAAACATTTGTCGAGGATGTTATAATCTGGTATGGTTATCCGCATAGTATTATCACGGACAACGGGAGTGATTTTTCTATGGCAGAATTAGCTGAATTCTGCAACGAGCAAAATATCCGGCTTGACATTGCGTCGGTCGCACATCCATAGGCTAACGGACAAGTTGAAAGAGCAAATGGTTTAATCTTACAAGGCCTAAAACCGAGACTCGAAGCACCATTACGACGTGCTGCGGGGGCTTGGGCAGAGGAATTACCCTCTGTAATATGGAGTTTATGAACAACTCCGAACAGGTCAACAGGATACACACCTTTCTTCTTGTTCTATGGTGTAGAAGCAGTTCTTCCTAGTGATTTGATTCACACTTCTCCTAGAGTGGCCCCGTATATCAAAGAAGATGCCGAGATTTCTCGACAAAATGATCTCGACTTAGTCGAAGAAGTTTGCGTCGTTGCTGAAATGAGATCAACAACCTATCAGTAGAAGTTATGCAAGTATCATAGCTAGAGAGTCCAAAACAGATCTTTCAATAAAGGCGATTTGGTTCTCCGGCTTGTGCAACAAAGAAAGCACAAACTTTCCCCAGTATGGGAAGGGCCATTCTTGGTTAGTCGAGTATTGCACAATGGTTCGTACTACTTAACTGACATGAGGCCAGTCAAAGAAAGACTTGCTACTAAGAAGAGAAAGAGAGCTGGAGGCAGTACAAATCCGGATGAGTTAGACAGACCGTGGAATATTGCTCAGCTACGTCCCTTTTATTCTTAGTTTATCTTTCTTTGTAATCATACATATATACATGTTCTGAGAGAAATAAAAGTCTTAGTTGCCTCAAGTTTTTTCTGAGAAGTTTCTACCATCTTATTTCCGAATGATCATGTCATAATCGAAAATCCCAGAATACTTGAAAGTACTTTATGCTCATGTTTGTTCTGGTTTAGATTTCCGATTCTAAAAATGCTACCTTCGGGTATAAGTCTAAAGTTCCTAGTCTATACTTTGGTTATTTGTCTGATTGCCGGATGCGGGTATTTTCCGAGTAGTGAATTGTTGGTACTAGAAGCCGGCTTTGTTTCCGAGTTTAAACTGGTTTAGCAATTGAGCTCCGTTGCTCGGTGAAGTTTCTGTGTAGAAGGTTTAGCTGGCTCACGAAAGGGACGAGGCGGAAAGCCAGATAAACGATAAGTATAGACGAAAAATTATAAGCGCTTATGTAAACATTTCAGGCACACAAAATTTTAAAGCCAAAAGTGTTGAATAGATCAAAAGCTTAACACTAGCAAAATTATAGTACTACATATTTACAGACCCATCATGTTTCTCAGAATAATACATTTGTTTCTGGTAATCTATGATGCAGGAGGAGAGGAAGGAGCTACCGGCTCGCTGGATACATCGCCTTGATATCGTTCCGAGATGTCCACATCCGAAATAGTGTGGTCATCATCAAAAACTTCAGCTACTTCTTCGGGAGGCGGAGGCGGAGTGTCCACGCGGGTGAAGAAGGGAGTGTCGTAGCTGGTCAAGTCAGCTACATGACATCCATATCCGGTGCAGGAGTCCATAATGGCCTTGATGTCTTGCTCATGTCCGTCTTCATCCACTGTAGAATACCCTCTGGTCACTTGCCATATCTCCATGCTTCCATGGTGGCTCATGATCATGGTGAGAGCGTTCTGCGCTGCAGCGCGTAGGACATGTTCCAATCCTAGACAAGTTGCGGCGTCTCCTTCGCATTGTCTCGCACCTGAAAGTCCGACATGCTCTACATGTCCGGAATCTTGAGAGCTTCGCCAATATCCTCAAGGGATTGGCGGAAGTCATGAAGCAGATCACCGACTTGGGTAAGCCGGTGGGTGCGAAGCTCGGCAGAGGTGGATTCCGTCAAGTTCAGAGGACCTATAAACAAAACAGTTAGGAAAAAACTGACATTGAAAGAGTCGAAGCATAAACATAAGTCAAAAAGATGGAAACATACCGAAGATGACGTCGTCAACTTTGGTCTTCTCTTCTCGAAGACTCCGGAGTTCAGCCCGGAGCGCCTCAGAAAGGTCCTTCTCTCTACAAAGCTCGTTGTTGAGATCCGAGATTCTCTGATCTTGAGCAGCAATCTTACGATCACGCTCGTCAGTACCCATGGAGGAGGATTCGAGAACTTGAGCAATGTTCTTCTCATGATCCGCCTTGAGCTTATCCAGCTCTTGGCGAAGTTCTTTGTTCTCCATGATGACCCACAAGTATAGGGGGTGTATTGCAGTATTTCCGATAAGTAAGAGTGTCGAACCCAACGAGGAGCAGAAGGTGCTGGCTAGTGGTATGGATCAGGAATTCTCTGCAAATACTAAGCAACCGGATTTTTAGGAGTTTTCGATAAAGCAAGTAAACAAAGTACGAGTAAATAAAAGACAGTAGGAATAAATGCAGCAAGTGGCCCAATCCTTTATATAGCAAAGGACAAGCCGGATGTATTTCTATAGATGACCAAACGTTCTCGAGGACACATGGGAAGACTGTCAAGTGCTTTCGCTTCATATAGTCAATTAATCTTTTCTAGCTTGCTAAGTGTTGTGTGGGTGAACCTGTGCTAATGTACCGCCCCACCCAAGACTAATACATACTTATGATTATACCCCTTGCAAACATCCGTAAGTACAAGAAAGTAATTAAGATAGAAACCTAACCACAGCTTTAAACTCTAAGACCCTTACGTACCTTGTGCAATGGTTTCCTAACGGGGGTTCAGGTTTCTGTCACTCTGGCAACCCCTACGATTAGTAGCCAAATACACAATGCATTCCCCTAGGCCCATATAGGTGAAGTGTTATGTAGTCGACGTTCACATGACACCACTAGAAGAAGTACACCACAACTTAAATAACAATCTATTGAATCTTTCTCAACGCAACTCCACTACAAAAAACAAGACTTCTCCCATGTCCTTAAGAACAAAACGAACTACTCACAACACATCATATGGATCATGATTAGAGATGGAATAATGATGTATAACAATCTGAACATAAACACTAATTCAATGGTTCACTCAATAGCATCAACTACAAAGAGTAATCAACACCGGTAAGATTCATCTAAAAGAAATAGAAATATTGCAACGCCATACGGTAAGATTCAAATATCCTAGATAGAGATAATATTTTAGGATAGCTCCTCATACATCACACATCAGAGTACCAGGCGGAAGCGGAAAACCAGGTCCGAGTACGGATAAGAAGCAAATCGGTATAAGATGCCACATAAATAAACACATCCCGCCCACAGATCTCACGGATCCCCGTTCCCGGAATCTCTACACCGATTGATCGTTGCCAACATCATCTGTCTCCTCCACCCAGTATCCTTCTTGCGAGTACACCTGTTCATCTGAATCAAACAATTTATCATGTGAGACCCTAGGGGTACTCAGCAAGTCTTTATGCCACTAAAGGGGACACAACCTGGGGTGACGCAATTGCAGCAAAAGATAATATCTAACAATTCTATAGATACTCGCTAACCATCCGCCTAACCAAAGATAGACGGATGTCCATGAATTAAGAACAACAGTTATAACAGTATAATTAACAGATCCATCCTCCTCCTCGCTTACCAATGAGGAAGCGGACGAACAGCCCCCCATCCGTTGGCAGTTTTATTAACCATTCCATGGGTATTGCACTATTTACTAATCAGATACTTAGTCAGATTAAAAGCGGTACTTTAGTTATACTTGTCTATGGTCGAGAAACTGTGCTCCAAGTCGTCCATAACCGCGGACACGGCTTTCAGAAAGATTTACCCTGCAGGGGTGCACGAATAGCAACACACACTCGATCAACCTCAGAAAAACCAACTCAAAACCCAACGAGGCATTCACGACAAAGCAATCACAAGATTCAGCAATATTTTGGGGGGCCTCCCCATTAAGCTACCCGCGACGAATCTAGCTGACTCCGAGACGGACTCAAGGTTTGTGTGGATGATGGTAAACGACTAGGAACCCGAAAATGTGACTGGGCTTGTCGATACCGCGAGAACGTGTCACGTTCCAAAACAATACAGGTGCTCCTCGCACAATCTTAAATAAAGCAGTAACATGGCATAAGTACAGGATAGTAATAAAGCCCCAAACTAATTGTGGCCCCAAGAAATAAGAATGAATCAAGCTCTGGCTCAGTGGGTCCATAAGGCCTCCTAGATGTGGATAGTGCGAATAAACAAGGAACAGGAATCAAGTACTCGGGGTCCTACGGGACGCAAGTGAGCATGAAAAACCAAATAGCAAATATTGCTCACCGGTGCCTCTTTCATTAGTTATCCCATTACTACCCAGGTTATGTTGTTTAGGTACCTCGTTATTCATCAGACACTCACATACCCTACACATGCTTTTCTACGACTCGCATGGCTCAAACAACTCCTGTAGTAATGGCTCATGGGATGGAGGAACAAGCTTCGGTGGGGTTTAAAAGTAAAGGCTATGCAGTACTTGGGATTCAATTTAATGCAATCGCGACTCAATGATGCAAGAAAAAGATAGAGGCAATAGGTACTATATGTATGCAAGCATGTGGTAGTGCTTGCCTGGCAGCTCAGTTGAAGCGGGAGATGGATCTGGATAGTACTCCTGTGATTCCTGGTAATTCTCCTGCTGGGCGTCTATTCGAAGAAGAACCAAACAAACAAGGGCCAACATAAATAAAGTGCACAAACATATGAATTAAAATGCAACAAGCAAACAAGCATGCCATGATGAATGATGCACAATTTACATGGCATTAAAGTAGCATGGCAAGGTTGAGGTGTGGTACAAGAATAAAGCATTTTATTAATTATTTAGCCAAGTTTTATTGCCATAAACAGTTCTGATTTTTAAACATGGCATGATGCATGCTGCAATTCAGAACAAGGAGTGCATAGATAGAATGGGCTCGTCGTGCTGATCGATTTAGACATATTATTTGTCAAATTTGGAGTGGTAGAATTAAAGTTATTAATTTATTAAGAAAAGGGCATTTTATTTGTAATTTTATTCATCTCGAAAATTTAAAGTGTTCAAACATTATTTTGAATAGAATATTTGAATTTCTCACATTTTTCTGACTTAAAAACATATACTATTTATATTATTTGGATTTATAATTTAAAAGTTATTTAAAATCTGATTTGAATTTGTATTTAACAATTTCTAGAAAAGTTTAATTAAAACAGAAAATCGCCAGGACTTTTTACACACGGCCAGCACTAGCCCAAGTCGCTGACGGATGGGGCCGACGCTAACTGGGCCCAGTGGTCAACGTTGCACAGCCGCGGGCTTTTCTCACTCTGGGTCTAGCTAGCCATCGCGAATGACAGGTGGGGCCAGCGGGCTATGGCCCATGTGCCAGTGGCAGAACCCGCGGAGACTGACAGGTGGGGGGTGTGCTGGAGCGCGGGTTGAGACTACGAAAGCCGGGGTGCTTTTTGTAAAAAGCTCACAGAGGCTGGCAGGTGGGCTCGCGCGTACCGCGGGTTGAGGCGGCAAAAGAAGCAGGGGGTATATGCAAAAAATGGGGCCGCGTACTGTGGATCTTCTCCACGGTCTGACGAACCTGACGGCGACAGCGCGTGCGGCGCGGGACGGGGGACTCGAACCGGGGACCTGGGCGTGCGCGCGGAGGCGGTAGCCACTTGGGTAGGCTGAGAACGTTGTTAGGAGGGGGATGGCCAACTAGGTGAGGCGGAGCGTGGTGCAGAGGCGGCCAAACGCCAGCGCCCGACGGCGCACCGAGAGCGTTGGGTGAAACGCCCGGCGAGGCAGAGGGTCTACGTCGAGGCGAAGGATGTCTAGGCGGGAGAGGGACTCACCGCGGGGTGGTTGACGGCGGTGGATCGGGGCGGGACGCAGCAGAGCGGCGACGGAGCTGGCGGCCGGCGAGATTAGGGTTTCGGCGGCGTCGCGGTACTGCGGCAGAAGTGGGGCTTCTCCTCCTCGCTGGCGCGTCCAGGGGGAAGCAAGGGACCCTTCTCGGCCTCCTCGACCACCTCCACGTCACCCACGCCGGCTGGAACGAGGAAGCGGCGAAGGTACTGGCGGTGACCGGCGAGAGAGGAGACGGCGTCGAGGGAGAAGAAGAAGGGAGAGGGCAAGGCCCTGGGGTGGATCTGGCGTTGCTAGGGCGCGTGAGGCGAGGGAGAAAGAGGAAAGTAGAAGGGGAAGGTGCCGTGGGGAACCAGTAGAGAGGAGAAGAAAAACGTGGCTCGGGTGCCACCTTTCCTCCTTGTCCTCTCGAGCAGGGGCTCGGCGTGGGAGGCCAGGGAAGGGTAGGTGGAGGCTGCCTGGTAGGCCAGGGAGTGAGGGGAGCTCGGGGTGGGGCTAGCTCGGCAGGAAGAGAGAAAGAGAGAGGATAGAGGAGGCTCGGGCGAGCTAGGGTTAGCTAGAGGGGAGGCTCGGGTTAGGGCTGGTTAGATGGGGTAGCTGGGGTGTGGGACCAGGGAGAGGGGTGGCTAGGTGGGGCCTTGCTGCCCGACAGAGAGAGGGAGTGCGCGCATGGAGATCATGGGGTTAGAGTGAAAAAGAGAGGTGTTAGGGTTTGAGGTAAAATAGAGAGAGAGGGTAGGTAGGGTAGATTAGAGGGGTGGATAGGTGTAGGTTTGTTTTCTTTCTTTTTCATATTCTTTTTATGATTTTGATCCATCCAAAAACCCTTCAAATCAACAAAAGGAAGAATAAAAAGATAGGGATAAAAGAGGTGCAAACCTTGCATGGGGCATGCATGCATTAAATGCCTTGATGCTAGTTGTGTATACAACTAATTTTTAAATAAAATTCAAGTTTAGATTAATCTCCAAATGTGGTTATGGAAGCCTTCCCACACATATGGTATAAAAGGGTGGCAAGCATGCCCCCATACTCAATATTGTGAAAACCATTATAGCCCTGGTATGGAAGTGGTTAGAGAGTAGAGAGAACCATCCTCAACTTATTTATGAGCTAGATATAATACCAAAAGAGGACATGGGCTCATATATGATTAAGGTGGTGGAGATGATGGGTGGAAACAAAAGAAAGGTGGTGGAATGGAATAAAAGATATGCCCCCAACTCAACTTGGGCATCAAGCAATTATCAAGAACCAAATACAATATGTCAAGAGGCCAATACAATTAATAATGCATATGAGAGAAGAACCAAATCAAAAGGGTTTTATATGATCCTCAAATGCAAGGTGGCATGATGACATGAGCATGATATAATTATGATGCAACAATTATATGTAGGAAGTAGCCATTATCTTACTAGACCAAGTAGCATTACAATTGTTAGACAATCGGGATGCTACAACTCTCCCCCACTAAACAGGAATCTCGCCCCGAGATTCTAGGAAGAAGAAGAAGACTCAAAGAGGGTAGGATGCTTGGCACGGAGCTCATCTTCACGTTCCGAAGTGGCTTCATCAACGGAATGGCGCGACCACTGCACCTTGCAGAACTTGATGGACTTGTTGCGAGTCCTTCTTTCTGCGACTTCAATTATTTTTGTGGGGTGTTCTTGATAAGACAGATCTTCTTGGAGATTGATGAGTTCATGGTCCACGGTCCTGCCGGGATCTTTGAAGCACTTCTTGAGTTGAGAGATATGGAAAACATCATGGACCTTGAGTTTTTCAGGGAGCTCAAGAGCATAAGCAACTTCTCCTCTTCTTCCACGAATTTTGAAAGGACCGATGTATCTAGGAGCCAGCTTTCCTTTGATACCAAAGCGGTGCGTGCCTCTCATGGGAGTGACACGAAGGTAAACGAGATCACCAGGAACATACTCCATGTCCGTGTGCTTTCTGTCATAATTGCTTTTCTGGCGACTTTGAGCAATCTTCAGGTTTTCAAGAATGATGTGAACTTTCTCCTCCGCTTGAGTTACAATGTCGAGGCCAAACAATATTCTTTCACCTGCGCCCGACCAACCAATCGGAGTTCTGCATTTGTGACCATAGAGAGCCTCAAGTGGTGCCATCTTTAGACTTTTCTAGAAGCTGTTGTTGTAAGAGAATTCAGCATAAGGAAGGCATTCTTCCCACTTCATGCCGAAAGAGATAACGCAAGCACGGAGCATATCTTCCAGAATCTGATTGATCCTTTCAACTTGTCCTTGCGACTGAGGGTGGTAAGCGGTGCTGAAGTTCAATTTTGTTCCCAAAGCATTTTGGAAACTTCCCCAAAACTTGGAAGTGAAGATGCTTCCACGGTCTGAACTGATCTCAAGAGGAACCCCATACAGAGAGACAATTCTGTTGATATAGAGCTCAGCCAACTGAATTGCAGAAATTGTTTCCTTGACGGGAAAGAAGTGAGATACTTTAGAAAGCCTGTCGATGACAACAAAGATTGCATTGTTGCCCTTCAGCGACCTTGGAAAACCAGTGATGAAGTCCATCTCTACTTTCTCCCATTTCCATTCTGGAGGCTTCAATGGCTGTAGAAGACCGGAAGGTTTCTGATGGACAACTTTAACTCTACGATAAACATCACACTCCGAGACGTACTTGGCACAATATCGTTTCAATCCAGGCCACCAATATTGTGTTTTCAGATCCATGTACATCTTAGTGCTGCCAGGGTGGATAGAAAGAACAGAATCATGCGCCTCCTTGAGAACTTGCTCTCTTAAACCCGGGTAGTTCGGAACAAACATCCGGTGTTCAAAGAAAAGAGTGCCTTGGTCGTCGATGTGGAAAGACTCATATTTCGGAAGCTGAATGTTGGAGATGATCTTTTTAGTGTAAGGATCACCAAGTTAAATAGAGCGAACTTTTTCTTCCAAGAGAGGTGTTGCCAGAAGGTTCAGAAGATACCCTTGATCCACAATTTCAAGGTTGAGCTTACGGAATTCCTCGCACAAGAGAGGCTGTTGTTCTTCCACCATGAGGTTGTTGACATAAGCTTTTCGGCTGAGAGCATCGGCCATGACATTAGCTTTGCCCGGAGTGTAGTTGATGGTCAAATCGAAATCATTGATTGTTTCAATCCACCTCCTCTGACGAAGGTTGAGATCAGGCTGTGTGAAGATATACTTCAGACTCTTGTGATCAGAAAAGATCTCACAAAGGTTGCCAAGCAAGTAATGCCTCCATACTTTCAAAGCAAAGACAACTGCTGTGAGTTCAAGGTCATGTGTAGGATAGTTGATCTCATGCGTCTTCAACTGTCGAGAGGCATAAGCAACAACTTGTTTTTCTTGCATAAGGACCGCACCCAATCCTTGCAATGAGGCATCACAGAATATCTAGAAAGGCTTTGATGTATCTGGAGGAACTAAGACTGGTGTGGAAGTGAGCTTCTCTTTGAGTGTTTCAAAGCTTGCTTGACATGCAGGAGTCCAAAGTTATTTCTTGCCTTTCTTGAGGAGATCGGTAAGAGGCTTCGCAATCTTCGAGAAATTTTGAACGAAGCGACGACGGTAACTGGCCAAACCAAGGAAACTCCGGACTTCCTTGACATTTATGGGTGGAAGCTAGTCCATAATTGTCTTAATAGTTTCTGGGTTGACGGCGATGCCCTTGGCAGAGATGACGTGACCAAGGTAGGTGACTTGAGGCAGCCAAAACTCACACTTGGAGAACTTTGCATACAGGCGGTTCTCACGAAGTTTGTTTAGGACACACCGAAGGTGTTCTTCATGTTCTTCCTTTGACTTAGAATAGACTAGAATGTCATCCAGATAGACCATAACGAACTTATCAAGATACTCCATGAAAACCGAGTTCATAAGCCTCGAGAAGGTGGCAGGTGCGTTGGTGAGACCGAAAGACATGACCGTGTACTCATACAGGCCATAGTGAGTGGTGAAAGCTGTTTTGGGAACATCTTCCTTGCGAATCTTGATTTGATGGTAACCACTTCTCAAATCAAGCTTAGAGAATACCACAGCTCCAGCTAGCTGATCGAAGAGATCATTAATCCGCGGAAGGGGATATTTATTCTTGATGGTTTTAGCATTGAGAGCCCGATAGTCAACACAAAGTCTATCAGTCTTGTCTCGCTTCTTCACAAAGATGGTTGGGCTACCCCAAGAAGAAGTATTGTGCTGAATGAAACCCAACTTCTCTTGTTCATCAAGCTGACGCTTGAGTTCCGCCAGCTCAGCAGGACCCATTTTATAAGGCCGCTTGGAGATAGGAGCGGTACCAGGTTCAAGTTCAATCACAAACTCAACCTCACGATCCGGAGGCATCCCCGGTAACTCTTCAGGAAAAACATTTGGAAACTCACAGACCACCGGAACACTCTGAATACCTTCCATAGCATCATCATTCAGAGCCGCCAAAGAGTAAAGCTGAATTGTAGGAGTCATACTTGGAGAATAGACTATATGGCCTTCAGGAATTTTCAGAGAAACCGAACGTTTAGCACAATCAATCACAGCTGCATTTGCTGTTAACCAATCCATGCCCAAGATAACATCAATATCAGAATTGCCCAGAATAATTAAGGAAGCCGGAAATGAAGAGCCACGAATCTCAATTTGATTGCCATGGCTGATATGAGCAGCCCTCATGTTTGACGCAGGAGATTGTACCACAAGACGATGCAATAAAGGAACCATAGCCAGATCTTGCTCATGCGCAAACTTGTGAGAAACAAAAGAATGCGAAGCACCAGAATCAAACAAAACTCGTGCAGGGACTGATTTAACAGGAAGCATACCCATCACAACTCCAGGTGCATGCTCAGCTTGAGCGGCATTGACACAGTTGGCACGAGCAACCGTAGACCCAGGCTTGGTGTTGATGTTGAGAGCCTGAGGTGGAGGTGCACGAATCATAGGAGAACTTGCCGCAGGTCTTGGAGGTGGTGTTGGAAGAGCTTTGTTGTTCATAGGACAATTCCAGTGCTGATGCCCAGTGTTTCCACAAGTATAGCAAGCACCAGGTGGACGTGGAGCAACGTAGCCAGGGACTCCGCCAGACGCTCCAGGGTAGTTGTGGTTGTAGCCCCTGGGAGCCGCAGTGAAGGAGTTTGGTGGCCTTGCCGCGTAGCTTGACGGTCTTGGTGGAGCAGGGAGCAACGGTGGGGTGTTAGGAACCCAGACACGGCGCTTAGAAGGAGCTGTCAAACCTGAAGAGCTTGCTGCATCACGGCTGTGTTTCTTTGACTCCTCAAACACTTGCCTACTTGCTTCTTCCTGCAGAGCTGTGTGTTGGAGTTCCAGAAAAGACCCTGGCCTTGCATGAGTGATTGCATATTTGATGGATGCATTGAGGCCTTGCCTAAATCTCTTCTGCTTTTTCTTGTCATCAGCGATCTCATCGCCACCATACCGAGAAAGGTTCATGAAGTTTCTGATATAGGTATTGACATTGTCAGTGCCCTGCTTGAGGTTGAGAAACACTTCCTTCATCCTTTCCATGACAATTTCTGATAGATATTGCTCTTTGAAAGCAGCAGTGAATTGCTCCCAAGTAGGCTGAAAACCAGAGAGGTCTGCCTTGAGGTAATTTTCCCACCACAGAGCTGCATCTCCCTTCAGAAGGTGAGTGGCACATTTGACCCATTCTTGCTCGGGAACATCCGCAGTCATCAACAACCTTGACACTTCACGCAGCCAATCATCCGCATCAAGTGGCTGATCAGACACCTCAAATTGACGTGGGTTGAACTTGAGAAAACTCTTGATGTCTCCTCGCTTGGGAGCTGGAGGTAGCGGAACAAACTCATTCCTCCTCACGCTTTCCTCGAAGCGCTGCTGGTTCTGCTGCATAGTGCCCAAAGCATTTGCAATACTTGCCAAAGAAGCCCCCAGTTCAGGTGGTATGTCCTCCTCAGAACGGCGTGGTGGTGCCATCCTGTGATTGATAAAAACACAAGTCAGTACTATAATGGAGAATAATAATAATCCAAAATAGGACCAAAATGGAATTAACCAAGATTAAAGGATGCAATTCACTAAGATGATATTAAAATATCAACAAAGTTCAAGACACCTAGAAGATATTAAGCATAACGCACACGACTGAACAAGGAGTGTGGTACACAAGCTAACAAAAAGAAAAAAATCCACAAATTTCAGCATTAAAATACCACTATATGCGCAAAACCACTTCACGAATCAAGATTAGTAACTCTACTAGTTCAACATACAAGAGCAAATGATAAAAGTAGTGGTATGGTCGCGACTCCATCCCGCACTCAAATCATTACTCTGCACATGAATCAGTAAAACACATATCCCAACACCTTCTTCTTAAGATGAACCTAAAGATTAGTAACTACGGAAACGAACACCCCAAACAAGATAGCGTTGGATAACAAAGAGTAAGATAGATCGCATCGGTATACAACGAATCAGATAGATCGCGTCGATTTACAAAGGCCTGTCGGTATGGAATGTACCAGCAGTTGATAACCAAAAGGCAGATAGTGATAACATTTGGATGCAACAGATAGACAAGGAATTCACACACACACACACAACCTATGGTACTACGGAACCCAGAACACGAGAATCCTAGTTTGAATTTTAGAAGAGGATTAAAAACGTTACACTTCCTTACTAGAAAAAGGGTGGGTGGGTGGGTAAGAAGAAAAATGGGAGCAGTCCTACTCTCACGTTTGTTTTTCCCTAGTATACATAGCTACCAAAATATTTGCTAGACTAACAACGACCATTTTGGCTGAGACCCTGAAGGGCGGGATGGCTCTGATACCAATTGTAACTACCTCGGTGAATTACGCTCTTAGTTGCATGCCTGGATGAACGAAAGTGGTTAAAATAGTACGGTGGGGCCCGGGGCCACTCACGGTAGACCTTCCGGCCGTCCTAACCACTTTCAGAGCATCGGGACAAGAACGAGCGGCGTAATCGGCAAGCGAAGGGATCAACTACATACACAAGTGAGTATGTATGCAAGCCACATACAACAGTCCTCAGAGCCATTCCATCTAAAAGAAATAGAAATATTGCAACGCCATACGACAAGATTCAAATATCCTAGATAGAGATAATATTTTAGGATAGCTCCTCATACATCACACATCAGAGTACCAGGCGGAAGCGGAAAACCAGGTCCGAGTACGGATAAGAAGCAAATCGGCATAAGATTCCACATAAATAAACACATCCCGCCCACAGATCTCACGGATCCCCGTTCCCGGAATCTCTACACCGAGTGATCGTTGCCAACATCATCTGTCTCCTCCACCCAGTATCCTTCTTGCGAGTACACCTGTTCATCTGAATTAAACAATTTATCATGTGAGACCCTAGGGGTACTCAGCAAGTCTTTATGCCACTAAAGGGGACACAACCTAGGGTGACGCATTTGCAGCAAAAGATAATATCTAACAATTCTATAGATACTCGCTAACCATCCGCCTAACCAAAGATAGACAGATGTCCGTGAATTAAGAACAACAATTATAACAGTATAATTAACAGATCCATCCTCCTCCTCGCTTACCAACGAGGAAGCGGACGAACAACCCCCCCATCCGTTGGCAGTTTTATTAACCATTCCATGAGTATTGAACTATTTACTAATTAGATACTTAGTCAGATTAAAAGCGGTACTTTAGTTATACTTGTCTATGATCGAGAAACTGTGCTCCAAGTCGTCCATAACCGCGGACACGGCTTTCAGAAAGATTTACCCTGCAGGGGTGCATGAATAGCAACACACACTCGATCAACCTCAGAAAAACCAACTCAAAACCCAACGAGGCATTCACGACAAAGCAATCACATGATTCAGTAATATTTCAGGGGGCCACCCCATTAAGCAACCCGCGACGAAGCTAGCTGACTCTGAGATGGCCTCAAGGTTTGTGTGGACGGCTGTAAACGACTGGGAACCCGAAAATGTGACTGGGCTTGTCGATACCGCGAAAACGTGTCACATTCCAAAACAATACAGGTGCTCCTCGCACAATCTTAAATAAAGCAGTAACATGGCATAAGTACAGGATAGTAATAAAGCCCCAAACTAATTGTGGCCCTAAGAAATAAGAATGAATCAAGCTCTGGCTCAGGAGGGTCCATAAGGCCTCCCGGGTGTGGATAGTGCGAATAAACAAGGAACAGGAATCAAGTACTCGGGGTCCTACGGGACGCAAGTGAGCATGAAAAACCAAATAGCAGATATTGCTCACCGATGCCTCTTTCATTAGTTATCCCATTACTACTCAGGTTATGTTGTTTAGGTACCTCGTTATTCATCAGACACTCACATACCCTACACATGCTTTTCTACGACTCGCATGGCTCAAACAACTCCTGTAGTAATGGCTCATGGGATGGAGGAACAAGCTTCAGTGGGGTTTAAAAGTAAAGGCTATGCAGTACTTGGGATTCAATTTAATGCAATCGCGACTCAATGATGCAAGAAAAAGATAGAGGCAATAGGTACTATATGTATGCAAGCATGTGGTAGTGCTTGCCTGGCATCTCAGTTGAAGCGGGAGATGGATCTAGGTAGTACTCCTGTGATTCCTGGTAATTCTCCTGCTGGGCGTCTATTCGAAGAAGAACCAAACAAACAAGGGCCAACATAAATAAAGTGCACAAACATATGAATTAAAATGCAACAAGCAAACAAGCATGCCATGATTAATGATGCACAATTTACATGGCATTAAAGTAGCATGGCAAGGTTGAGGTGTGGTACAAGAATAAAGCATTTTATTAATTATTTAGCCAAGTTTTATTGCCATAAACAGTTCTGATTTTTAAACATGGCATGATGCATGCTGCAATTCAGAACAAGGAGTGCATAGATAGAATGGGCTCGTCGTGCTGATCGATTTAGACATATTATTTGTCAAATTTGGAGTGGTAGAATTAAAGTTATTAATTTATTAAGAAAAGGGCATTTTATTTGTAATTTTATTCATCTCGAAAATTTAAAGTGTTCAAACATTATTTTGAATAGAATATTTGAATTTCTCACATTTTTCTGACTTAAAAACATATACTATTTATATTATTTGGATTTATAATTTAAAAGTTATTTAAAATCTGATTTGAATTTGTATTTAACAATTTCTAGAAAAGTTTAATTAAAACAGAAAATCGCCAGGACTTTTTACACACGGCCAGCACTAGCCCAAGTCGCTGACGGATGGGGCCGACGCTAACTGGGCCCAGTGGTCAACGTTGCACAGCCGCGGGCTTTTCTCACTCTGGGTCTAGCTAGCCATCGCGAATGACAGGTGGGGCCAGCGGGCTATGGCCCATGTGCCAGTGGCAGAACCCGCGGAGACTGACAGGTGGGGGGTGTGCTGGAGCGCGGGTTGAGACTACGAAAGCCGGGGTGCTTTTTGTAAAAAGCTCACAGAGGCTGGCAGGTGGGCTCGCGCGTACCGCGGGTTGAGGCGGCAAAAGAAGCAGGGGGTATATGCAAAAAATGGGGCCGCGTACTGTGGATCTTCTCCACGGTCTGACGAACCTGACGGCGACAGCGCGTGCGGCGCGGGACGGGGGACTCGAACCGGGGACCTGGGCGTGCGCGCGGAGGCGGTAGCCACTTGGGTAGGCTGAGAACGTTGTTAGGAGGGGGATGGCCAACTAGGTGAGGTGGAGCGTGGTGCAGAGGCGGCCAAACGCCAGCGCCCGACGGCGCACCGAGAGCGTTGGGTGAAACGCCCGGCGAGGCAGAGGGTCTACGTCGAGGCGAAGGATGTCTAGGCGGGAGAGGGACTCACCGCGGGGTGGTTGACGGCGGTGGATCGGGGCGGGACGCAGCAGAGCGGCGACGGAGCTGGCGGCCGGCGAGATTAGGGTTTCGGCGGCGTCGCGGTACTGCGGCAGAAGTGGGGCTTCTCCTCCTCGCTGGCGCGTCCAGGGGGAAGCAAGGGACCCTTCTCGGCCTCCTCGACCACCTCCACGTCACCCACGCCGGCTGGAACGAGGAAGCGGCGAAGGTACTGGCGGTGACCGGCGAGAGAGGAGACGGCGTCGAGGGAGAAGAAGAAGGGAGAGGGCAAGGCCCTGGGGTGGATCTGGCGTTGCTAGGGCGCGTGAGGCGAGGGAGAAAGAGGAAAGTAGAAGGGGAAGGTGCCGTGGGGAACCAGTAGAGAGGAGAAGAAAAACGTGGCTCGGGTGCCACCTTTCCTCCTTGTCCTCTCGAGCAGGGGCTCGGCGTGGGAGGCCAGGGAAGGGTAGGTGGAGGCTGCCTGGTAGGCCAGGGAGTGAGGGGAGCTCGGGGTGGGGCTAGCTCGGCAGGAAGAGAGAAAGAGAGAGGATAGAGGAGGCTCGGGCGAGCTAGGGTTAGCTAGAGGGGAGGCTCGGGTTAGGGCTGGTTAGATGGGGTAGCTGGGGTGTGGGACCAGGGAGAGGGGTGGCTAGGTGGGGCCTTGCTGCCCGACAGAGAGAGGGAGTGCGCGCATGGAGATCATGGGGTTAGAGTGAAAAAGAGAGGTGTTAGGGTTTGAGGTAAAATAGAGAGAGAGGGTAGGTAGGGTAGATTAGAGGGGTGGATAGGTGTAGGTTTGTTTTCTTTCTTTTTCATATTCTTTTTATGATTTTGATCCATCCAAAAACCCTTCAAATCAACAAAAGCAAGAATAAAAAGATAGGGATAAAAGAGGTGCAAACCTTGCATGGGGCATGCATGCATTAAATGCCTTGATGCTAGTTGTGTATACAACTAATTTTTAAATAAAATTCAAGTTTAGATTAATCTCCAAATGTGGTTATGGAAGCCTTCCCACACATATGGTATAAAAGGGTGGCAAGCATGCCCCCATACTCAATATTGTGAAAACCATTATAGCCCTGGTATGGAAGTGGTTAGAGAGTAGAGAGAACCATCCTCAACTTATTTATGAGCTAGATATAATACCAAAAGAGGACATGGGCTCATATATGATTAAGGTGGTGGAGATGATGGGTGGAAACAAAAGAAAGGTGGTGGAATGGAATAAAAGATATGCCCCCAACTCAACTTGGGCATCAAGCAATTATCAAGAACCAAATACAATATGTCAAGAGGCCAATACAATTAATAATGCATATGGGAGAAGAACCAAATCAAAAGGGTTTTATATGTTGCTCAAATGCAAGGTGGCATGATGTCATGAGCATGATATAATTATGATGCAACAATTATATGTAGGAAGTAGCCATTATCTTACTAGACCAAGTAGCATTACAATTGTTAGACAATTGGGATGCTACACATGCAAAAATAGATGAAATAACATAAGTATCACCTCTCAATACGAAATATATCAATGAATAATAGTGAATTAAGACATAGAATAGTGATGCAAAATGGACGTATCAACTCGCCCAAGCTTAGACTTCG
This sequence comes from Avena eriantha, assembly GCA_910589775.1. Classification (NCBI taxonomy): domain Eukaryota; kingdom Viridiplantae; phylum Streptophyta; class Magnoliopsida; order Poales; family Poaceae; genus Avena; species Avena eriantha. The sequence continues at coordinate 194,387,240 of OU342741.1, read as the reverse complement.
CTTGTCCCCAAGCGAAACTGAGCTTAATAAACATGGCCTCAGGTTTATGGAGTGAAGAGTCGATATTAGAATACGGACAAGAAGCATCACATTCATCAAATACATAGATCATAATAGAAGACAACTCACTATTATATAACTCAACTTGTAATGAGTAAAGGAAACACAATAAAGTTACATAAAGTGAATCATAATTGGTAATGGCAAACTTAGCTCTTGGTCGAAGAATAGTTGATAATTTGCTGGAGTTCACAAATAGTTGGTTTTCAAAGAAAGCTTTCAAAGTAGTAAACTTCAAGATAAGAGCAATGTGCAAAGCAAGGAACATAAGAAACATGAATGCATAAATCATCATATGAATGAATGAAACACATCAACTCAAAATACTTGCTGAGATAGAAGGGAATAGGTTTACTGACTCAACTACAAGGTAAAAAGAAAGGCCCTTCGCAGAGGGAAGCAGGGATTGCAAGTCTCATAAAGAGCTCCCAAAAATTATGATACTTACTAGCTTTCAACTCTCATTGCCCCTATCATAGGCATCTTTAGGTGATTAAGGTGAAAGTGAGGTCCAATCTGAGTTATATGCTTGACAGACTATAACCTGAAAATCCCAAGTCCCTTGAGTACGAGGGTCGCTCCTCATGCTACTCAACTTTAGTTACCGGTAAGTTCTTGTCATCGTAAGTATGTGCGTATCATTGAGAACCGCCAACGGGGTACCCCTTGCTCGATGATACAGAAGAATCCCCATATCAAAATGACAAGGCAAGCAGACAATGAGTATCTCAGCAATCTTCTTATTTACCATGGGAAAATGGTGCTTTTTTCTCTCTTTCCTCTTTTCATAGTATCTCTTTTTTTATTTTCTTTTTCTCAATAGCTATCGCTCTCTTTTTTTATAAGAAGAATGCTTCATAGATATCATTATGGTTACACTGCAGGTTTCTACCATGTCAGCATGGATTAGACCAGCGGCCTAGGCATTTCTCTAACACACATACATAACTCCATGGACTTACAAGCTCCCCTTTTATTTCACACCGACGACATCCACAAACAAAAGAGCAAGGTATCAACTGGGTATATATTTACAAGTGTTGAAAGCGTTCCCCGTGACAGCACGGTTCTGCTAATCCCCAGCCTATAATTTTCAAGCATATAACTTTCATGGAGAGTTCACAATGGTTTAGGTTCATTAAATGCAAGAAAGTAAAGTGTGCCATCAAGTTCGTGAGAGCTTTAATCACTAATTTTCACATAACAAGTTTAATTTGGGAGGTAGACAAAACAAGAATTTACTTGGAATAGCAATAATGCTACTAGGTAGGTATGGTGGACACAAATGGCATGGGTTTTGGTTTAAAGGAGGTGGATGCACGAGAAGAATGCCCTCTCAGTACAGGTTTTTGGCTAGCAAGGCTGGGTAGCAAGTAGAAGAGTTGAAGGAAACAAACAAACATACAAGTGATAAAGACAAACATGCAATCTTCCTTGGAAGCACAAAAGATCTTAACTAGAGAATACTAGACTTATGAGCAAATCAAGAAAGAAAGATGATGCAATTATTTTTCTCTAGAGTACTTCTATCTTTTTCTTTTCAACTCTCAAAAAAAGGTGTTGCTACTGACCGAGCCAGGTTTACCAAAACCAACTAAATTAACTCAATGATCCTAGAGTGCTACCAATACTAACAACAAGATCAATCATATAACCACGAATTGAAAACTAACATAAGCTATACAAAAGAGTGAATGATAGAACTTCTCATTAATATTCCATAACGGAAACTCACACCAAGGGATACAAATCTAACGAGAGAGGGGACACTTCCATAATGCAAACCATTCTACATAATAACTCCTCTATCCATGATATGACTCTACTAATAAGGTAAAAAGATAGAAGATAGTGATATGATACCGCGACACTCCCCCAAGCTTGGAACAAACCAAGGGGATGCCAAACTTGATGACGAATTACTCCTTAGGTGGTGGTGGTATCCTTTCAATGAGCTCTTTGATCAATTTCCCAAAGTCCTCAATCTCGAAGGTGAGAGTACGAATCAACTCCGAGTTGTGCTCAATACGGCCCATAATCATTTCAGTTTGTGGATCCCAGCTCTTGTGATTCTTTTTCCATTCTTCCCACTTGGAGTCTTCTTTTTCCTGCATGGTTATGGATAAAGGTATGGAAGGTATTCTTGGTGTTCGGAGAAGGTGTCCGTGGTGCTAAGCAGTGACGCGGAGGCTTCCCTCCAGTTGACATCCGTGCAGTCCTTCTGATCCTGGCAGGGGTCGCCACCACTCCAATGCTTACAATGGTAGTGTCGGTGTGCGGATGTTGGCCTTTCTCCTCTTCACCTTCACTCTTGATCTCCTTCTCCTTCCCGGGGTCTTGGAGGTCTTCCTCCATTGGCTCCTTCCCTTTATCCTTGGCAGACACCATTGTGATTCTAAACTTTCAAAGGGTATGTCCTGACAGAAACAGATCGAAACAAAAACACGACGAAAACACGATATACGAACCTCGGGGGATCCAGGGGGTATATATTACGAAGTTTCATATCAAAAGGAAGGTACTGGGAGAAAACGAGTCGGAGGCGGAGTCCGGGGTGGACTCACCACCTGGTGGCGCGGTCAGGGGTGGGCCCACGCCACAGGGTGGTGTGAGCCACCCTGGCTCCGTTTCCGTCCCTTTTTCGCTTCGTAGCTTTCCATATTAACTGAAAACTGCAAAAATATAGTTGGATTGTATTTTCGCGGAACTTTTCTTACCAGAACTGTTACCTAGTTGGAAACGGACTCTGCAGGTCTCTGAATTTAGTATCTAGTAGATTCTTCCGGAGTCATCACTTGAATAATATCGATATCTTTATCTTCATATACTTATTACTTGAGTCATAAAACCCTTCTTTTCCTTATTACACCATTATCTCCACTTCCTGGAAATTTCTTTCACACAAAACTTCACACGGTTCTCATTAGCTAGATTAGTAAAAGTGAAGTGATAAAACCTTTTGAGTCCAACATCAACTGAAAACCATCACAACTAAAGCTACTGTAGCAACTCCTTCCGAAAATCCAAAAAGAATTCAAAAAGGAAATCGAATAAAGAAGCAAATGCAAGAGTGGCAAAATCTGTCAAAACAGACCAGCAGGTAAAGACCAATTTTTTCGAGAATCTTCTGTTGCTCAAATAAAAAAGTACAAAACTAACGAAAGTTACATAACAACCTGGGGCAGAAGCACAAAAAATTACAGCTCAATCCAGAATACAGAGATCTCTCACGAATTTTTACAGTGAAGCACAAAAATCTATTTCGGGACAGCAACTTCCCCAAATATTACTTCTCTCTCATTAGAGGTTGATCTTGACACTAAAACCAAACAAAACGGATAAGGAGCGGTTATTACTGAAGTAATAACTTCTAAGACTCAAAGAAACAAAAACAAACTAAAAGCAAAAACAAATTGGGTTGTCTCCCATAAAGCTCTTTCTTTATAGCCATTAAGATGGGCATGATAATTTTGAAGAAGCTCTCATAGGGATATGAATTGAAGTGAAAGAGAGCATTAAGAAGCAAAAACACACACATTTAAGTCTAACCCACTTACTACGCAAGGGGATTTTGTAAACAAACAAGTTATTGAAACCAATGGCAACTTGCATAAGAAGGCAAAAGAAGTGCAACATAAAAACTTTCAGCATAAAGCGAGGAAACTTGATATTATTGAGATGCATAAGAACACTTTCCCCTCTTTCATAGTAACCTTCAGTATCATGCATAAACTTAACAATATAGCTATCACAAGGACCATCATAGCAATGATCACTTATTCTAACAGAAAACACAGGAATACTAGCTCTCATAACACTACTTTGCGAAACAATATTAGAGGTATCCTTACAAAGGATAGTGTGTCCCTCTTTCTCATACTTAGTGACAAAGTCTTTCACATTTGCTATTATAGGTTCATCAACCATTTGTTTATCAGGTTCAACAGCTTTACTTGTACTTTCATTAACCATACTATCTATCATAGAATGCTCCTTTACCTTAACTGGAAAAGGCATTTTTCTCAATATAAGGTTTAGGTAAAACATGATTAGCAGTATAAACTTTAGTATTTCTTGCAGAAACACTTTTAGAAACATCTTTATAAGGTTCATGATACTTATTCCACTTCTTTTTAGGTACTTCAATGTAGGAAGCAAAAGCCTTAAAATAAGAAGCAATAGCTTGAGAGTCTAGACCATAAGCATTTTTAATATTTTGAAAGTCATCAGTTCCCATAAAAGATTCAGTGCATTCATAATCATAATTTATACCTGACTTTCTACCTTTGTCATTCTCCCAAGCTTCAGCATTATCTTGAATACGGTCTAGAAGGTCCCATTTAGCTTCTTCTTCCATACGAGTGAATGATCCAGCACAAGAAGCATCCAATAAATCTTTATCATGTAGAGGGAGCCTTGCATAAAAGTTGTTGATAATAATATTGTTGGGGAGCTCATGAATGGGACATTTGAGCATTAGTAACTTCAGTCTCCCCCAAGCTTGAGTTGTACTCTCTCCATCAAGAGGCCAAAAGTTGTATATTTGATTCCGATCTTTATGAATCTCACTAGGTGGATAAAACTTTGAATAAAAGAGAGGCACTATTTCCTCCCATTCTAGAGCTTGACCATTCTTCGGCAGCTTATACCATTCCTCAGCTCTTCCTTTCAGTGATAATGAGAATAACTTCTTCTTAACTTGATCTGTAGTAATACCTGCACACTTGAACAACCCGCATAATTCGTGTATAAAGAGTAAATGATTACCGGGATGGACAATTCCATCCCCAACATAGTAGTTATCCATAACACGATCAATAATTCTTGTAGGTATTTTGAAAACATCTTTCTCAGCAGGTGGTGGCTTATCTACTACCTTAGCAGTGGTAGTAGTATTACCAAATAAGAAACTCAGCGAATTATCCATAACGAAAATAAAGCAACTAGCAGAAGTAAACAATACTCATAGTAGAAGTTTCCTTTACCAGTTCCACTCTCCAATAGCGCTTCACTCCCCGGCAACGGCGCCAGAAAATAGTCTTGATGACCCACAAGTATAGGGGGTGTATCGCAGTATTTTCGATAAGTAAGAGTGTCGAACCCAACGAGGAGCAGAAGGTGCTGGCTAGTGGTATGGATCAGGAATTCTCTGCACATACTTAGCAAACGGGTTTTTAGGATTTTTCGATAAAGCAAGTAAACAAAGTACGAGTAAATAAAAGACAGTAGGAATAAATGCAGCAAGTGGCCCAATCCTTTATGCAGCAAAGGACAAGCCGTATGTATTTCTATAGATGACCAAACGTTCTCGAGGACACATGGGAAGACTGTCAAGTGCTTTCGCTTCATATAGTCGATTAATCTTCTCTAGCTTGCCAAGTGTTGTGTGGGTGAACCTGTGCTAATGTACCGCCCCATCCAAGACTAATACATACTTGTGATTATACCCCTTGCAAACATCCGTAAGTACAAGAAAGTAATTAAGGTAGAAACCTAACCACAGCTTTAAACTCTAAGACCCTTACGTCCCTTGTGCAATGGTTTCCTAACGGGGGTTCAGGTTTCTGTCACTCCGGAAACCCCTACGATTAGTAGCCAAATACACAATGCATTCCCCTAGGCCCATATAGGTGAAGTGTCATGTAGTCAACGTTCACATGACACCACTAGAAGAAGTACACCACAACTTAAATAACAATCTATTGAATCTTTCTCAACGCAACTCCACTACTAACAACAAGACTTCTCCCATGTCCTTAAGAACAAAACGAACTACTCACAAGACATCATATGGATCATGATTAGAGATGGAATAATGATGTATAACAATCTGAACATAAACACTAATTCAATGGTTCACTCAATAGCATCAACTACAAAGAGTAATCAACACCGGGAAAGTTTCCCCCATGAACTAATGCAAGATTCAACCCAATTGTTACAGCAATATGGAGATGGTGATGAGGGTGCTGATGGTGATGATGGTGGTGATGATGATGATGATCCCGATGAAGTCCAGCTTGATGGTGGTGTTGATGGCGACGATCTCCCCTCTCCGGGAAGGAATTCCCCCGGCAGAAATCTGTCTGTCAGAGAGATCTTTCTCTCTCGGTGTTTTTCGCCCCGCAGAGGCGGCAGAATCTTTCTGTCATCGCTCCCCGAGTCTTAGGGTTTCGTGGGGATGATATACGCCAGAGAAGAGAGGCTGGAGTGGGCCAGGGCAGCCACACCACCTCCAGGCGCGGCCTAGGCCTGCCCGCGCCATGGGGTGGTGTGGGCCCCCTGTGGCCCACCTCCACTCCATCTTTTGGCATCCTGAGTCTTCTGGAAAAATAGGATTTTCTGTATATTTTCCTGGATTTTCTGATCTTCGCGAATTTTGCCTCCAAACAGCACCTTTTCCATCAGAATCCTGACTGCAGCGGTCCATGCTCCAAAAGTCATCAACCATGCAAAAATAGATGAAATAACATAAGTATCACCTCTCAATACAAAATATATCAATGAATAATAGTGAATTAAGACAAAGAATAGTGATGCAAAATGGACGTATCACTCCACCACCAAGGTTTTGAGGTTCTCGGCCTCTTCAATCATAGCGCAGGACTGTTTTACCAGTGCTATAAGTCAAAAAGAACAACAGTTCAGTAAAATATTCTACTATGAAAACATGAAGGACAAGGTTTGCGTCGTAGAATGTTTACATTCGGTCTCATCCTTGGAGACCTTAAGCTCAGCATTCTTAAGCCGGAGAGCTTTAATCTCTCTCCGCTTGTTGCAGACATTTTTCAACAAATCCTGGTTATAGGAATATACTTTCTGTAAGTCAGCATACCCAAAGTCAGAAGTCTACTAAAGACTCGGGCTAATATTTTTACTAATATCAGCACGAGCCTTGGGGGCTACACTAGTTCATTCTTTGGCATCCTAAGGAAGCATAAACCCGGATTATATATCCTACTTCATGCTTGGGGGCTAGAGGATATGATATGAAATACAGGAAAAATAGGAGTTAGAATTCCGACTTACATATTGTTCACGAGTAAGTTTATCCAAACTCGCATTCACTTCAACAACAACCTTCTCGGTGAGAGTCAGAGGAACCACTGGCGTAGTTGGAAGCTCACCGGTCCTTATCCTCTCGTCGTGAAGACACACTTCTTCAAGAAGGTCAGAGTGCTTGATGTCCTCTGCCTCTTGCGCTTCTTCTTCGGCAGAAAGATTTCTTTTCTCCAGGCATTGCCTGGCCAGCCGCTAGATCTCTTCCGCAGATTTCCGGGACAAGCCAAACTTGGCAAGCCCCGGATTGCTAAGAAGGTTTTCGGCAAAGGTCTCTGTCGAGGGATCATTACCCGAAGAGGGTTCACCCTTATCTAAATCTGAGCCACCCGTGGTGGCGTTAGTCTGCGACTCAAGGGTCGCTGGCTCTGTTGAAGGAGCTGGATCTTCTGCAACAACCGGCATTGGTGTGATCACCGGCGTTGCAGAGGGTTGTGGAGGTGGAGTCGGAGGAGCCATGGCATGAGAGGCTATGGTCAGCTTCGTTTGTCGCAGGGGCTTCGAAGAAGTTCCCTTCCCCTTGCCCTTGATGAGCTGCTTAGCTCTGAGAATGTAATAGAAATGGAAAACATTACATCTCGGAAGAAAATTCGAGTAAGGTACAAAGGCAAAAAGTTGTGTTGAAAGTTACCTCTTCACGACGGGCACCTCCTTTGTGCCGACGGCCACTATCGGAGCTTTGCACTTCCTAGGCACAATGTCCGGCAATGGGACCAGTTCCGCCTCCTGAGAAAACTCTGGAGGATATCCCTCGAGTGGAGCAAGTTCTGACTCGGGGAGGTCGGCAAGCTAAAAAGAAGAAAACATATCAGTATTGCGAGATAACTTAAAGGATGAAACACATAAAACGGTTTATTGTTAAAAGATTACCGACACCACAGGGTCTTCCGCTGTGTGCATGTCCAGAGAAACCTCCGTGATCTTCCTCTCGATCCGTTCCCTTATCAGCCATTTAATCTAGCTTATATAACCTTGCGAGGTATAGGCTCTAGGGCTAATGCGGAGGGAATCCTTTTTGGACGACGTGATGGAGTGCATTAGTCGGTCTCCGTGGTGCTGGAGGGGTTGGATCCGGCATGATACCCAACATTGGACCAAGTCGGATCCCTTCAGTCCTTTGTATTTTGTCAGATATTCAATCCGCCTCTTGGCAAGAAGCAGATCGTCACTGAGAGCCGGAGCAGTCTCGTCCCAAGATGCTTGAGGCGTGGCAGCTCCGTCGATAAAAGCCGGCAAAGTAGTGGCTTTGCCGGGAGCAGGGACATCCTTGTGGTAAAAGAAAGTGGCTGGCCATTGCTTGACCGAGTCACTGGCTAGAATCTTAGGATAGGCGCGATCACACCTAACCGAAAAACTAATTGTACTAGTAATATAAGGAATACCGGTTGTGACAGAATTTCTCCGGACATGGAAATAGTACCGTAATAGAGTAAGACTTGGCATAATGCCGATATATCCCTCGCACAAGGCCGCATATGTGCTCATCTCTAAGATGGAGTTGGGGGGAAGGTGGTGAAGCTAAACAGCATAGTGATCTATTACCTCGAAAAAGAAATTCGAGGGAGGGAAAGACATATCTCTGTCGAGGTGGGTGCCGAAGTGCACCCGCTCGTCGACACGTGGGTTGGGGATGGTTTCGTCGGAACCGCTCCGCCAGTCGCCGGTGTGGAGGATCCCTTCAGTCTCCATGCCGCGGAGCTTCTCGTCGTCCAGCAGGCAGGGGATCCAAACCCCGCGGTTGCTTTCCTTCTCTGCCGCCGTCGCCGCTGCCGTAGCTAGGCCGGATGATGAAGACGAAGCCATTCTTCCGTTGCGCCAATGACCTTAGATGGGCGACACTGGGAGTTTGGAAAGCAGGGGAGCTCTATGCGCGGGGGAGATTTGGAGGAGAAGAAACGACAAAGGGAATAGGTGAAGAAAGGAGAAGGATAATCCTCACCCCTTATATCCACCTAACCGCGCCAAGATTCGTGCAAATGGTACTTTGTAACCGCCACGCGTCGTGGAAGGAACTGGGAAGGACCCCGCGATGATTACGTCGCCTCGATCTCCGCGTACGCATTGAAACGGCGCATCGGTTCCGCGAACAACGGACCCACCAACGGTCGTGCTGACTGGATGTTTGTCAGATGATGTGACTTGACCATGACCAGTGCCAGGTGACGTCAGAGAACAAGTTCCGGCTTAGTTTGAAAATCAAGCTGGAAAATCCGAATAACATGTTGATAGGTCCGACTTATTTTTAAGACCCGGATCGTATTTGTTGTTGTGAAATTTCAGGAACCCTTCAAGATTCTGCAAGCCGAAGATCAAGCTAGACGATGATGAATCCGACTTTGGATCTTGGAGGCTTCTGGGGGCTGCTGTTGGGGATATACTTTCCGGGTATCCTCACAGTTCCTCACTGACTAGGGTGGCCCACTTCGGGTTAGAGCTTTGCTTCATGGGCGACCCAGTCAGGGAGAAGAAGAAGGAGTCCAGTCCGGCTACGGGAAGGCCCAGAAGACTTACCGACTTAGGCCCATAGTATTACTTGTAGTTCAAGATGTACTCTCTAATCAACTCTTAGTCGTAGCCGGACAGATCTCTCCTGTAAACCCTAGGCCGGATATCTATATAAGCCGTCCTAGGGAGAGCCTTTAGGGCAACACCTCAATAGTCTACAATCTCAACTCACACAGGCGAACCCTTGTAACCCATATCCGGCTCTGCCGTATTACTGGATTGCTAGCAGGAGTAGGATCCGTCCAAAGCCGGCGGATTCGGACCTGGGTAAATTTGTCTGCTCACCGTCCCAGAACACCGTACGTCTCACACCCCTTTCTTCCGCACGCCTCAAGGACCCCCTCATGGCATACTTGTCATCAATCCGATGACATTTCATGGTTGACTTCACGCCGCTTCGACGACCCACCTCTACGCGGTGAGAGGAGGTAGTGGTCGTGCATCATTTGTGCAGCTGCAAGCAGAATTTCGGTCTCACCATAGGACTCCTCGTCAAACGATGACTCAATGAAATTCTTGTAGAAGAACTCGATCCCCCTTCGACTGCTACCCATCTGTCCAGCAGGCTATCGTCAATGGCTATGCAAACTCCCGCAGCGGACTAGATAGCCAAGAAAGGATCGGCGAACGCACCTCGGTAAACGATCGAAAAGGTTGTGCGCGTCCAATCGATAGGCAGAGGCCAGGAGAGGTGGGATGGCCTCTGGAGCGTCCAGTCAACTCTGGGAATGCGCGTGGCCTGCGGTCGGCCTGCTCGATGTCGCGGGGGGTGATGGCGGCAGCCGACAGTGGCGGTGGCTGCGGCTGCGCTTGCTCTGGCCACGGGATATGAAAGGCGAGGGTTTGGGGGAGGAGTGTCTTTGTGCCACTCGCTACAGGGCCCAGGTGAAAAAGAGGGCGGACATGCGAGGCTGCACACGCTGTCCAGGCCGACCCAGCGGTCACGCAAATTAGGTACGCCGATGGGTTGAGCCGGACGCGTCGAGCCGGATGGGTCATGCCTCTGGGAGACCGCGCACGCCACGCACGTCCGCGCGGACGCGTTCGGACGCGCTCGGGACGGGTTGGGTAAACCCGATGGAGATGCCCTAAACGAGGTAAGACCATCGAATTTCAGGTAATGTTCTAACATGGTCACTGTGCGTCACGTTCTTTTTACATACTAGATTTAGGGGTGCGCCTTCGCGCACGATCCTGTAATCTTTGTATTAATTTACCTGGTATGTTGCGACGGTAAACATTGAGCCGAGAAAACTCCATGACTCTTGCACTATTTTTTATCTTACATTCATTGTCCAAGTCGCCAACAATGTGAAATATTAGTTGTTCTGCATGAAGGCCTCATCCGTGAAGATCCCATATGATAATCCGCCGATCGATGCCAAACATGAATCGTTGTGCCGTCACCATACTTGCCGACCGCTTGAGGCCTGAGACGCACATTTTTCACCTCCATACCGGGGAGCTGACCGTAACCCTTCAGGATGTGTCCATGATAAAAAACAGGTGGAAAAATGATAGTGTGTTTATGATTTTTCCACACTAACCATATAGAACTATATAAAAAATCCTCTGAAAAGACAATGTATGCTGATAAGCGACATAAACAAATAGTAGAAGAAAAAGAAACAATACTACTTCAAACGCAGTTAACTAACAGGAAATGACATCAAATCAGAAAAGAACAATATTATTTTTCCCAAACAATCCATGGTCAGTAAACCATCGATGAAAGCACACTAATAGGTAGATAATGGCTTGAAACCTGAAATTTACAGTAGTCCTTTTCCATGCGCAAAGTGGCATTCAAACAGGAATTTACAATAGTCTTTTTCCTAAATAAAATGTTACATAATAGAACTAATTACATATAAATAAGTAATTGATAGCAGGATGCCAAAACCCTTCGCATACGGCGAGCATCACCGAACAGTAGAACCAACATCCACACGAAGTGCTCAAGGGAGTTGTTGCACATTGCACTTAGCCCATATTTACATGCCAACTACAAAAGGGAGGATTATGATGTGTGCCATCGGCGCCGGGACCGGAAGCAGGGCGACATTTTAGCCGCAATTCAACAATTGATGATCTGGAAAATGGAAAGCCATATAGTTTAATGATCATGCGGATGATGAGGTGACATTTGGGCTGAATCAAAATCAGGTTGTATTACTAGCTCCATCTAGTCCATGCATCAGCTAGTCAGGTGAATTGTTGTTTATACTCACTATACCACATCGGACTGGTAGAAAAATAAAGGTGTTCTACTCATCAAGAAGCAACAAAAAATGAGGAGAACATGCAGTTTTGTCTAGAAAAAACTAACATAGCAGATGCAAATAAACTTGTGCTAATATTCTTAATAAATTAGAGACATGAGAAACAATTTCTGTTGTTTGAAGTCTACACAAAAAATACATAGACGCAAATTCAGAGACCAAATGTCCCTAGGAGAAGGGAAGTTTGAGAGGATGAAGAGCTGCTAATGGAGAGATGTCCCTAGGAGAAGGGAAGTTTGAGAGGATCAAGAGATGCTAATGGAGAGAGATACCTGTAGCACTAGAGGAGTAGCTCGGTGTGGGAGGGATTTATTTACATAGCGGACTGTATGACGCCTACAAAACAAAATGGCAAAAATGTAAATCGAAATAAAGGTTAAACTGTTGTCCTCCTCTCTAGAAGACCATTAGATAGATCGGTCCAAAGAGAGTTTTACATGCATTTTTATCGGCTTCATTAATCTTACTGCTATTCACTCCTTCAGGTGCAATTTCTGGTACCAAGCATGGAAATAAATCTGTACTCTTCTATTTGATTTCCATCAGGATAGCATACACGTAAGGTATAAAATGTATTAGTGTGCAGAATAATGTCGTAGTAGCTTTGCATGTTATGGTTTGATCTTATCAAACCTCCTTTGCAACATCTTTAAATATCAGGGATGTACCGGGTGTGTCCAACGTAGCTAGCAGCTTTACACTGGTGCATTTCTGCATCTGGTCACAGATAGTAGTTTTTTTCTGTGTTTATGCAAAGCGAAGCATGAGGTGATTATGAGCAGAGAGATGGTTATAAGACATTAAAAACGTTTAAGAATTAGGGACATATTATACCTACGCCTTACAATCATCAGCCAACTGTGTTTTAAAGAGTGAGCTTTTGACGTTGGTATCATGTAGGGTGGATTGGTCCTTAGATTGTAGAACCCAATACAAAAATGAGCGCAGAGAATTTGTTCCTGAGCAAAGGGAACACGCATATTAGTACTGCTAGAAAAACAGTGATGGCATCACCTATCATCAGTGCTATGATCAAAAGGTGGCGGAGTTGATGTTTCTTTCCTAGCGTGGAACACCTATAGAGGAGCCACATTGTTTGTGTTGTCAGCAGCGTCTCTAAAGCTTCCACATTCTTTTTAATATGAATTGCCTGCAAAAAAGGAAATGAATAAGAAAGGAGTAACACATTTAATAAAAGAGATATTATGTGTTGTATGGAACCATAAAAAAGTTTTACCTTGGTTATTTCAGTAAGTCTTTCATTCTCTTTGTAGGCCATATCTAGCTTAGCTTGAAGCAATTTTGTCTTGTCCTGAAACATGTCTGCCCAATTTGATGCAGCCAATAGCTTCCTATGGTAATCAGCAAGCTTAGCTTCACACTCTGCAAGCTTGTTTTGATTAACATCATCTACAAAGATAATGCCTATCTTCTGTAGATGGAGAAGAGTAGAAAGTCTTGCTGACTCAGGAGCATCTTCTTATGTTGATCTATAGTCACCAATGAACTTCTTGTTGTGCAACATAGAATATTGGTCATCCAGCGACGCATCGAGGCAGACATAGCCAATTATCTGATCGTTACCAACGATGCAAGCCTATGATTCGTGTATTTTTAGGCTTTCCAAAGCTGGCTGAAGAACATCTTCTTTACAGACACAGACAAGTTTTGCGAGAACCTGAGAAAAATAATTAGTACAAACGGTGAAGCAACCAACAATCAATTTCCTATTATCTAAGAAGAAACAATCGTAGATTTGCTTGCTCTGTGTTAGAAGAAATTTAAAGCATGGTTGTACATGTATTAGGTGGAACACCGACACTGAACAAAAGGTGAAAGAAACAATCTGATGCCTTAGAAACCAACTAACAGCTAGTATAACCATGGTCAACAGAAACCTTTTCAAACAGTTATATTGTTTCATTATAGCACATTTTATAGAAAAAGAACGCATGTAGCAAACAGAACTTACTAAATCTTGTGGGCCAATTATGATAATTCTAAGAGTGTGACGCAAAGCGATAAAAAATACACATAAAGCTGAATTTACCTGGATAGGAAGCTCTTCTTTCTCATCGACTAAGGGCGCTCAAGCTGACGATTCTTGGTTATCAAACATAATTACCAAATTAGCTTGCTAGTATCTTATTTTTTCATATTTCCTAACTACCTGAAAGAGGAAAGGTTTGTCAGACTATTAGCTATTTTGTTGTGCTCATCTCTCAGCAGTTTGTTCTACTCTGAATTTCTGCTAGAGCAGCAGTGGCACAGATGCCAGGCTAATTTACCTTTGCAACCTCAGGCTAACGAAAGCAAATTTATGGTGTAGCTCAATACTCTTAGAGGTACCTTGATCTATAGGAAGACAAGGATCTGCACAGAAGAAAGGGTCTTAATCCAATGAGTAGAGACACCATGTTAGATAAACACGATAATCGCAAAACCAAGCAAGACACACCAACAACGATATATTTCCGTGATGTTCGTACTAATTTATACGTGTGCTAATCTAGTAGTTAGTTGTATATTTACATGGAACTGCCTTAGCGCACATCGTGTGCTAATCTACTAGTTAGTTGTATATTTTCCATGAACCATATTGACATCACAAATTACTCCTCTAAAAACATGATATAATGAGCAAATAATCTTCCATTGATAATATATAGATATATTTTACCACCAAAATTTTGTAACAGTGGTGACTGAATTGAAACATCATCAAACTGTGATCGATCATTGCACAACTTAATCTGCACCTGGCAATGTTTGGAAATAAAAATAGCTACCTTAAGACAGGTTACTACTATGGTAACTTGGTAATTATGTAGTAATCTAAACATGAAAATACAATACTCGATGACGCATAACAATAATTTGTTCTGTCAGTATTGGCAGATTGTTTATCGCACACTCGACAAACAAATCAAAATGAATCTAATGTTTCTTCATAAAGGGAGGACACTATTGGATCATAAACCACTTATCTCAGCAACAAATATACTTGAGCATCTGAGAAAATCCTATGCTCCATAGCACTTCAGAGTGGTCGTTCTAGGAAAATGGAAAACACCATGCCTTAAGAGAGAGAGAGACGAAACATCCATGCTCCAAAAAGAATAACAAAAAACACATTTGTAGTAATGAAAGTAATTCTGGGAATAATATTTCAAATGAGCCATCGGGTGACAGATGCAAGATTCCAACTTAGTGCTAAATATATATTAGGTATGGAAAAATAATATTTCAAATGAGCCATCGGTGACAGGCAAAGGCTGCTGTGGCATATGCTTGACCATAGTAATCAGCACCAAGGATGTGCCATTTATTCACCAATCTAGACCACGATCCAAAACCAGTGCAATAATGCAACCAACAAACTAATTTATTTAACATGTCGATCTAAAAAATTCAGGAAAGGAACCACCGGACAACAGCTGCAAACAATATCAAGAATCAACATTTGAAATTAACCAAAAGCTTTAAACATTAGCAATGCCCCTTGTGACTGTGCACTAGTTGCTCACTGACTGTCGCCAAAGCACTGCTTGGCCCTAGCCCGTGGAGCCATCCAACACTAGGCCCTAGATCAGTTGGACATGTCTAGCCACATCAATATGGAAACAATATCCAAAATTCAGTACAATTTTTCTCATTCTCTGATCATGTTCATACGATGCCATGGATAAAACATGTATCCAAATATAATGAGGTGATGAATTATACCTGTAAGCCATTACATTTTCTTCAAGTTCAGTCAGAAATTCCTATCGATCAGACGAATTGTACGGAATGCATGGCCAAACTTCTTTGATATATAAAAACTGAATTTAATTCACAAAAGATAAATTCGATATGGAATTATGGAACACGCTCCCCTTTTAGGCATAAACACAAGCAACCACAGGGCACAAAAGCTACCCATCTTGACTCCATTAGCTCCAGAATTAGCACGAAATTCTTCCCAATAGATCCTTAAAATACAAAGACAAAACCAGCAAGAAAAAACTTGAGAGTATAGTTGGTAAAAGGCACGGGAGCATCATTCATTGAGAACAATAAAAGGCATGGGAGCATCATTCATTGAGAACAAATCATAGGAATCAGCAAGGTGGAGGTAACCCGGATTTCATAGCAGCGTCCGTCTCTGGCTCTTTTTCTGTGCTTGTGTCCGTACGCCGTACTGTACCTGCTGGGAGCATGCGCCAAGGCGACACCAAGCTATTGAATTGCCCGACAGCTCGCATACGCAGCTCTCGCATAGACTAATCTTTCCCTACAGGATTTGTGTCAAACACCTTGTAGGCACAGATGAAAGAACAAACAACACAAACAAATATAAAGATTTGTGTGGATTAAATAAACTGAGATAGAGGAGGAGAGGGAGACCAGGAGGAAGGGAATCAAATTACCTTGCCTCATACATAAAAGATTTGAATATGCACAAAAAAACATAAGGATTTGTGGGGATTAAATAGAGTGAGAGAGAGGAGGGGATGGAGATCAGGAGGCAAATTACCTTTGGGGCAACACGTACTACTCCCTGTGAAGGATTTGTGATTAAATAGAGAGGAGAAAGAGGAGGGGGGAGATCAAGAGAAACAGAGGCAAATTACCTTTGGGGCAACACGTACTACCTACTCCACATGAAAGCTCCATGATGGAGGGGCTTCAAGGAGGCGATCTTGCATACCACCATTGTTGCTCCACCGCTTGCTCCTCCTTGATACGACGATTCCTCTCCCTCCCATGTGTCAGCCGGTGAGGGGATCCGGCAGCGTGACGTCGGCCATGGAGCAGAAGAGCAAGGGCAGCACAGGCGGATTGGGGAGGGGCAAGGCGAGGAGGTGCCCCACCGCTGCCACTCCTCCGTGCTGGACCTCGCCACCGACTCCAGCACCCGTGGACTCGCCGGAGAAGACCCGAGGGCGTGGGGGAGTGGAGCGGCGGCGCGTGCTCCGTCACGCGAGGTCCACGGCTGCGCATCTGAAACTGGGATTGGGGAGAGGAGGCATGGGGATTAGGTGAGAGGAGGCATCGGGGAGAGAAGCAGGCATCGAGGAGAGAAGCAGGGGCGGCTACCCCTGCCCAGACCTCGAGCACACACTAACCGCCCACCGCAATCATTGCCAACGAGGCTAACATGCGGGCCATGACTATTTCCGGTGGGGACAGGATGAGGCTGGGCAGAGAGACACGATTGTAGGTAAGAAAAGTGAGTGCACGCAGCAGATATAATCCCGAGGGCAAAAATGGAAAGCGAAAAACGAACGGGGCGGATGCTCCCTAGGGAGGCGATCGGACGGCCCAGAGTGGCAGATCGCTGAGGAGCCTCCCAGAAGGTGCCCCTATTATACCTTTGGATACTACTTTCTCCGATCGTTCTGAGATTTATCTAGTTTCACTGATTCAGAACATCAATGAATCTAGATATCCTTACGGTCCCGACTACTAGTTTGTATCCTTACGGTGCTCACATAAAACATAAATTGAACATCAATGAAACTAATTAAATTTGGCTTGTATCAGCTGAAGTGGGTTAATTTAATATATCCAATTAAAAATGTTGTTATTTGGGATATATCTATAACTGTACAATGTCCAGGAAAATCACATAGAAATTCCTTTTATTTGTATATGCAACTCTCTTTGGTCCACTTATAAACCCATCTCTCCTTCTGTATACCCGATCAACATGTAGCATCAACATAAACACACTCGCCACCACCAACTCAGATATCTCTGAACTTTTCATTGATCTTAGATTTTATAACTGCAACCCAAACTCTCCAAGACCGTGACACTGCTAAGATCCTTCACTTTCTTCATTCCAAAACATATACTCTCACCGGTTCATAATAAGTGGCGCTTATTTAGTACAAAGTTTATACTCCCCATCTAGAAATAACTGACTTATGTTTGTCTAGATTCGAATTTATATATAAATTAAAATGCGTCTAGATATATTTGATTCTAGACAAACGCAAGTCAGTTATTTCTTGACAGAAAGAGTATTACATTAGTATAAAATGAGTGATGATTATAGGGAGTACATAGTTTGATAATTGTTGTACTAATGCATCTTTTAAATATCAAAACAAAACAAGTTGGGTCAATCATTTATCTCGGTCTCAATCAACGCTAATACCAAGAGTGGTACCGATAAATTGAGAGGTGTGTTTCATATCAAAATAAATACTTTTGCAAAGAAATTATAGGTTTGCAAGTTGCCACGAGATATATATATATAGAGAGAGAGAGAGTGGCGCTATTTGACACTCAGGGTGTAGAATAGTTATTCTTCATCCACACTCTATCTTTCGAACCGTATATGATTTTTACGTCACGTAAATTTTCTCTTACCTCGGAAGTCAAGAAGAACATAAGAAAATTTAGATATGTCGTAAAAAAATTGTTTACATGCCGTATAAAAATACGACATAAAATGCATATTTTCTATGCTTTTTACACTAAAATGACTCATAAAATGTATTTTTATGTTGATTTTTTTGCGTTTCTGATGAATATGAACATAATTATTAGTATACAAAACATTAGTTTCTAAATGTGAGAACATAAAAATATGTGGGATGCAAAATAACTATTCTGCACCCAGGGTGCTGAATAGGGTTTCTCTCTCTCTATATATATATAGATATAGATATATATCAACGCGGATTTGCTACACACAGGCATAACTGTGTATAGGTTTAGGACCGTTGGATATAGAGATCACATGCATATGATCTTTTAGATGCTATTGGCTGGCTATTTGATTGGCATAACAACGTCTAACGGTGTCTATTTGATTGTGCATGCATGCAATGTTAGGGTTTTAGATAAACCCTAAAAATTTTAGAGGTTGTTTGGCCTAGAAAATTTTAGCAGCTAAAAGGGGAATGTAGTGAGAACAAGGCTTATAATAGTTTTGCATGAAAATGCTTCATGGCAAAGTGCTTGTGCAAGTATTCAAACCCTAACTATCCGGCTATAGAGTGTACTGCCTTATTTGACAAACCCTAAAATTTTAGAGCGCTGTTTGGCCGAGAAAAACTTAGCACCTAATATGGGGATGTATTGAGAACAAGGCTTATAAGAGTTTTGCATTCAAAATGCTTCATACTAAGTGTTTGTGCTAGTATGAAAACCCTAACTTTTCCAGCG
Organism: Avena eriantha; assembly: GCA_910589775.1. Lineage (NCBI taxonomy): Eukaryota > Viridiplantae > Streptophyta > Magnoliopsida > Poales > Poaceae > Avena > Avena eriantha. The sequence goes on along the minus strand of OU342741.1, from coordinate 194,368,170 downwards.
GGAGAGTGTAGTGTCTTTTTTTGGCGGGAGAGAATTAATTCTCGCGCGGGACTGTTGGTTCTTTTTTTGTTTTGGCGCAGACTACATGCTACTCTCCTACTCTATAAAAGATAGACGACACAACATCTAACCACGGTACTTCTAGCTACCCTTGCATTGGAAGCCTCCTGCACACCGTTTCTCCACAAATGTCCGATCTAGCTAATGCCGACGGGTGATTACATAATTTTCTAGAACCCTCTCTTTACTTCTATAGTGCTGCTAAACTGAATCTTAAATAGATCATTTGGTTTTACTAGGTTTCCATCTGGACCTCGTCTTCCAGCATCGTGGAACTACGGTGCCGTGGAGAAGGCTTTGCGAGAATCTACTTCCCGCGGAGAGAAATGCATATTCACTCCTCGTGAGGGACAAGCAGATGGAAAACAAGGACTACATTATGTCGAAACAAAAACAAATGTTATTTGAGTTAGGGTTATGCATACAGCTCAAGGGTTTTGTGCATGCAACTTTTGTGTAGCCGGCTAATTTGATGAAATAATGAAGAAGACTTATTTTGATTAGGGTTTTGTGCATGTAGCCTTTTGTGTAGCTAGCTAATTTGATGAAAGAATGAATAAGGCTTAGTTCGCTTTGTGCTAGTGTGCATGTAGCTTAAGTGTAGCTGACTAAATTGATGAAAGAATGAATAAGGCTTATTTGGATTAGGGTTTGTGCATGGAAAAATTAGGGTTTGCAAGCCAAGATAGTAACGATGTATATGCGGATCAAGCCATTTGGGTGTGGAATATGTGCTCCCTATATCAAAAGTGAAGAGAATCAAGCGGTGGATACCCTATGCGCAGCTACGCCGTGTTTAGCTGGCTATTTCCCCATATATATATATATATATATATATATGCAAAATAATGGGCTGCCTAGGGGTAGCTGTGCACCCTAATCCAGCCGCTGATCATTACTATAGGGGAATTTCCACCGTAGATTCTATTAACGCCGTTAGCAACTTCTTTTTCTCTCTCTTCCGACTCAACCGGGCAAATCCATCCCGCACGCCTCTCTCTCCCAATCCTCAATCCCCAGATCCCCACCACCAACACCTTCCTCCCCCGTCGCAGAAACTCCCGAGCCGTCTTTTGGGCTCCAAATCGTGCCGCCATGGATCTCCACCTCCAGCCTCCTCTCTTTCACAGCGCGCCGCCACGGTCCACCACCTCCGGACTCCTCTCTCCAGCGCTGATGCCTTGGTCTCTGGGCGGCGGGGGAGGATTGTGCCAGGGCGGTGAGGCCTTGGGCTCCGGGGCGGACGAGGATGGTCGTTGGCAGGTGGGACTGCTACGGCTGTGCCTGGATGTCGGGGTTCTTCGGCAGCGGTGGATTTCGTCGGGGGAGAGCTGGAGCAGCTCCGGGGCGGCGCGGCGGTGTACTACTTGAGGCCATGGTGCCGACGCGGTGAGGCCTTCCCTTGCTCTGTAGCCTGGGTACGTGGTGGTCGAAGGCCGACCACTGGTCCGTGCGGTCGGCGGCAGTTCCACGTGCGGGTCGTCAACACTATGTTCAGGGACGGCGGCAGTTCTATGGTTGTGGGATCCGGTGGAGGTGAGATTGTGGAGGGGTCAGAGAAGATGGCCGTCTCGGGGTAGGGGGCGGGCGGCGGTGACCGGGGTGCTGGAGATGCGCCCCGCACTTTCTTCTGATTTTTTTCATTTTTTTGACAACGATCCACCGATTCTTTTGGTTCCCAGCTTTAAATCCAGATGTGTTTTTGAACATGTGTTTCGGGTGGATGTCAGTTAGAATTGCAAATAAGTGTTCACAGGTTCCCCTTCTTATTCAATCTTTTTTTAGTCCTACTATGGATTGATTTGGAGCCAATGCATGTCATCTCTTCCTTTTCTGTGGTGTTGGTGACGGACAGGTAGTTGTGATGGAGCACACTTCTCATCGGCAGCTGGACCGGTCGACCTCCTTCTCCGGCCACCCCAGATCGGTTCCCCCGCCTTCCGTGGACTCCGGCGCTGACCTGTTGCGTCTCCGGTGGAGATGTCGTCCATCTCCGGCACAGCGCCGCCGCCCTCCTCCTTCTCCACGTGCCGGCTCCGGCGGCAGCGTCGCTCCCAGCTCCACCACCAGGAGGCATGGAGATGCGTGGTGCGCGCGCAAGGCAAAGGTTGGCTGTCGTCAACCCTGCTTTGGAGGGCACGGTTCTCTTTTTCTCTAGATCCCGCCTAGCATTTTTGCTAGATCCTTTTAGGGTCCGTGTTGTATTAGCAGATCCCCAAATGAATGTTCCTGATCTAGATCCACATGTTGTCTATTTTTGTGATCCTTGACGGGAATGAGATTTCAGGTTGTACTGATGCTCAAAATCTATGCCGGCTCACTACTGAAATTTCTCCATTTTACTCAACTTTTGGATGACCACCTCTATATATTATGTTCTTCTGAATTTTTGGCTTTGATGTCATCTTCTGTTCTTGCCTGGCTGCAATTGTTGCTTGTCCACTTTTGTTTTGACTGAGCTGGAAATTTGATGTTCTATAAATGGTATTCATCCAATTTTATTTTACAGAAAACATGGGGAGTTGCTTTTGTGTTTGGTTTTGATTTTCTAGGTTGTCGTTTGTGTTCATCAGCGCTGCTTTTGGTGTAATTTTATTCGAAGGATTTTGTGGTGACAATATGAGAACTGTATAGAATGATTGTATACTTTTTAGTTTATCTGAATGAACACTGCCTGCGACATCTCTTATGGAACCCAATAAAATCGACTTTTTATTTGAATCAACATGAGATAATTGACATAACTTTACAAGCTTGCTTATGGTATTTACGAGATAATTGATAGAACTTTTTTTTTGTCCCATCGAAGTTTGTTATGTGGGAGATAATATAATTTTAAATAGATGCTAAGGACCGGTATGGCACCTAAATTAGACAAACTTTCAAACAAAGAGCAGTGGGTTACACAGATCCAGAACCAATCTGGCCTAATTTTTCTCCACTTATATTATAGTATTTTTTGGGTGCCTGGATCACCTTTTTTATCGGTTTGGAAGCGTGCACATACTACCGTGAAGTCCCCGTCAATCAACACTTCAAGATATGCAAAATCCAACGGTGCCAGCCCTATGCACAGCAGCCATCCGGACCGGACCGCAAATCCGCCTCGATATATAAGGTATCACATACCTAATGTATGTGTATATACTTAAGTTTTATATATATATATATTAAGTGGCCATTGATCATTACTATAGGGAAATTTCCACCGTAGATTCTATTTACGCCGTTAGCAACTTTTTTCTCTCTCTCCTAACTCAACCAGACAAATCTACCCCGCACGCCTCTCTCTTCTAATCCCCACCACCAACACCTTCCTCCCCCATCACAGCAACTCCCGAGCCGCCATCTAGGCTCCAAATCGCACCGCCATGGATCTCCACCTCTAGCCTCCTCTCTCTCACAGCACGCCGCCACGGTCAACCACCTCCGGCCTCCTCTCTCCAGGTGTGATGCCTTGGTCTCTTGGCTGCAGGGGAGGATGGTGTCAGGGCGGTGAGGCCTTGGGCTCCGGGACGGCCGAGGATGGCCGTTGGCAGGTGGGACTGCTGCGGCTGTGCCTGGATGTCGGGTTGTTCGGCAGCGATGGATTTTGTCGGGGGAGAGCTGGAGCCGCTCGAGGACAGCGCAGAGGTGTACTACTTGCGGCCATAGTGCCGACACGGTGAGGCCTTCCCCTGCTCTAGATCCTAGGCACGTGGTGGTCGAAGGCCGATCGCTGGTTCTGTGTGGTCGGCGGCAGTTCCACGCGCGGGTCGTCAACACTATGTTCCGGGACGGCGGCAGTTCTGTGGGTGTCGTCGATGTGGAGCCCCGTGGGCTGCGGGATCCGGTGGATGTGGGCTCGGGTGCGGTGGGGCTTGGTCCAGGGCGCTGGCGTTTGTGCGGCAAATCGACCACGCTCTCCCGTTCTCCAGCGCCGGCTCGTGGTGGTAAGGAGGAGGATGGAGATCTACGCCCGTGTGGCTCGGCGCTACCTTCTCCAACAGGGCGAGTTGGTCACGGGCTCGACCGGCCGGCGTCGTCCTTCCTCCAGGACTGAGGGCTGTCGCTCGCCGCCCTTCCTCCGATACTGCTAGGCGCCCTTCCATCATCCTCCCACAAGGTCATCGTTTCCCTTGTTGACGAGGAAGGAGGAGACCTGCTCCGGTCGTAGCGTGCGGTGAGGAGGAGGCCTGCTCTAGCCATGGCGTGCTACGACCAGGACAGACTGAGTGTAGGAGCGGCACACTGGCCGTGGTATGAGACGAACAGGGAGGATGCCTGCTTCCTTTTTTGATTTTTTTAGTTTTGTACCGTAGAACATTTTTTAGCCCTGTTCTTTTCTGTTCTTTTCTCCAATTACCAGTGAGACTGCCTTCTCTGCAATTTTGGTTCTTGCCTGCTTTTGATAGAGGTGGGCACCGAATGATTTTGAGTGAGCTCTGTTCCTTCCATGTTTCAATATCTATGATTTGGTTATGGAATTTTCAAGATCTAGATTTGGTCCATGTTTCTTCGATGGATGAGAAGATTTTTCGTTCCTTTCTTTTCCTGCTCTGTAATTTTCTCCCAGGTTCTGTACAAGCACCATTACATAATGTATTGAGCACCACTCCACTTGTGATCAAGAGTAGACACAAAACTATATCGAACGATGCACTATCTCATTTTCTAGTTTAAAATGGTTGTTTTGATTATCTCTGATAAATGCATGTTTCATACTCGACATGTTGTAATGGCCAGAAAATCAGGGTACAGTTCAAATCCAAAGGCCTTCCCATCCGAATGGCACTGCCTTTTTTTGTGGATAGGAAATGCAGATGGTCAGAGTTTTGTTGGGCTGGGTGGCCACAAGTCTAACAGATGCTAACGGAGGTCTAACGGCAGCACGCATCACGGAACTATATCGAACGTCCGTGAACGTGTGCACAGCTACCACCTCAGCAAATCTGCTATTCAGCACCTTTAGAATAGTTATTTTGCATCCCACATACTTTTATGTTCTCACATATAGAAATTTATATTTTGTATACTAATAATTATGTTTATGTTTATCAGAAACGTAAAAAAATCGACATAAAAATATTTTTGTGAGTCATTATAGTGTAAAAACATAGAAAATACACATTTTATGTTATATTTTTATACGGCATGTAAACGATTTTTTTTACGACATGTCTAAATTTTCTTATGTTATTCTCGACTTCTGAGGTAAGAGAAATTTACGTGACCTAAAAAATTTATACGGTTTGTAATATAGCGGGTGGGTGTAGAATAACTATTCATTCTATACCCTGGGGCCAAATAGCGCCACTCTTTATATATATGCGCTATTTGACCATAGACACCCTCTATCTTTAAACCGTATATGGTTTTTACGTCACGTAAATTTTCTCTTACATCGAAAGTCAAGAAGAATATAAATTTTTTAGACATATAGTAAAAAAAATTGTTTACATGTCGTATAAAAATACGACGTAAAATGCGTATATTCTATATTTTTTACACTAAAATGACATAAATTATATTTTTATATCGATTTTTTTGTTTCTGATGAATATGATTTTTTTGTTTCTGATGAATATAAACATAATTATTAGTATAAAAAACACAACTTTCTAAATATGAGAACATAAAAATATATAGGGTGTAAAATAACTATTCAGCACCCTAGGTGCAGAATAGGGTTTCTATATATATATATATATATTTACGTTGTTAGATTAAAAAATTATATTTTGTATATGAATAATTATGTTCATATATTCACCACAACCAAAAATTCGACAAAAAATGGAGTTTATGAGTCATTATAGTGTAAAAAACATTAAAAATAAGTATTTTACGTCATATTTTTATACGACATGTAAACGAAAAATTATTTCATTTCTAAAGTTTCTTATGTTCTTCTCAATTTATGATGTAAGACAAAATTTACGTGACGTAAAAATAATATACGGTTCAAAAGATAGAGGGTGGGTGTAGTCAAATAGCGTGACTATATATACCCGAGGGAGTCAAAAATTATGTTTTGTATATGAATAATTATGTTCATATATTCACCACAACCAAAAAAATCGACAAAAAAATAGAGTTTATGAATCATTATAGTGTAAAAAACACCAAAATAAGTATTTTACGTCGTATTTTTATATGGCATGTAAACAAAAAAATTATGTCATTTCTAAATTTTTTTATGTTCTTCTCGACTTATGATGTAAGAAAAATTTACGTGACATAAAAATAATATACGGTTCAAAAGATAGAGTGTGGGTATAGAATATTCTACACCCTAGGAGTCAAATAGCGTGACTATATATACCTGGGAGTCAAATAGGTAAAATAACTAGTGCAATTTGGTGCCCAGACATAATATGTGATACCCGTATTTTTGCTTTGAACCACATATATACCTGAGGGTATATGTACTTAAGTTATACATACCTAAGTATCACATACCTAGAATATGCATACTTAAGAGATACGTACTCAAGATACGTGTATATATGTGCAACTTAGTTACGTACACCTTAGTATGTGATACCTTAGGTATATAACTTGGATAGATATATTTTAGGAATGTAAAATTTGGGTACGTACTCTCTCTGGATATGTACGAAATATATATATATATATATATATAGGTAAAATAACAGGTGCACTATGATGCTCAGACACCATACGAGATATATAGAATAGGACTATTCAGAAACCCCCTTAAGAGAATTTTAGATAACTATCTAGGAACCCCTCTACTTTTTGAAAGGTGTCTCTTAACCTAAACAGGCCACGACTTGGACATTTTGGCACGACCCGGACATCCCGGGACGTCCCCGACTCGGACACGAATTCAGAGACGCTCCGATCACGCTCCTTCCTTCGTCAAAGCCCCACCCCGAGCGGAGACACCTCCGTCGATTTTCCAGACTCTACCCTACCTACGCTGGTGGCGATGAGCGAGCGGCGGTGGAGGCCGACGCGAGGGAGGAGGCGCCGGAGTTCTAGGCTTGTTCCTGACCTAAAGACCTTCTGCTGTGCTGCTACGACACCGACGAGCGAGCAGCGGCGGAGGCCGACGTGAGGGAGGAGGTGACGGAGCTCCCCCTTGTTCCCGACCTAAAGACCTTCTTCTGGGCTGCATCGGCACAGGCGAGCGAGCGGCGGCGGTGGCAGACGTGAGGAGGAGGCGCCGGATTCCTTCGGCGAGGGCCCCAGCATCGGTGCCGACGAGATACCACCGGTAATCATGGCTCCTATTGATGTCTACGCACGCTTCTATTCTTTTAGACAATGTTGGGCCTCCAAGTACAGAGGTTTGTAGAACATCAGCAAGTTTCCCTTAAGTGGATCACCAAGGTTTATCGAACTCAGGGAGGAAGTGGTCAAATGTATCCCTCTCAAGCAACCCTGCAATCAAGATACAAGAAGTCTCTTGTGTCCCCAACACACCCAATACACTTGTCAGGTGTATAGGTGCACTAGTTCGGCGAAGAGATAGTGAAATACAAGTAATATGGATGATTATAAGTGGTAATTGCAATCTGAAATAAGAGTGATAGCAAGCAAACATGTAACAAAACTAATTGTAAACGGTATTTCAATGCTTAGAAACAAGGCCTAGGGATCATACTTTCACTAGTGGACACTCTCATATAAATATCTTCTCTTCATTATGCTATCCTGAACTACTCTCCGGTTGGACGATGTAGGGCTATAACATCACACCTTAAAGTTCGCATTCCCCATCTAGATAACCCTTCACTGTCACCTTGAGCACTAGATGGTTCCAACAAACACTACAATCTCATAGAGACATCCAACTCAAACTATACTCATGATAAGTATTTTTGTAACCTTAGCCAAAGTGCCACACGGTGTGCACACTGTCAACTTCACAAACGTGGGGATAAGCAGATATTAATTAAAGCACTTGAGTAGCAGAATATATGGATTACAAAGATCATGATCTCATAAGATCACGCATAGAGAGAGAGAGATGAACACATAGCTACCGGTAGATCCCTTAGCCTCGAGAGAGAACTACTCCCTCCTCATTATGGGAGTCAGCAACGGTGATGGAGATGGCGGTGGAGTCGATGGAGATGGCTCCAGGGGCACTTCTTCGTCCTGGTAGGGTGCCGAAACAGAGACTTCTGTCCCCCGAATCTCCTCTTAGGTGGCGGCGGCGCTATGGAACTTTTCGTGGAATTCTAATCTGGTATCTAAGGTTTTCGTCCCGGGAGGCTTTTATAGGCGAAAGGGCAAGGTCGGTGGAGGCCCGAGGGGCCCACACCACCTGGTGGCGTGACCAGGGGGTACTCGCACCACCATAGGGTGTGGCCAGCCCTCCTTCGGCTGCCCTCCAGACTCTATGTTCCTTCTGGTAAAATATTGACTTTGGCTTTTGTCCTGTCCAATTCCGACAATATTTTATTACTAGCTTTTCTAAAACCAAAAACAACAGAAAACAGGCAACTGGTACTGTGGCATCTTGTTAATAGGTTAGTTCCTGAAAATATATAAAAATACTTCAAAGTATGAACAAAACATAAGAAAGTAGATACCAAACAATCATGGAACATCAAAAAATTATAGATACGTTTACGACGTATCACCTATCAGGCGGTAAGGGTTGTCTAAGCAAATTTCTAAGGTGCCGTAAATCCTGCTAGTTAACTACCGTAAATCCTGCTAGTTAACTGCTAGATTCATCTTGTGAGCTAAGAGGAATTTGCAAATAGTTTAACATAAATGCATAGGACACCTCAAAGTTCATATGGGTGACTAGATACAAATAGTTTAAGAATAAGCAATATCAAACATGACATGATAAAGTCTAAGCCACAGTTAAAACAAGCTTCCTTTTCTACCACTATAAGTATGAAACTTCCTACTCTTTTCCAACACCAATCGAAAACTGTTAAACGCAGTGCTAGCAAATTAGAACACTCAAAGAATAGTAAGAGTGAAAACTAGAGTATTCTAGGCAATGAATAACGAGGTGTGTCTCTCTCTAAAAGAAGCATGTTGGGATCCAACCAACTTATTGCAGCAAAGAAAGCAAAAGAAAACTAAAAACAAAAACAAAGACGCTCCAAGAACAATACATTGTGCATAAAATAATAAAAATGAAGTGTTTGGAAGAAAATCTGAGATTTTTATTGATGAAGAAGTGGATGCCTTGGACATCCCCAAGCTTTGACGCTTGTACTTCTTGAATATTTCTTGGGGTGACACGAGTGGCATCCCCAAGCTTGAGCTTTTGTCCACACTTCATCTTATGACATTGTTCTTCCCTACACTTTAAAATTACTTCGTACAAAACTTTACACAATCTTTATTAGCAACATTAGTGTATTCAAGATAATAAGTCTTTTGGTTCAGTTTCAACACAAGTAAAACTTCCATTAAAACACAAACTACTGTAGCAATTCCTTTTAAAAGTTCAAGGGATCAAAGAGAAAGAGATTAAGAGGCAAATGCAAATAATGCCAGAAATCTGTCAAAACAAACCAACTGGTAAAAACCGATTTTTTCGAAGACCTTCTGTTGCTCAAATCGAATAATGATAAACTAACGAAAGTTAGATAACAACCTGGGACAAAATAACAAATAATTACAGCTCAATCCGACGTACTGAGATTTTTCACGAATTTTTACAGCGAAGCACAAAAATCTGTTTCGGGATAGCAACTTTCCCAAGCATTATTTCTCTCTATTAGAGGTTATTCTTGGCACAAAAACCACACAAAAAGGATAAGGAGAGGTTATTACAGAGGCAATAACTTTCAAGACTCAACAAAACAAAAATAACCTGAAAGTAAAAATATAATGGGTTGTCTACCAAAAGCTCTTTCTTTATAGCCATTAAGATAGGCATGATAATTTCGATGATGTTCACATAAGAAATATGAATTGAAGTAAAAGAGAGAATTAAGAAGCAAATACGTAAAAAATTTAAGTTTTACCCACTTCCTATGAAAAACAATCTTGTAAAGAAACAAGTCATAAAAGCGCAAAGCAACAAGCATAGGAAAGCAAAACATGTGCAACTTCAAAATTTTCAACATAAAGAGGGAAAACTTAATATTGTTGAGATGCATAAAACCATGTTTTCCTCTCTCATAATAACTTTCAGTAGCATCATGAATAAAATTAACAATATAACTATCACATAAAAGATTCTTATCATGAACCACATGCATAAAATATTATTACTCTCCATATAACCATAGTCATTCTTATTGATCGTAGTGGGAGCAAATTCAACAAAATAGCTATTATTATTATTCTCATCACCATAATCATCAAATATAGGAGCCATATTGTAATCATAATTAATTTTCTCCTCAATAGTAGGTGGATTGAAAATATCATATTCATCATTGTAATCATCATATATTAGAGGTATAATATCATCATAAGTAATATAATAGTTATCTTCCAAAGTATGTTCATTTGTAAACATATCATCATTGGAAGGAATATGGATATCACTAATACTACAACAATTATTAATATCATCATTTTCGGAATTGGTACCAAAGAAATTTTCAATATCAAAAGAAGTGTGCTTTTCCCAATCATGATCACTGCTATAGGTAGCAGGCGTAAGAACATCATCGAGTTCAGACTCATCAAAAACTATAATAGGAGCAACGTGCTTAGGGGAAATACCATTTCCTCTCTCCTTTTACTCCTCCTTTTCCTCTTTTCCTTCTTCTCTTTAGGAGGGAGAGGCTTGAAAGGAAGCTTCTCCATATACCCTGGTTTATTGTTAGAGACAATAGAAGAAACTTTGGAGGATTCCTTATTTTTGTTAATAATATCAAAACAAATATTAGTCTTGTCATATTTTGGTAAGATCTCATCCTTTATAATATTTTCTATGTAAGTATTTGTGTGGCAATTATTAACACAATAAAGATGACAACCATGCAGGACGCTATTCATGTCAAAAGCACTCATATCTACCAAAGAAGTTTTTCTTGATAACTCTTCACACCCAAGAATAATGTAAGTTCATCATGCTGATTAGGAGTGATCATGTTATCACAATACAAACTTGCAGTACTCATTAGATTAGAAGGGCTATTATTATGTCCTGAGCATTGAAAATTGAAATGACCCACTTCAAAGCAAAGTTCACAAATAAAAGGATAGAGGGCACAAACTTTTTTACCAAGATAATTTAGATCCCTATACCACGTTCTAGTTTTTTCATTCCTGTGGGTGATACAATATTCTTATTCAATTTGATTCTTTTCACAAGGTCTATGTACTCCAAAAAAATTAACATGCTTATAAGAAATATTACTTTCAGAGGTTTGAGCATGTTTATTGCTATCATTAATAACAGATTCATTTTTCATGCAAGTGTCTTTAAAAGGCTCATGATACATGTCCCATTTTTCTTTAGGAGCATTAATATGAGAAGCAAAGGCTCTAAAAAAATCAACAAGAATTTGAGGATCAAGACCATATTTAGCACTAAGCTCTTGAAAATTAGCAGTTTTAGCAAAAGACTTAATGCAATCATACTCATAGTTTATACCTGGTTCTTTACCTTTGTCGTTATCCCAATATTCGGTATTGCTTTGAATTGTTTCAAGAAGATCCCACTTAGCTTTGACCTCCTTCTTTGTGAAGGATCCCTCTAAACAGGTATCTAGATAGTCCTTGTAATGTCCTGAAAGGCTTGCATAAAAATTATTAATAACAATATTACTGGGGAGCTCATGAATGGGACATTTGAGCATTAGTGACTTCAGTCTCCCCCATGCCTGGGCAATACTTTCTCCATCATGAGGATGAAAATTATAAATATAATTCCTATCTTTATGAATTTCATGAGGAGGATAAAATTTAGAGTAAAAGAGAGATTCAAGTTCCTTCCACTCCAAATGACAAGGATCGTCTAGTAGCTCATACCACTTCCTTGCTTTGCCCTTGAGTGATAGAGAGAATAGCTTTCTCTTAACTTGGTTCATTGAAATACCCGCACACTTGAACAACTTGCATAATTCATGTATAAAGAGTAAATCATCACCAGGATGGACAGTTCCATCTCCAAAATAACAGTTATTCGTAACACGTTCAACAATTTACATAGGTATTTTAAAAGGGACGCTTTCAGTATGTGGATTTAAAATATCACAAGTATCATTAGAATTAACACATATGTGAGATAAAGTATCAGCAGAGCAAATTATCTTCTTTAAAGCTGGGGAACTAAAGAGATCATTTTCATAAAAACTAACTTCCCCTAGCTTAGACGTTTCCATAGTATTAGTAAAAAAGGTGTTCAAAAAATTCATACTAATAACATTGCTATTAGCATGCAAAGAAAGTTTCATGGGTTTTTTAATTTTATTTTCCAACCATTTATGTTCTACCTTAGGGAAAATACTAAAAAGCTCTCTAATTTTCCCCATTAAGCCTTAACTAGTGAAAATAAAAACAGGAAACAAAAGATATAATTGCAGAATCTAAAGGAAATAACTTCGAGCACTCACACACCAGCAACAGTACTAGAAGATAGCTTAGTAGCCAGAGGATGTGAGTACCTTTTACCTTACCTCCCCGGCAAGGACGCCAGAAAATAGCTTGATGTCTACGCACGCTTCTATTTTTGTAGACAGTGTTGGGCCTCCAAGTGCAGAGGTTTGTAGAACAACAGCAAGTTTCCCTTAAGTGGATCACCCAAGGTTTATCGAACTCGGGGAGGAAGTGGTCAAATGTATCCCTCTCAAGCAACCCTGCAATCAAGATACAAGAAGTCTCTTGTGTCCCCAACACACCCAATACACTTGTCAGGTGTATAGGTGCACTAGTTCAGCGAAGAGATAGTGAAATACAAGTAATATGGATGATTATAAGTGGTAATTGCAATCTGAAATAAGAGTGGTAGCAAGCAAACATGTAACAGGACTAATTGTAAATGGTGTTTCAATGCTTAGAAACAAGGCCTATGGATCATACTTTCACTAGTGGACACTCTCATATAAATATCTTCTCTTCATTATGCTATCCTGAACTACTCTTCGGTTGGACGATGTAGGGGTATAACATCACACCTTAAAGTTCGCATTCCCCATCTAGATAACCCTTCACTGTCACCTTGAGCACTAGATGGTTCCAACAAACACCTCAATCTCATAGAGACATCCAACTCAAATTATACTCATGATAAGTATTTTGTAACCTTAGCCAAAGTGCCACACGGTGTGCACACTGTCAACTTCACACACGTGGGGATACGCAGAGATTAATTAAAGCACTTGAGTAGCAGAATAGATCTATAGATTACAAAGCTCATGATCTCATAAGATCACACATAGAGAGAGAGATGAACACATAGCTACCGGTAGAGCCCTTAGCCTCGAGAGAGAACTACTCCCTCCTCATCATGGGAGTCAGCAATGGTGATGGAGATGGCGGTGGAGTCGATGGAGATGGCTCCGGGGCACTTCCCCATCCTGGCAGGGTGTCGGAACAGAGACTTCTGTCCCCCGAATCTCCTCTTCGGTGGCGGCGGTGCTGTGGAACTTTTCATGGAATTCTAATCTGGTATCTAGGGTTTTCGTCCCGGGGTGCTTTTATAGGCGAAAGGGCAAGGTCGGTGGAGGCCCGAGGGGCCCACACCACCTGGTGGTGTGGCTAGGGGGGGTACCCGCGCCACCATAGGGTGTGGCCAGCCCCCGGCCCTCCTTCGGCTGCCCTCCGGACTCCATGTTCCTTCTGGTAAAATATTGACTTTGGCTTTTGTCTCGTCCAATTCCGAGAATATTTCCTCACTAGCTTTTTTGAAACCAAAAATAGCAGAAAATAGGCAACTGGCACTATGGCATCTTGTTAATAGGTTAGTTCTAGAAAATGTATAAAAATACCTCAAATGAACAAAACATAAGAAAGTAGATACTAAACAAGCATAGAACATCAAAAATTATAGATACGTTTACGACATATCACCTATCAGGCGGTAAGGGTTGTCCAAGCAAATTTCTAAGGTGCCGTAAATCCTGCGAGTTAACTACCGTAAATCTTGCTAGTTAACTGCTAGATTAATCTTGTGAGCTAAGAGGAGCTTGCAAATCACTAGTGTGTTGGTTTCGTGTTATTTATGGAAGTTAAGAGAAACAATTCATGGTAGTTTAGTGGTGTTTTTTGGGAGTTAACTGAATGTGTCAAATATAGTTGCAAAAAATATCATTAGGTTAGTTCAGGATTTTTTGGGAGTTACAATGTGATAATATGAGAAGTTAACTATAGTTACTTGTGTTTTAAAGTTGATAATCACTGTTGTGTGGGTTCACTTAGAATTCTAAAAAAACAGAAAGTTAACTAGCAGAATTTGGTATTGCAGCTGTTTTACTCTTAAAAAAACTTCTAAGAGGTGAGATGTTAAATTGATAGAAGTTAATTATGGTCACATGTGCTGCAGGTTCCGGAGGCTCGTATGTAAGGTATCGAAGGGCATATTCATGAAAGGCACCATGGGACTCAGCACCTGCTTGCAATGGGGGTGTTCAATACTGAAGTTAAAACAGTGACTAGTTGTGAAATTGAGAAATTAGAAGCAGATGTTGAAAATGAAATATCAAGCTTCTTTGACCAAAGATTTCAGGTATAAAAAAATAGAGTACATATTTTAATGTAAACTCCACTAATTATGTTTGTATGGGAGTTAACTATGTTCAACTAGGGTGGTTTGGGTTATTGTGACAATGTGAAATCTGTTGCACCACCAAAAAATCCTTGGAACAAAACTGTTCATATATGGTAGTTAGCTATGGTAAACTGTGGGGGTTGGGATGTTGAAAAACAACATGTGCTTGATCAGGGATGACAAAAAAATGATGTTAACTAATTTCATGTATGGAAGTTAGCTATGTGGGAATGTGAAAGTTAGGTGTTCCATAAAATTAACACATGCTGTGTCTTTTCTCTACAGATTTTTGAAACAGATAAACATCTAAAAATGGCCCATAAAAACAATGATATGGTTGAAAAGATAGTAGATGGAGGCGAAGAAATGTACTGCTGGTATGGCCCACCAAAGCGTAAACGGTCTCCTGTGATATGTGATGAGCCTATATGTCCTTTTGAACCTATGATGCGTCTTCCAAGATGACAAGTTGTTACCAGAGCATGCCCCAATCCCAATGCCAAGTCTACATCAGTGCAGAACAGTATGGATGTGAATCTATCAAGTGGTGTTTCAAGTAATTCAAGTGTTGTAGCTAGGAATCATATGCAACACAAGAGGCAGAAAGTAGTAGATGCAAACAATGTTGACATTGTTCACAGTTATGGTAACTCAGGGATCAACATTGGGCAGTTAAGTCTCCATCAAGAAGCAGTTTGGTCAATTCCAGACTCATCGAACAACCAGTCTAATGACGATGAGATCATGATGTGGTCTGGTCCAAAAAACACGCTCACCTGTACGATGCAATGAGCCAATTGTTGTTAGAGATTCAGTTTTTCGTCTTCCATGAAGGGCAATGCAAAGTAACAGTGGGTAGTCAAGGTGTGCAGATAATGAAGTTGAGAAGAAAACATCAGACGTACATATCAAATCAAAGATTCCAGTAAGATCATCAAAGGACATGAGGATAGATGGTACATCTGAGAATGATGCAATGTATAAAAATGGGACTCCATCAAATCATATGCCTCCAAAAGATCTTTTGCTTCATGTACCTATTGTCACACCACCTTGCCCCATCAAACAAGGGCAGGAAGAAATACCAACTACTCTATAATCATACATACATGTGAGTGCCTACAAAATATTTGTTTCAATTAATTATAAAATAACAAAAAAATAGCATTCTAGATATGGTAAAAAATGAAAAAATGTTGTTTATTTTATCTTCATTACTTAGAAAAGATAAGAAACTAATAGTGACTGGCATATTCTACCTGGTAAACACATGCAGGCACCTAAGCTACCAGATAGTTTCATACCAACAATTGCCCAGGAATTCGAAACATTTGATGAGGCTTTTCAGTTTTACAACACATATGCTAAGCACACTGGGTTTGGCATCAAGAAAGCCCAGCGGAACAAAAGATGGCGGTATCTGCGATGTGTCTGCGAGGAAACACATAACGCAGGTTTCAATGAATCTGACCGACAACGGGATAAAGTGAGCAAAAAAACTGGCTGCAAAGCATTTATGAGATTAAAAGAGAGAGATGATGGTAGCTGTGTTGTGATGGATATAATCCTAGAACACAACCACCCATTGTTGTTAAGTCCATCATTCACACAAACATGTCGACGCAACGCTGCAGGATTTGATTAAAGACCTCCAATTTAGCAACATTAAGCATGCTAGCATAATGGGATTCCTATCTAGGATGAATGATGGACGCAACAAGTTACCATGCCATGACAAGGATATACTGAACATGTAAGTATCAACACATGAAAAATATAAAAAAGAAATCATATAAACTCATATTCTTTGACAATAACTGATATTTATAAACTACAAATTTTGCAGGAAAGCGCGTAATACATGCCTCGAGAACACAGACAATGTGTAAAAAATGTTTAAGTTCTTTTCTGATATGAAAGCTGAAAACGAGAATTTCTATTCTGATGTGCAAGTTGATTCAGAAAACACAATATTAAATATTTTCTGGTCAAATGCTAGCTACAGAGCTACATATGCTGATTTTGGCGACTGTATCACCTTCAATACAGTATACCAGAGCAATAAATACCACATGCCACTTGAATTTTTTGTTGGCATTAATAATCATTTGTAGTCGACCATTTTTGGTGTCGCCCTAATAGGCGACGAAAGCATAGAATCATTTAAATAGGTATTTAGCACATTCTTGAAGTGCATGGGCGGGATACAGCGAATTTGTATTTTAACAGGTATGTCAATATTAACCTTGAAAAAAGGTTAGGTAGCTATTTTTATGAAAGCCAACTTCTTTTCTTATGGTAGTTAGGTATCTGTTTTATATGAAAAAAACTGTGGCTTCCTCTACATCTGGAAGTTAACTATATGTTTGCATTAAGGTTCACTTGCTCTTATTTGGAAAGTTAACTATCTGTTGTTATGGCAAACTTAGATATATATTAATTAATATGAATAATTTCAAATATAATATTAATTGGCAAAAAAATGACAAAGTTAGGTAGCTGTTTTTATGAAAGCCAACTTCTTTGCCTGTTGGAAATTATGTAGCTATTTTAATATGAAAGAATCTCTGGCTTGCTGAGTATCTAGAGGTTAACTATATGTTGTCATGAAAGTCCACTTCCTATTTTTAGGAAAGTTAACTAGATGTTGATATAGCTAACTTAGCTATATATTGGTATGAATTTCAGTATAATATTGATTGTGAAAAAAATGACAAAGTGTTCCTATTGTTGGATACAGATCAGTGTCCCTCTATGGCGTAGACTATACCGACGATTTTCCCACGGTCTCTCCATAAGCTGTGCAGATGGCACATAATGAGAAGGCATAAACTTCCACTGAGAAAGCTTTGCCAACTTTTTCCTGACCAGAAAGAGTAGCTAGCTACGATTTTGAACCATCTGCTAATGCCATCAGAATTTGAAGCAGCATGGCATGAATTGATTGATAAGTACGGGCTTTATGATATCAATGTGATGATCAACCTGTGGAACGAGAGGACTACATGGATCTTGGCATATTAGAAGGATGTTTTCTATGCCCGAATGACATCGACACAAAGAAGTGAGAGCATGAACCATGTGCTGAAGAAAGGATTCATGAAGGAACAAGATAATCTCCATATCTTTGCAGAACAAGTAAATAGCTGTATACAAACAAGGTGAGAAGCAGAAAACGCAAAAACACTTGCATCAATGGTACAAATCGCAAACATGCTTCTTTCTTTTTTAAGTAAAGGATAAATATATAAAACCATACTTCATAGTGCATTGGTTGATATGTTAGTTTACATGTGCAGGGTGCAAGGAAACGTTTGACCAGATATGGATTTGAGGAACAAGCACTAAAGGAGTAAACGAGAGTAGTGTACTCGGTGTTTAAAGAACGCCTATATCATAGCACAGCTTTTAGAATTAAAACATCTTCATAAAACCCAACACACTTCCTCGTCCATCACTACAACCAAAGTAGGGTATATGCTCGGTCAAGGCATGAGTTCTGTGTGCTCGCGGATGAAATAGAAGGCAGATTTGAGTGCGAGTGCAAACTATGGGAACATACATGTAAATTATCCGGGTAACATTACTGAGAATATGTTGCTTATCATGCGAAAAAATTATTGATTTGCTTTTTTGTATTGAAATTGCATGAATGCTTTGCTAGAAAAAATTGTTTTACAAAAACAA
The DNA here is from genome assembly GCA_910589775.1 of Avena eriantha. Lineage (NCBI taxonomy): Eukaryota > Viridiplantae > Streptophyta > Magnoliopsida > Poales > Poaceae > Avena > Avena eriantha. Next base: position 194,349,773 of record OU342741.1, on the reverse strand, counting down.
AAAAGGGGATTAAATATCAGGAATACATAAAAAAAGTTAGCATTTGTGGAGGAAAATATACCAAATAAATAAATGAATTTAATAAGAATATATGGAAGTTAAGTTGGTAGAACAAGAAAGGTTAACTATATTGAAGTTGACCTCACTGAAGTTATTTTACTTACTAAACTGTGGAAGTTAAGTTTCCATTCATATTGATGTTGAGCTCAATCAATCTATTTTAAAATGTGCTAATCAAATTATTTTTAATATACGCAAAGTTAAACTATCTTTATAGGGTTATTTTACCATCATGTCCTAGCCATTTTTGAGCACATAAGACTATAAAAGATCCCAAAGAAGTATATACTGCAAAGGTATACAAAAAATGCAGTCACGGATCCAAATTTCAACCGGAAAGATTACAAAGCATCAGAGACAGGAGGACCATTGCTTGAATACAGACGAACTATACTATACAATGAGGCAATGAAGACCATGAATAGAGGATGCTACTCGGACGAAATGTTTGAGATGGTTCTGGCGGCTTTTAAAGAAGTTAATGCACGAATGGAAATCAGTGAATTAGAGGTTGACAGTAACAATCGGACATCAGCGAATGGAGAAGTTCCGCAAGGGTATTGTCTGTCTAACAATGTCCCTGTTACTAAAGATGGTGACCAGTTTGCAGATTTACATCCACCACCAGTAGCAAGAACAAAAGGAAGTCAGAATAAAGAACAAAAGGGAAAGAAATATGCCCTTGCACGTCCATAGCCAGAGCTCGACAATCATGGCATTCCCAAAGGTCAGAGACTCTACAACATATGCAAAAAAATAATAGGGCATAATGCAAGAACATGCAAGAAGAGGCAGCTCACGACAAAACTACTTGATACACATTACAAAGTGTACGTCACTTCTAGCCCTACAGAGAAAGTCAAAAAATGCATCAAGATTTTGCTAGCAAATCAGGAAATCACAGAGGATGATGAAGTTGTCCTAGATATAGATGAGGATGAAGATTATGAAGACAATAGAAATAGAGATGAAGATGATGATGAAGCTCATATAGAAACAGAAAGTGAAGTTGATGTAAGTCCTGTTGTAGATGCTCAACAAGGACGCAATATTTACAAAAAGAGAGCTCCACAGAAAACAACAGCTATACAGATGAAGCCACAAGAAATACGTACTTGTGGCGAGTGTGGTAAAATTAAAGACACAACGCCAGGACGTGCAAGAGATTGCAACTAGAGAAACAACTGCGGAAATAACAGCTAAAATTGAATACAGAAAAGAAATCTGCAAATAGCACACCAAAACAACACAAGAAAGAAGCAAAGGAAAAAATATGACACACCACCGGAGAATCAAATAAGAAGGAGCAGCAGATTTAAGAAAAGTTAAAGAGATCATATATGTGTCCAAAAATAGAGCCAGAAAACCAGATAATGTTGTACAGATAAAAGTTATATAGATGTTTTCTTAGTGTTTGTTAAAAATGTTGGACTTCCGGGGTGATTATATATCCTTGCAGAATTCTCCTAATTTGTTTGGTTGCAAATTGATAATCTTTTTGTTGGTTTTGTCATTGGGATGACTCTTTCTAGTGGATACATTTTAAGTTAATTAGTTAAAAGTATTGTTTAATAGTGGCACATTTATATATGTATGGATGTATGGATATATAAAAAACTGGAAGTTATGTTTGAACAACATGGGAGTTAGCTTACAATAAATATTGAAGTTAAGTATGTCACACTAATGAAGTTAACTTATAGAAAATTGAAGTATACATTAGAAAAAATTATAGAGGCTGGGTTCGTAAAGAATGGGGGTTAGCATTAGAAAAACCTAGGCTTATGATAATGTAGGGTAGGATTAGAACAACATGGACGTTAGCTTAAAAGAAAAGATAGATAAAAATTGGAATAGTAGATGTAAGCTTATCGAAAATGAAGTGGACAAGAATTAAAATTTGAAAATTTTACCTTGTAAATTTTTTGAAGGTTTGAATTATAGATAATGGAGATTAACTATAAAATATTGTGGGCTTCGGCTTGCTTTAAACACTCTGTTGTGAAAAATAGAATGTACCCTTGTAGATAAAATGAGAGATAATTCGAAGAAACCTTGGAAGTTAACTTTCATAAAACAAACATGTTTTAGCTGCTAACAACAAATACTAGCCAAACAACACATATAGTTCGCAAATTTGGTACTTCCACATAATACCAATAATATATGGTAATACATCGAAGCAATAGAAAAATTACAAATACAAATCATATTCAATGTACAACATGTTTTCATAGAACTACACTGCATCTTGCTACCACCCGAATAATTGATTGACAGTTGCTAGTGGATGGTTCAAAGAAGTGCCTAGTCAGCAACAAGTTTCTGTGACACACTTGCCAATCTGATTGATCTAATTCATTCTTCATGTGGAACAAGAGCTGGAACATGAATTCAGCCTTCCAGTCTTCAACACATACATGATTTCAAAAAATAAAGCCAAAAAATACGAGTAAGTTGAGAAAATGGAGTGGAGTTCAAGCAATATCAGAAACAAAAAAGTGGCAGTGTTTCAGAAAAAAATGTAAAAACTAACATCCTTGTTTTTGATCTGCTCCGTAATCTTAACAGCGTCGTAGACAAGAACCATCTTCATCATGTAAAATGCGCACTCGTTGACACCCTGCTCTGGGGTCAGCACATATCTGCACCTCTCTGTAGCTACATCCCACTAGACTCTGTCTTTCTCATTGAAAGCAGAAACCCCATAAACCTCCTTCATAACCGCAACCTTTTTTTTGATCTGTTTGGTTGTGTTCAAGAAAAAAACACAAGGGTAAAAAAATACATAAACATTAGATTTTACAAAAACACATGGATATTACAGATTTTAAATTAAAACCGCAGATAATAAGAAAAGCAAAAATGAAAAAAAAAACATGAGCAAAAAAGCATACAATTTCGACACGGTCGGCGAGGATTTCGCTCCTAGATAAGTTCTGAATATTAGAGTACCTCCTCGAATCAAAAATATCAACCGTCTGAGTGTACCGATTTATCACGTAAAGAGTGTGATGATTTCTCTTGAAGTAAGGGATAATAATCTGTGTATCAAATAAAATATGGAAGTTAAGTGATGCATATGTACCAAAAATAACTTGTTGTATTAGACAAATATGGAAGTTAAGTGATGCTTATGTAGAAATTTAACTTCAGTACCTTCATGCAAAAAGAATTTACACACAAAAAGTCAAAAGGGACAAAAAATACCAAACTTGCATCCAACGGGTTTTCTCCTTCCCTCACAAAACCTGAGAATTGTTTAGCTGATGTTTTAACATCATAGGCTTTCCTTGGAATATCATTTCCATCAGCATATTTTGACAACCATGGTTAGAAATCAAGAAGGTACTGCAAAACAAATTGAACACACAAAAGTAACCAATACAAACCAAAATTAAAATGAGAAAAAATACTAGTAAAAGGAACATAAGTTTGCGGAATTTACAGGGACAGTATAAGGCGAAAGTAAAACACGTTCCCCAGACTCAAACATTTTCTTTACAGTGGGGCCTACCTTCCAGAAAGAGAATATATAATGCATAATCTCAGATTCCATCTCTTGACCATGGCCAAAAAGTCTGAACATATAATTGCCATCAATAGATACAGGATCATCGTAAGTGTTTGTGAACATAACCAAAGTGGACCTGCAAAAAAGACAAAAATGATGAAAAAGCATAAGGTCAAATTCGGGTAACACACCAGCTAGCAAAAAAAATTAACATATAAAACATGGGTAAAACAACAGAAAAGGGGAGAAAAAGATAGCAATGATACTTACTCCCAGTTCCTTCAGGTACTTCGGGCTTAAAATTAAATCTCTGACTTATTTGGCTTTGACTAAGCATGGGAATTTGTAAGGAACAAACTCGGGGACATCTTTCATGAGCTTCTTAGGACTTTGGTCGGCCTCTTGTTAGAAAGTACAAGAGGTTGGGCAGGTGGTTGATGCTTTCGGAACTGAGTTACAAAGTCATTGTTGCTGGTAGCTGAAGATATAACTGCATCTTTCTGAACATATTTCGCAACAGTCCTCGGGGGTGGTGGAGATAAAAAATCATCATCGTCGTCATCCACATTTACTAATACCTTCTCCTTATCCTTCACATATACTAATGCCTTAATGGTATTTGGTTTCTTTACCGGATAGCCATGCAGTCTCGCGATAACCTTCTTCGCCTTGCTAATAGCTTGCAACTAAAATTCTTCTTCTCGTAAAGCTATAACTTCTGGTGTGAAGAGCTGAGTTTCAAATAACGTGAAGTTATCTTCCTCTATGGCAAGAGGAATTCCTGAAACACGTTTGAAAGTTAACAACACTGTAAAAGAACATAATAGTTCAGTGTAGCATGGGCAGTTAGCATCATATCATAGTAGAAGTTAACTTCAAAACAGCCGAAGAGTTGAGATAAAACGAGGGGGTTAACACTCTCCTATAACAGAAGTTATGTTCAAACAAAAAACATGGAGGCACATTTATTCCTCTATACTAATAGTATCTACTCAAATATAATATATTAGATAAAGAATTAAAAAAATTACATTAAAGCTGTAGTTAGCATCATTTTACAGTACTAGTTATTATAGTAGGAGTTAACATCATATACAGTGGAAGTTAGGTATAAACAAAACAATAGGTGCGCATATATATATTTTTTAAATAAAGGGGCAAAAAAGGACGGCATACCTGGATCAATACCAAACATTTCTGTTAAATCGATGTTAAAATCGGGTGCGGTCAACCAACTGTACAATATAGTCATCCTTATATTTAAGATATCTTTCTGGTCAAAAGTAACCAAACCGTCTCCATCAAAAGTTAACAAGAATTGGAGCATGAAAAACCCACAGCAATGACTGAATCAAAAAACAAAGAAGATCAATATTAAAAAATGCAATATTAAAATCACACAGAGCAAAAATTCTCAAATACACAAGACATATAACGGAAAGCATAGAGAAAGTTAACATGATAACTAAAAATATTGCAATAAAACTTATGGAGTTGACTGTTTTGGCACTCTAACGTAGTCAATCCCCCAGCTATCGATATTTGGTGGATCAAACTTTTCACCTTTGGAATTGGCAGCTTCCCTCCATAACTTCCTGATGTTTTGAACCATCGTGTGTGTTACCCTCTGAGCATCTGGATCATCGGTGCCACGCATAGAATCAAGAAACTAAAAATGCTTTTTGCGCATGTTGATACCAACAACACAAAAGTGGCCCACCACACCAGGGATTGGAGGGTCAGCAGGATCAAAAGTAGCAAAAATAATCTACAAAGAAATAAAAAAGATCAAGAGTTAACTGAATATAATGATGAAACAAACTGGAAAATGAACCTAAAACAAACATACAGAGAGAAACAATATGTTAAACAAAAAGCTTCACACTTATAATATCTTTCTGGTCCAAACGGTCTTCTGTGGAAAGTTTCTGCACATGCCTGCTATGCAGGTTTTCTTCGAAAATATGCCTCTGATTAAAATGATCATAGCGAACGTAAATAAAAAAATATAAAATCATAACAGGAAAAAAGGCACTAGGAAGATAAGTTACTGAAACACTGGAAGTTAACATTCGCGGAAGACATGCATAAAGAAAAAGGTAATTACTATTCTTTTAATAGGAAGTTAAGTTTATGATAAATGAAAGTTATCTTCCATTGACAGAGTAGATAAACCTAAAAGTCATCCAATCAACTATCTTCCTTAAAAATTTATGGGAGTTAACTATCTAAAAATAATAGAATATACAAATATTATGCATCCATCCATAACAAAGGAAAAATAGTAGTGAAGCCAAAAGTACTAGGAATTAACTTACACAACAAATATACGGTACAATCAACTTTTTTGACCCCTTGTATTTTTCTCCAAGAAGATAAGTTCCGACAGTTATTGTGTATGAGCAAAGAAACCCAGTTGGTTGGAAAGCCCTCGCAATTTGCCCTATTGAGCACACTCGTCATTCCTGAAGAGTGTGATGCCCTTGAAAAAAGAAAAATATCACAGACATCAAATATAAATCAAGACAAATCACACTGGAAAAAATATGGCGATAGACATAAACAAAAATAACAAAAAATAAATGTGAAGAGAAGTACACTTTCTTCTTGTCATTCCTCAGCCTGCATACTGCATGATAAACCTCTCTGATCTTCTCCAAAGCTGGAGCAGTGGACGGGGTAGAGAACACAGTGGATGCTGTTAAAAAAGGAAAAAGATAGGAAGTTCACATGCCAGTAAACTCATAGTTAATTCTAACTACGCATGGACAAAAACAAAGAAATGACACACATCATATGCAAAAACATAAAAAAGAAACAACAAATGTAAAAATAAAAAGGAAGAATATGTACAATACATATCATTTTGAAGACTTTTTACATTACAACATTAAAAAAGTTCACCCCTACCACCCCCTCCCCCCTAGTGTAGTGCGTACCCAGAATAAAGTAGAAGTAGATATCGGGGTAATAATACATAACAACAGAGATGTGTGGAGTAAAAACAAACAAACACAAAAGCTCTAATGGGGGAGATATGAGGGTATGTGGGAGCGGCATAAAATTATACTCTCGAAATCATTGCATGTATCTTGCTCCCATGTCTTCTTATCTCTAGCTTGCTCCTGTGTATGCTGATACGTCCATTTTGCATCACTATTCTATATTATAATTTATTGTTATTCATTGATATATTTCATATTAAGAGATGATACTTATGTTATTTCATCTGTTTTTGCATGGTTGATGACTTTTGGAGCATGGACCGCTGCGGTCAGGATTCTGATGGAAAAGGGGCTATTTGGAGGCGAAATTCGTGAAGATCAGAAAATCCGGGTCAATATATGGAAACCCTATTTTTCCAGAAGACGAAGGATGCCAGAAGGGGGAGTGGAGATGGGCCACAGGGGCCCCACACCACCCCCTGGCGCGGGCAGCCCTAGGCCGCGCGAGCATGTGGTGTGGCCACCCTGCCCCACTCTAGGCTCTCCCCTTTGGCGTATATTATCCCCACGAAACCCTAAGCCTCGGGGGAGCGACCACAAAAAGATTTCACCGCCTCTGCCGGGTGGAAAACACCGAGAGAGAAAGATCTCTCCAACAAACAGAATTCTATCGGGGGATTTCCTTCTCGGAGAGGGGAGATCATCGTCATCAACACCACCATCAAGCTGAACTTCATCGGGATCATCGGCATCATCACCATCATCATCTCGACCAACACCATCATCACCACTTCATATCGCTGTAAAAATTGGGTTGAATCTTGCATAGTTCTTAGGGGAAACTTTCCCGGTGTTGATTACTCCTTCTGGTTGATGCTATTGAGTGAACCATTGAATTATTGTCTATGTTCAGAGTGTTACTTATCATTATATCATCTCTGATCTTGATCCATATGATGTCTTGTGAGTAGTTCGTTTAGTTCTTGAGGACATAGGAGAAGTCATGTTGTTAGTAGTGGAATTGTGTTGAGAAAGATTCAATGGTTTGTTAATTAAGTTGTGTTGTATTTCTTCTAGTGGTGTCATGTGAACGTCGACTACATGACACTTCACCTATATGGGCCTAGGGGAATGCATTGTGTATTTGTCTACTAATCGTAGGGGTTGCCGGAGTGACAGAAACATGAACCCTCGTTAGGAAACCTTTGCACAAGGGATGTGAGGGTCTTAGAGTTTAAAGCCGCCGTTAGATTTCTATCTTGATTACTTTATTGTACTTGCGGATGCTTGCAAGGGGTATAATCACCAGTATGTATTAGTCCTAGGAAGGTTAGTACATTAGCACAGGTTCACCCACACAACACTTAGCAAACTAAAGAAGATTAATCAACTATATGAAGCGAAAGCGCTTGACAATATTCCCATGTGTCCTCGAGAACGTTTGGTCATCTTAAGTAATACAACCGGCTTGTCCTTTACTAAGAAAGGATTGGGCCACTTGCTGCATTTATTCTTATTGTCTTTTATTTACTCGTACTATATTTACTTGCATTATCAAAACCCCCTAAAAATCCATTTGCTAAGTATTTACAGAGAATTCTTGCTCCAAGCCACTCGTCAACACCTTCTGCTCCTCGTTGGGTTCGACACTCTTACTTATCGAAAATACTATGATACACCCCCTATACTTGTGGGTCATCAAGACTATTTTCTGGCGCCGTTGCCAGGGAGTGAAGCACTATTGGAGAGTGAAACTGGTAAAGGAAACTTCTACTATGAGTATTGTTTACTTCTGTTAGTTACTTTATCCCAATATGGATAATTCGCTGAGTTTCTTATTTCGTAATGCTACTACCACTGCTAAGGTAGTAGATGAACCACCACCTGCTGAGAATGAGATTTTTAAAATACCTACAAGAATTATTGATCGTGTTATGGATAACTATTATATTGGAGATGTAACTGTCCATCCCAGTGATCATTTGCTTTTTATACACGAATTATGTGGATTGTTCAAGTGTGCAGGTATTATAATAGATCAAGTCAAGAAGAAGTTACTCTCATTGTCACTGAAAGGAAGAGCTGAGGAATGGTATAAACTGCTGAAGAATGGCCAATCTCTTGAATGGGAGGAAATAGTGCCTCTATTTTATTCTAAATTTTATCCTCCTAGTGAGATTCATAAAGATCGGAATCAAATATACAACTTTTGGCCTCTTGATGGAGAGAGTACATCTCAAGCTTGGGGGAGATTTAAGTTACTAATGCTCAAATGTCCCATTCATGAGCTCCCCAACAATCTTATTATCAATAACTTTTATGCATGGCTTTCTCTTCATGATAAGAATCTATTGGATGCTTCTTGTGCTGGATCATTTACACGCATGGAATAAGAAGTTAAATGGGACCTTCTAGACCGTATTCAATACAATGATGAAGCATGGGAGAATGATAAAGGAAGAAAGTCAGGTATAAACTATGATTATGACTGCATTGAATCTTTTCTGGGAACTGATGACTTTCAAAATATTAAGAATGCTTATGGTCTAGAATCTCAAGCTATTGCAACTTATTTTAAGGCTTTTGCTTCCTATATTGAAGTTCCTAAAAAGAAGTGGAATAAGTATCATGAACCTTATAAAGATATTGTTAATAGTGTTCCTGCAAGAAATACTGAAGTTCATACTGCTAATCATGTTTTACCCGAACCTTACATTGAGAAAATTCCTTTCCCAGTAGCTAGTATGGTTAATGAAAGTACAAATAAAGCTATTGAACCTAATGAACAAGTAGCTATTTAACCTATGATAGAAAATGTGAAATACTTTGTCACTAAATATGTAAAATATGGACACACTATTCTTTGTAAGGATACTTCAAAAACTGTTTCACAAAGTAGTGTTATAAGAACTAGTATTCCTGTGTTTTCTATAAGAATAAGTGATCATTGCTATGATGGTTCTTGTGATAGCTATATCGTTAAATTTATGCATGATACTAAAAGTTATTATGAGAGGGGGAAAAGTGTTTGTAAAATCCCAAAACTTTAATCAAGGTTATCAAAGTTCAAATCACCCAATTTACGGTTAACAAACACTTTTATTATTAAAATTAATTATCAAGGCATGTGTGTTTGCATTAGTGTAGAATTGTTTGAAAATGCCATGCTTGATTGTTCTAAATGTTGTGAAATGGTTTAAAGGTGAATGCCACATCATCTAGACCATTTACAAACAAAATCCAAAGAAAAAGAAATAAAAAATGATTAAATAGACCAAATGGTGATTTTGACCAAAGTTAGCCACTAGGCCACTTTAGGTGTTCCTAGAAGACAATTCCTAATAGAAACTATTCTAATTCTTTTCACCCCTTGTTAGACCAAGTAAAGATGTACCAAGGCCCACTTTACTGAAGGGAATATGCCCGAGAGGCAATAATAAAGTGGTTATTATCTTATTCCTTGTTTATGATAAATGTTTATTTTGCATGCTATAATTGTATTAATTGGAAACGTTAATACATGTGTGTTTAATAAACAAAATACAAAGTTCCTAGTAATGCCTCTCATATAAACTAGCTTGTTGATTAACAAGATGATCAAGGTTTCCTAATCATGGACATTGGATGTTGTTAATAACGAGGTCACAACATTGGTGGAATGATGTGATGAACATTCATCTGAAGTATAACATTACGATCAAAGTCATTATTTTTATATTGCTAACATCATACGAAGTAATCTTAGTCCTTAGACCATGAGATCATGTTAATCACTAACACCAGAAGAGTATCTTGATAACATCAAACGTCACACCGTAACAGGGTGACTATAAAGGTGGGTTCAGTGCTACGAAGGTATTATGTTGAGGCTCATGGATCCAGAGTGAGATTTTTCCATCCCGATGACAGATAGATATACTCTGGGCCCTCTCGGTGATATCACATTGAAATAGCTTGCAAGCAAGTGATGTGATCACTAGAATGTTATATCACGGGAACGACAAAAGAGTGCATGTCGGTAACGAGATCAAACTAGGTATTTTATGCCGATGATCGAATCTCGGACATGTAATATATCACGAGACAAAGGGATTTAGTTATGACGTTAAAGGTTCACACGATCACAAGAGTCATCGTTGAATATGTGGGAATCGGTACGGATCTCCAGGTCCCGCTGCTGATTATTGATCGGAGAAGGGTCTCGATCATGTCTGCATTATTCACGAACCGTAGAGTGACACACTTAAGGGATACCGACACCATTTAGGAGAAAATATGTTCCAGATAAAGATTAAGAAAGCGCTAGAATCATTTCGATGAAAACCAAAATTGTTTCGGGTGAAATTGCAGAAACTGGTTCTGCATGTGATATTGAAATGTTGTAGGGGGTTTTATGTGAATGTTTGTTAATTAAGTAATTAAAAAAATTCTGAATAAAATAAATAAAATATTTTTATTTAATGAGAGCTTGCATTAAATTTGGTGGAAATTTAATGCATGTGAGTGGAAGTGTGAGTGGAGGCTTATTTATGTGAGTGGAGCATCCACCACATGAATGATGGAAGAGGTGGGGGCACCACCATGGCTACCACGCCATGGCCCTTGGCTGCCCCCACTCTTCCCTATAAAACCCCCCCTCTCCTCCTCACAACACACACCTCCTTGTGAAGAATCTCTCTCCCCCTCTAGTTATTCCCCATGGTCTCGGATTAGCAAGATGCATGTTCCCGGTGGCTTTATCTGGAAAGAAGTTGCTGCTTCCGCTGCTTTGCTGGAGTGAGGGACGGAGGTTATCGGGGTATCGGACGTGTGTGCAATCACGGATGCACCGCTGCTTTGTGGTGCTGGACTTGGTGGTGTTGGGCTTGCTGGAGCTGGATTTTATGGACGTGCTGGAGCCGGACCTGCTGGACTTCATCACGATCTTGAGATCGGCAAGTGTACGACTACATCATCCACAAGTTCCAACTCATTAACAAAGCTTTGCCGTCTTCGAGGGTAAGTTCTCTATGGATGTATATCCACCTGTTGCTTGTATCTAGTAGATAGATCTTGGCGTATAGTTCCCATCGTAGGAATTTTTTTGTTTTCTATGCTGCGAACCCAACAGTGGTATCAGAACCTGATCTATGCGTAGGTGCTTTGCACGGGTAATACACATATGTTTATATGTGGGCGATGATGATCATGTTATTTCATCTTCTATGTATTTTGTATATTGGTGGCATAGTGGGATGAAGCGGCCCAGACCAACTTTACATGTCATCGCACATGAGACCGATTCCACGACTGACATGCAACTAGTTCTGCATAAGTGGCTAGCGGGTGTCTGTCTCTCCTACTATAGTCAATATCTGATTTACGAGAATAATGGTTGTTTAAATAATTACCGTATTCCATAAAGGATGGATGAACTTTTACAAGTCTAGTTGGAGAAATCATATCCATAAACATTATTGCTAAAATGTCGTAAGACAAATCATTGGACGATCACTTATGAAGTGACATCGCTATTTGGATTATATTGATGGATTTTTGGAGTCTTTTGATTTTGATCAATTGACGCTTGTGAAACTTTCCTTGAGATAATTGAAACTCCATCCATAGGCCAAAGAGGAATGGATGACTAACTTATTGGATATTATACATGTTGATACTCCATTATGTGTAGCCATATGCGATGGATCTTTTTGGTTCATATGCTTTCTCCAGAAATTTGAGTGAATATATCTATATATTTACTTAATAAGGAAGAAGTATGAAACATTTGAAATTGTTCAAAGACTTTCAAGATGAAGTGAAAAATCATTGTAACACGAAAATAAAAGAGTATATGATTTTATCATAAAGGAAGATATTTGAGTTATAGGTTCAGCAAAATACCTAAGATTTTAGGAATTGTTCCATGAATTTGCATTTCCTGATAAACCACAGGAGTATGGTATGTTCAAGAGATCAAATCAAACCTTTTTTGACATGGTAAGATCAAAGGTGTCATTTATAAAACTGCCATTATGTTTTAAGGATTAAAGCTTTAGAGACTACCACTTTTACACTGAAAAGAGTACCATCGTGATCTGTTGAAATGACACCATATGAGTTATGGTTTGGGATAAAACCCGAATTGTCTTTTTTTAAATTTTGGTATGCTATGCATAAGTAAAATGTTTACAACCAAAGTCGGATAAGCATGTCTTTGTAGGTTATTCCAAAGAATTTTTTGGGAATTCCTCCATAACACCGAGGACAAAAGAGTTTGTCGCTTGGAACGTCAGGTTTCTTGAGAAGGAATTTTTCGTGAAAAGTTTAGTAGGAGGACAATAGAACTTTGATAAGGTTGTTGAACCTTAGCTATATGTGCTAAGTCGCACAGCGTCGAAAACTGTCCCGGTGGCGGCCACAATGCTCATGGCTCCCGTGATTACAAAGGGTGTGATCTTGGAGATTAGAGTTCCTATTGAACCATGTGGGTCGGTAAGAATCAAATAGTAAGTTTTGAAACATAAGTCGTTATTGTTTTGACAATGATGAACCGACTGCATGCAAAGAAGCGATGATGGGCCCTGACTCCATAAAATGACTAGAAGTCATAGAATCCGTGATAATATTCATACACGAGAAATCAAGTTTCTGAACTTGGAAGACCCTCCGGAAAGGCGTGAAGCCTATCGGTCGTGTTTGGATCTATAAAGAAATAGACATGGATGTTTAACATCTATGAAATAGTCAACATGTTGGAAAGAAGTTTACGACAATGTTCAAGGAGTTGACTATGACAAGATTTGATCTTTCATAGCGATATTTAGTCTTGATGGATTAATGTAGCAACCACTACATATAATTTGGTATATGGTAGTGTCAACACCCGAATTTTTAATCCCATATGCCCGTTATGCCATACGTCGCAATCCCAGGATTACCATTTTTGCGAGACATAACGGATTGGATATCACAGTACATCATCCATTACAAACCATACATAAGGTCTTACACGAATAAGGATCTCATGATCCAGTCTTAATACAACAAACAACAGAATTAAAAGATAAGCGTAGCGGTGGGGTCCATCTTCAGGGGCACAGGCAATGCTGACAAAGGCAAATAGTCCTAGTTATCATAGCCGTCCTGCTAGCCATCATATTGATAGTCTCCTTCATAGTCTGGCCATGAGAATAGCCAGGGACAAAAGCCATGAGTACTCTTTAAGTACTCGCAAACTACCCCTAACAAGTAATATAGTTCTAGGTTAAAGTGCTAAATCTCAGTTTAACTATAAGGTTAAGTTTGAAACCTAAGATGAGTTCTGAAGCAAAGAAAGATAAAATAAAGCTCTAGAATCACTTAAGTTGGGAAGCTATCGTCATAAACACAACCCTGTTGTGGTTAATTCAAGGTTCATCATTCATTTCATAAGTCATTTTGGAAAACATCTGACAACGAAACAATATGGCCATTCCAACTGTCCATAACCGTGGACGCGGCTATTCGAATAGTTTGACACTCTACAGAGGTGGTACACTTTCACCACAAGATTCAATACATCTATCAGGGATAACCCTGAATCATCATACTTAGTATGCAGATAATCAAACATAACTTTCCCTTTACACACCCTAGTATAAGCACCTCTCCTATGAGCATGGCCTCCCAACCATGATCATATGTCATCTTGGGCACTGCATAGGTGGACAACATTGAGAGGTAGCCTCAGCTCAAACCTCTCCCGCGAGGGAACTAATACTAATGCATATAAATTTCCAGCTAAGCCTTACCCAATTCAGGTAGTGTGGTTGTATGGTAAATTTGGAATGGTATCACATCCGAATCCAACCATCAGTTTTGTAAAAGGGTTAAGGCTCATGCCTCAACATTTTCATCATCAGAAACCATTTGTGTTTTCTCAACACATGTCAAAACATTTCAATAGAATGACTCATCATTCCAAGGTTTTCACAATTCATTTTCACCCAGTGTTCCCATCTAAAGTGACTCAAATTTTTGATCTACTCTAAGCTACTAAGTTAAGAGTGTTCACTAAGGTGGAAAAGATGGGTTCAATCTCATGCCATAGAATGACATTTAAAGGGGTTCTAAATAGGTCAAGTTTTATACTCTTTATGCTACCTTCAAAACAAGTAAGGAACTTTGGGTAAAGTAAAGGGAGTAAAGCTTGTAAATAAGACTTGGGGTATCTAATAGTCAAAGTAGTGTGACCAAAGCATGCCTAAAGCATCTTTGCTAAACCATCTAGTCTAATCTTAGCTTGCTAAGCATTATACTTGCAAGTGTTAGCTTGCATTGTCAATGGTGGCTTGCCTTGGTTGGTGAAGTGGTTGAAGTTTTCTTCTTCTTCTTCTTCTTCTTGGTAGAACTCCTCCTCCTCGTAGACTTGGTCGGTACTATCGTCTATAAATACATACGGAGTACACAATTACCAAACAATACTTAACTAGTCTAATTCGCACTCTAAGACATATATTTGATGATCTATTATCATCACAAGCATCACAAGTTTTATTCAATAGTTTTCTCCTTTTTATTTTAGAAAAGTAATTTCTACTCATTGAAAAATTCAACTAATCTTTAATATTCACCACTTCAAATATGGGATCATGTGTACACATGTCATCACCACATATTCTAACATGTGGGAATGTGATTTAAGGGTTGGATCATAATTACTTTGGTCTAAGTTCATTATTTAATGATTTAAAGTGACTAGAAATGCCTATATAGCATTATTTTGGTACTAGTCCAAAGTCACTGCATGTAAATATTAATATTATTACATATTCCGATAGGTATGATGAAATGTGATTTTTGAGAGTTGGAATCAACTCAAAACCTATCTTGGTTGATTTTATAAAAATGTTGCAAGGTGCAAATGCTTCGGTTTTGTTATTTTTACTAGGACAGATCTATAACTCTAATTGAATTAAATCCAACGGGCTTGGGTAGATCATTTCAATACCTTTCAGGAAAAATTGGTTTCATGCAATTTGGATTTGTCAAACTCCCAGAATTGATTTTCAAACTAGTGGAAAGAAACTAGATTAACTCTAATTAGAAAAACTAAATTTGAAGCTTTAACACACGCGGGAACTAACTGGGCCGGCCCATCTACGCACAGTGCACGTAGCAGGCTACCTGACATGCGGGCTCCACCGGTAAGCGGCACAATTTAATAGAAGCGGTATCTAGCATCCTGGGCCACACGATCTAAAGGGGATCTAACAGTGGTGAGTCATCATCGACGACGGATCACTCTAGCGAGAACGTGACCTAGACGCTGCGGTGGGGGTCGATTGGGGGCATACCAGGGCTCCAACAAGGTCGGCGAGGCGGGCAAACGGGCTGGTAGACGACGGCGAGGCGGAGCTTGGGGTGCCCTAAATCGCAAACGCCCTTCTCCTCCTGCTGCGGCGGCTTCGGCTCCAATTCTGGCGAGACAGAGCTCGAGTGGCTTCGGCTAGAGGTGGGTAAGGTTAAGTGAGAGGTGGGGAGTGGGTGAGTGTGGAGAAATGGGGCTGCGGTGGCCGCTTTATATAGGGTCAATGAGGGGGCAGAGCGGGCGACGGTGAGGTCATCGGTGACGATGATGCGGGGCTCTCTCGGCATGGGCGAGGGCGGCGATGGATGCTCTGTTCCCTAGCGGTCCTCTGGGGCTTAAAGGCGCGGCAATGCGGAGTCTCTACTGGTCGGGAGCGTGCGGTGAACTACACGCGGACGGCGGTGTTCGACGATGTTCCGCCGGTCTGCTGGTCACGAGGCGGCGAACGATGATGTCTGGGCGGTTGCTGGGCCTGCTGTAGGTGCTGCCACGCAATGCTAGGGCTAGGCATGGTCGGTGCCGCTCTGGCGCACGCGGTGCTCTAGGGTGATTGGCATGGCGGACAGCGGCATGGGCGCGAGCAAATGAGGCTTGTCCTCCGCTCGTTTTTGGTCAGGGGCTGGTCGAGGCGAAGCGGTGTGATGGCGCCTGTCTCCCAGCAGGCGAAGGAGAGCGCGGGACGGGCTGGAGCGAGCGGTCCGTGGTCGACCTGGGGCATGGCGTCGGGCGGCTTGCTACTGGAGCAGACAAAGGAGAGGGATAGAGAGTTAGGACCGGGGTTCTAGCTGGGGGAACAAGGGGACCAAGTTAGGCCCAAATGGAGACCAAAACTACTGCTCACTATAGTGTTTTAGGATTTATAAGATTTGTGTCTACCACCTGTTTGATGAAATGGCCGCAAGAAGCAAAATTTTGAATTTTGGTTTCAATTTTTTGAGTAATCTCCACTAGTACTAGGTAGCCTCTGGTTGCAAGGGTTTTGTATTTGGAGTTCATTTGGCTGGTTTTTGAAATAGGGGTGATCTAGGCATATGCATTGAATTCAATTTTCACATGCCATTTAAAATAAGTATTTGAATATTTTTAGCATATCAAAAAGTGGGCCTTGGTACCTCATTATGTGTACTAGCAAGGGGTGCAAAGATCCAGAATCATTTCTGTTGGGAAATGAGTGCTAGGAACACTCAAAGTAGTGTAGTGGATAAAAATGACCATTCCTCATTTTAATTGTTTTTTATTTGATTTTCTTTGGGATTTGCTTGAGAAAGATTTAGATGATGTTTAATTTACCATAAAAACATTTTACAATCAAAAAATCATAGAACCATGGCAGTTCAAATCAATTCCTAAATTAAATGCACATACACATGAATGCTTTCATTTTTAATTTGGAAAAGTTTTTGTTAACCCTAAATTTGATGATTTGGATCTTGATAAGCTTGGATTAAAGTGTTGGGATGTTACAAACCTCCCCCCCTTAAACAAAATCTCGTCCCAAGATTTACAAAGAAAGCTACTAAAGAGATCTGGGAACTCTATCCTAATGTAATCTTCACGCTCCTAAGTGGCTTCCTCCTCGGTATGGTTGCTCCACTGAATCTTGAGAAACTTGATGCTCCTGGTCCTGGTGGTTCTGTAGGATTCTTCTAAGATACGGATGGGCACTTCCCGATAGGTTAGGTCATCGTTGATCTCTACAGCTCTGTGATCGATGTTTTTGAAAACTTCAGTCTTCTCGGGCACTTCCAAGCATTTGCGAAGTAACGAGATATGGAACACATTGTGGATGGCTGACATCTCTTGAGGCAGTTCCAGTTGATACGATACTTCTCCTCGACGGTTCAGAATCTTGAAGGGCCCGATATACCTGGGGGCTAACTTCCCTTTCAAACTAAAGCGTTGAGTTCCCTTCAATGGAGAAACCTTGAGATATACAAAATCTCCGACATTGAAAGTCAGGTCTCTCCTTCTCTTGTCCGCATAACTCTTTTGTCTGGATTGGGCGGTCTTGAGGTGCTCACGGACTTTGTGAACCTTCTCTTCAGCTTCTCGGAGAATGTCGGGTCCAAAGATCTCACTCTCTCCTACTTGCGACCAGTTCAAAGGGGTATGACACTTTCTTCCGTATAGGAATTCAAATGGTGCCATCTGCAAACTATCTTGATAACTGTTGTTATATGAGAATTCTGCAAAAGGCAGGCAGTCTTCCCATTTTGATCCGTATTCCAACACACAAGCTCTAAGCATATCCTCTAAGATCTGGTTGACTCTCTCAGTCTGTCCATCAATTTGCGGGTGATAAGCAGTGTTGAAGTTCAACTTGGTTCCTAATCCTTCCTGGACTTTCTGCCAAAACCTTGAGGTAAACTGGGTTCCTCGATCTGATACTATGGTCTTGGGGGTTCCACGCAGACTAACAATTCTAGCGATGTATAGCTCTGCTAGCTTCGCACTCTGGTAGGTAGTCTTGACAGGTATAAAGTGGGCTACCTTGGACAATCTATCAACTATGACCCAGATTGAGTCATTTCCCCTACTGGAATTAGGCAACCCGGTGATAAAGTCCATTCCCACGGAATCCCATTTCCATTCCGGAATCTGCAATGGTTGTAACAGTCCCGCAGGCCTTTGATGCTCTGCTTTGAATCTTTGACAGATGTCACACTTGGCGATGTAGCTTTCGATTTCTCTCTTCATCTTGTGCCACCAAAAGTGCTCTTTCAAATCCTGATACATCTTCGTTCCTCCGGGGTGGATAGAATAAAGAGTATCATGAGCTTCCTTCATGATAATTTGCTTCAGTTCCGAATCTGCTGGCACACAGATACGTCCTTTGTACCACAATACTCCTTCTTCATCTTCGGCGAATCCAGGTACCTTTCCGGTACCAATACGGCGTTTGATTCCGTTGATACTTTCATTCCCCTTCTGGGCTTCCTTGATTTGGCTAATCAAAGTGGGTTGAAGTTCAATGCTAGCTAAGAATCCTTTGCTAACTAATTTAGTCCTGAACTGCTCCAACTCTTCATACAAACTTGGTTGCTTCTCCTTGATCATGGTGTTTAGCCTACATGGCAATCTGCTAAGAGCATCCGCTACCACATTGGCTTTGCCGGGGTGATAGTGAATGTCAAGGTCATAATCCTTGATTAACTCTATCCATATCTGTTGCCTCATATTCAGCTCCTTCTGAGTGAAGATATACTTTAAACTCTTGTGATCTGAGTAAATCTCACAGCGATTACCCATCAAATAATGACGCCATGTCTTCAATGCTAGAACCACAGCTGCTAGCTCAAGATCATGGGTCAAATAGTTCTGCTCATGCTGCTTCAGTTGTCGAGACAGATACGCGATGACTTTGCCTTCTTGCATCAATACACATCCTAGTCCAATCTTGGATGTGTCACAATACACATCAAACGGCTTCTTGATGTCTGGCATGATCAATATTGGGGCTGATATCAATCTCTTTTTTAGCTCCTGAAAACTGGCTTCACATTTTTCAGTCCATTCAAACTTCTTGTCCTTCTTCAACAATTGGGTCATGGGTCTGGCGATGCTTGAGAATCCTTCTACGAACTTGCGATAGTAGCCCGCTAATCCGAGAAACACACGGACTTGGGTTTGAGTGGTTGGGGCCTCCCATTCTTCGACATCTTTGATCTTGGCGGGATCAACAGAGATTCCTCCGGTAGACACAATATGTCCTAGGAATCCTACTTCTTTCAGCCAAAACTCACACTTGCTGAACTTGGCATATAACTGATGCTCTCTCGGGGTTTCTAGAATGCTTCTCAAATGTTGCTCATGCTCTTCTTCTGACTTGGAGTAGATAAGGATGTCGTCGATAAACACAACTACAAACTTATCTAGGAAATTCATAAAGATCTTATTCATGAGATTCATGAAATAAGCAGGGGCATTGGTTAATCCAAAAGATGTAACCGTATACTTGTATAAACCATAGCGAGTAGTAAAGGCAGTCTTCAGAATATCCGTTGCACGAATCTTAAGTTGGTGATAACTAGTCCTAAGATCAATCTTTGAGAATACCTGGGCTCCAGTTGTTTTTGATGGTGACATCATTCAACTTTCTGTAATCTGTGCACAAACGACTTCCTCCATCTTTCTTGTCGACGAATAACACTGGTGATCTCCATGGCGATGCGCTTGGTTGAATCAAGCCTTTCTCTAACATGGCATCCAACTGCTTCTTCAGTTCCACTAACTCTGAGGGGTTCATGCTAAGGGTCGCTGGGCTATGGGTCCGGTTTTGGGGATTAGTTCGATAATGAACTCAATATCCCTATCCGGGGGCATACCTGGCAATTCATTTGGGAATACATCAGGGTATTCACAGACTACTCTGACTTGGTCTATAGTAGGCAGGGCTACACTCTTGTTGCACTTGAATTGACGAGGTAAGGTTTCAGAGATATGCTCTATTATTACTCCAGAACTACTGGTCATGGTGATGGCTTTCTTAGCACAGTCTACCAGTCCTTTATTCCTTGACATCCAGTCCATACCTAGTACTACTTCCAATCCTTTGGTTCCAAGTACAATTAGGTTGGCATAAATTCTATCCCATGTATTCTGATAGGCACAGCTTTGCAAATTTTTCTAGCTTTGGTTGTTGAACCGGGGATTTGAACTATCATGACATGCTTCAGGTTGGTTGGGTGAATCTTACTAGTGCATGCAAATTCTTCGGTGACAAATGAATGCGATGCTCCCGAATCAAACAATACTCTTGCTAAAACTGAGTTGACAGAAAACATATCCAGCACTACATCTGACGCTTCCTGGGATTCTTCTGCGTTCATATGGAAGAGACAGCCGTTGCGGTTGTGAGGGTTCCCTGGGGCAAATCTTCTTCCTGGTTGAATACGGCGCTGCTGTTGAGCTGGGGCATTCACATTGGCATTGGCTGCAGTCTTCTTGGGACACTCATTGGAGTAGTGACCCTTCACTCCACACTCGAAACAAGTGATCTGGGACTTGTCCTTGACTGCGAAAGGTACAACATTGCTGCCAGTTCTGGGTGCGGTGTTGTTGTTGTTGTTGTTGTTGTTGTTGCTGTTGGTCTTGGGAGGTGCACGGTTGAAATTGTTGGCATTGCCGGAGTTGTGATTGTTTCCTCCGGACTTCACATTGCCTCCGCTACGGTTGGGGTAGCTTGGGCGAGACATTGGGGGTTGGTTGTTCCTTGGTGCATATCCTGGGGAGGGGTTGGGACGGTACTTCTGATGACTGCTGGATCCAGACTGCTGCATCATATGACGCTTGCGGTTGTCGTTTGCCTGGTTAATCTTCCCTTCCATCTGAATGGCAGAGTCGACTAGCTCTTCGAGGTCCTCAAAACGGATGTTGACGAGGACTGTCTGTATCTCATCATGCAGTCCGTTCAAGAATCTCTCCTTGTTCTTGGCCTCCGTGTTGATCTCATCAGGTGCATATCTGGCAAGTGACAGGAATTTGTCACGGTACTCCACCACAGTCATTCTTCCTTGCTTCAATTCGTGGAACTCATCTCTCATTCTGTTGACTAGACCTTGTGGCACGTGGGTGCGGCTGAACTTGACTTTGAATGCTTCCCATGTCATAACTTGACCATGGTTCATCAGGCGGATACTGTTCCACCAAGCTCTTGCATCTCCTGCCAGATAGTGAGTGGCGAAGAGAACTTTCTCATTTTCATCAACTCTTGCAACTTCTAAGTTATTTTCCATTGTCTGCAACCAGTCATCAGCATCTAATGGGTTTTCTAACATGCTAAATATTGGGGGATTGGTATTCTGGAAGTTCTTCAGCTTGGATCCTTGATGATCCTGATTTCCATGCCCTTGGTTGTTGAGAGCCATCTGGGCGATCTGTTGAAGTGTTGCTAAGTTGGCTTGGCGTTCTGCCCTGCTTGCTTCACGGTCTACGATGAGATTCTGCAAGATCTGCATCATTGGGTCTTGCGACGAGCTGCTCCCTCCTTGGTTTCCACGAGTCATCTGAAGATTGAGGTAGATATAGGGGTAAGAGGGAAATTCTAAGGTTCATGGTTTTGGGTTTTCAAAGCTAAAACTTTGAGTTAGACTCGGGTTTTTCAACTAACTTCACTTTCATTCATGCAAACAAGCACACGGTACAACACACACCACAATAATCAAAGGATAACAGATGGTTTGAAGAACCATTCTGTAAGCTACGATACAGTGGGACCAATACATCTCATGCTACGACAGTGCTCTAGTGCATCTACTCATCGTCGATGAAGTCGGAGTCCTCATCATCAGTGTAGAAGTCCACGGCATCCTCCTCTAGAAAGTCATCATCGTTGCTGAGATAAGAGTCCATGTCTCCCTAGATGTCTTCACCCTCCTCTTCTTCTTCCTTTGCTGCAAGCTAGGCTTCCTGCTCCTTGTTTGTCTTCTCGAGGTCGGCCACCTTCTTGCGAAGACGGGCGATGGTGCGATCCTTCTTGGCACGCTGGCGACGAAGAGACTGGCTATCCTAGACGAGCAGTGCGAAAGTCTGGGCCTTCTGGTCGGCAATGGCACGGTTCTGGTTGGCTAAATCCTTAGCATTGTCCAGCTCCTTCTGACGGTCATACAATAGGAAGTCGAGGTTCTCCACTTGGCGCTTCAGTGCTGGATGACTTGGCATCTCCATCGGCATTCCCATGAAGTCACGTCTTGCATAGTGGGCAAAACAGGTTCCTTGGATTTGGTTGACGCTGAGGGCACATAGACGTGCGAGAGCTTCATGCATTGCGCTGGCTAATCCATCTAGCCAGTTGTTCTCTCTCACGGAGAACTGAATTCTCCCAGAAGTTGGTGCTTCGATGCTTCCTCTAAGGTCCGCGGTGACTAGCCACTGTAAGTCTCCTCCTGGGGGTCCTGGAAGTTGAGCTCCAAGAAACTCCGGATGTGGGCGTCCGAGTAACTCCGACAGTGAATCCAGATCCCTCTTGAAGAGCTGACCTCCATTTCCCAACTAGTAGAACTTGCTGAACTGAGACTCCATCTACAACAATTTAGGATGAGGAAGTTAGTGAAGTGATCAAGAATGTCCAATTTTTAGTAGTAATGTAAGAATTTTGAGGAACATGAATTTTTGAGAAAGAATGAATCCACAAAGATAAGAGAGGAGATAGCTTTTCATAAATACTCACTTTGGTTTTGAAACTAAGTTTTTGTTTGGACGTCCATTCTAACTAGGGTCTCCTATGGTCAGGATGGCTCTGATACCAACTTGTCAACACCCGGATTTTTAATCCCAGATGCCCGTTATGCCATACCTCGCAATCCCAGGATTACCATTTTTACGAGACATAACGGATTGGATATCACAGTACATCATCCATTACAAACCATACATAAGGTATTACACGAATAAGGACCTCATGATCCAGTCTTAATACAACAAACAGTGGAATTAAAAGATAAGCGTAGCGGTGGGGTCCATCTTCAGGGGCACAGGCAATGCCGAGGAAGGCAGATAGTCCTAGTTATCATAGCCGTCCTGCTGGCCATCATCTTGATAGTCTCCTTCATAGTCTGGCCATGAGAATAGCCAGGGACAAAAGCCATGAGTACTCTTTAAGTACTCGCAAACTACCCCTAACAAGTAATATAGTTCTAGGTTAAAGTGCTAAATCTATGTTTAACTATAAGGTTAAGTTTGAAACCTAAGCTGAGTTCTGAAGCAAAGAAAGATAAAATAAAGCTCTAGAATCACTTAAGTTGGGAAGCTATCGTCATAAACACAACCCTGTTGTGGTCAAGTCAAGGTTCATCATTCATTTCATAAGTCATTTTGGAAAACATCTGACAACGAAACAGTATGGCCATTCCAACTGTCCATAACTGTGGACGCGGCTATTCGAATAGTTTGACACTCTGCAGAGGTGGTACACTTTCACCTTTGAACCGTGGACAAGATTCAGTACATCTGTCAGGGATTCAATACATCTGTCAGGGATAACCCTGTATCATCATACTTAGTATGCAGATAATCAAACATAACTTTCCCTTTACACACCCTAGTATAAGCATCTCTCCTATGAGCATGGCCTCCCAACCATGACCATATGTCATCTTGGGCACTGCATAGGTGGACAACATTGAGAGGTAGCCTCAGCTCAAACCTCTCCAGCGAGGGAACTAATACTAATGCATATAAATTTCCAGCTAAGCCTTACCTAATTCAGGTAGTGTGGTTGTACGGTAAATTTGGAATGGTATCGCATCCGAATCCAACCATCTGTTTTGTAAAAGGGTTAAGGCTCATGCCTCAACATTTTCATCATCATAAACCATTTGTGTTTTCTCAACACATGTCAAAACATTTCAATAGAATGACTCATCATTCCAAGGTTTTCACAATTCATTTTCACCCAGTGTTCCCATCTAAAGTGACTCAAATTTTTGATCTACTCTAAGCTACTAAGTTAAGAGTGTTCACTAAGGTGGAAAAGATGGGTTCAATCTCATGCCATAGAATGACATCTAAAGGGGTTCTAAATAGGTCAAGTTTTATACTCTTTATGCTACCTTCAAAACAAGTAAGGAACTTTGGGTAAAGTAAAGGGAGTAAAGCTTGTAAATAAGACTTGGGGTATCTAATAGTCAAAGTAGTGTGACCAAAGCATGCCTAAAGCATCTTTGCTAAACCATCTAGTCTAATCTTAGCTTGCTAAGCATTATACTTGCAAGTGTTAGCTTGCATTGTCAATGGTGGCTTGCCTTGGTTGGTGAAGTGGTTGAAGTTTTCTTCTTCTTCTTCTTGGTAGAACTCCTCCTCCTCGTAGACTTGGTCGGTACTATCGTCTATAAATACATATGGAGTACACAATCACCAAACAATACTTAACTAGTCTAATTAGCACTCTAAGACATATATTTGATGATCTATTATCATCACAAGTTTTATTCAATAGTTTTCTCCTTTTTATTTTAGAAAAGTAATTTCTACTCATTGAAAAAATTTAACTAAGCTTTAATATTCACCACTTCAAATATGGGATCATGTGGACACATGTCATCACCAGATATTCTAACATGTGGGAATGTGATTTAAGGGTTGGATCATAATTAATTTGGTCTAAGTTCATTATTTAATGATTTAAAGTGACTCGAAATGCCTATATAGCATTATTTTGGTACTAGTCCAAAGTCACTGCATGTAAACATTAATATTATTACTTATTCAGATATGTATGATGAAATGTGATTTTTGAGGGTTGGAATCAACTCAAAACCTATCTTGGCTGATTTTATAAAAATGTTGGAAGGTGCAAATGCTTTGGTTTTGTTATTTTTACTAGGACAGATCTATAACTCTAATTGAATTAAATCCAACGGGCTTGGCTAGATCATTTCAATAGCTTTCAGGCAAAATTGGTTTCATGCAATTTGGATTTGTCAAACTCCCAGAATTGATTTTCAAACTAGTGGACAGAAACTAGATTAACTCTAATTAGAAAAACTAAATTTGAAACTTTAACACGCGCGGGAACTAACTGGGCCGGCCCATCTATGCACAGTGCGCGTAGCGGGCTGCCTGACATGCGGGCTCCACCGGTCAGCGGCACAATTTAACCGAAGCGGTATCTAGCATCCTAGGCTACACGATCTAAAGGGGATCTAACAGTGGTGAGTCATTGTCGACGACGGATCACTCCGGCGAGAACGTGACCTAGATGCGGTGGTAGGGGTCGATTGGGGGCATACCAGGGCTCCAACAACGTCGGCGAGGCGGGCAAACAGGCTGGTAAACGACGGTGAGGCGAGGCGTGGTTGCGGCGGAGCTTGGGGTGCCCTAAATCGCAAGAGCCCTTCTCCTCCTGCCGCAGCGGCTTCGGCTCCAATTCCGGCGAGACAGAGCTCGAGCGGCTTCGGCTAGAGGTGGGTAAGGTTCAGGGAGAGGTGGGGAGTGGGTGAGTGTGGAGAAATTGGGCTGGGGTGGCCGCTTTATATAGGGTCGACGAGGGGGCAGAGCGGGCGACGGTGAGGTCATCGGTGACGATGATGCGGGGCTCTCTCGGCATGGGCGAGGGCGGCGATGGATGCTCTGTTCCCTAGCGGTCCTCTGGGGCTTAAAGGCGCAGCAATGCGGAGTCTCTACTGGTCGGGAGCGTGCGGTGAACTACACACGGACGGCGGTGTTCGACGATGTTCCGCCGGTCTGCTGGTCACGAGGCGGCGAACGACGATGTCTGGGCGGTTGTTGGGCCTGCTGCAGGTGCTGCCACGCAATGCTAGGGCTAGGCATGGTCGGTGCCGCTCTGGCGCGCGCGGCGCTCCAGGGTGATTGGCATGGCAGACAGCGGCATGGGCGCGAGCAAATGAGGCTTGTCCTCCGCTCGTTTTTGGTCGGGGGCTGGTCGAGGCGAAGCGGTGTGATGGTGCCTGTCTCCCAGCAGGCGAAGGAGAGCGCAGGACGGGCTGGAGCGAGCGGTCCGTGGTTGACCTGGGGCATGGTGTCGGGCGGCTTGCTACTGGAGCAGACAAAGGAGAGGGATAGAGAGTTAGGACCGGGGTTCTAGCTGGGGGAACAAGGGGACCAAGTTAGGCCCAAATGGAGACCAAAACTACTGCTCACTATAGTGTTTTAGGATTTATAAGATTTGTGTCTGCCACCTGTTTGATGAAATGGCCGCAAGAAGCAAAAGTTTGAATTTTGGTTTCAAATTTTTTGAGTAATCTCCACTAGTACTAGGTAGCCTCTGGTTGCAAGGGTTTTGTATTTGGAGTTCATTTGGCTGGTTTTTGAAATAGGGGTGATCTAGGCATATGCATTGAATTCAATTTTCACATGCCATTTAAAATAAGTATTTGAATGTTTTTAGCATATCAAAAAGTGGGCCTTGGTACCTCATTATGTGTACTAGCAAGGGGTGCAAAGATCCAGAATCATTTCTGTTGGGAAATGAGTGCTAGGAACACTCAAAGTAGTGTAGTGGATAAAAATGACCATTCCTCATTTTAATTGTTTTTTATTTGATTTTCTTTGGGATTTGCTTGAGAAAGATTTAGATGATGTTTAATTTACCATAAAAACATTTTACAATCAAAAAATCATAGAACCATGGCAGTTCAAATCAATTCCTAAATTAAATGCACATACACATGAATGCTTTCGTTTTTAATTTGGAAAAGTTTTTGTTAACCCTAAATTTGATGATTTGGATCTTGATAAGCTTGGATTAAAGTGTTGGGATGTTACAGGTAGTTGAATAAACAAAACGAGGTTCTTCTAAAAGAATGGTTACCTAGGACATGTACATGAAACGATCCGAAGGGTTTTGTTAATTCAAAGGGTGCTAAAAGGGCATGTAAACTTCAATAGTTGAAGTGAGCATAGCGGAGTTGGAATCTTCACCATGATGAAAATGTTAAAGGAGTTTAATTTCATCGGTGATGATGAAGATGCTTGCATTTGCAAGAAATTAAGTGGGAGCGCTGAGACAAATTTCCAAGACATTATGCAGAGTACATATTATTGATTGGAAATGATGTATCTTTTATTGACACAAGTTAAGAATTTCATTAAAATATGATTTCGATGAAAGACTTGGGAAAAACCAGAATATTTGGCATTACTGTCTATATGGATAGATTGAGGCACAAATATGGTTATGCCAGACGTACATATATGAGATATTGAAAGGGTTCAATATGGAAACAACAAGAAAGGTTCTTGCTGCATGGAAAGGATTGTATCAAGATTCAAGTGTTTCAACACTGGGTGAGTAAAATCACATGAATATTTTGATCAATTATACCGTAATATGTGTATATCCAGATATGTCCTATGCTCTAAATGTTATGAGCACATACCAGAATGATTCATAAGATGATCATTGGACGATAGTAAAGATATTCTTATGAGCTTTGGAAGAACTAAGAATATATCATGTATAAGTGACAAATAGTTAAAGGTAGTTCATTGTAAAGTGTTACATTGATACTTGTTTTGTCACAAGACACAAATTAAATTTATCTCAATTTAGATTATGGGTGGCACAATGGAATGGAAAGGATGTTCCATGATGAATTTGGATGAGTTCCAAAGTTTAGACATTGTGACGGATACTACAACAAAAGGCTAAGTATATGACTGCTATAGTAGCAGCAAAGGAGGGAATTTGTGTTAAATAGTTTGTTATCAAACTAGGTGTGGTTCAAAGTGGGCTAATACCATGAAGATATATTGTATGACAATAATATCAACATATTTTAACCCGAACGATTAAAGGTCTCACAAAAGGACCAAATTTATACAATGCCATCTCATTTGAGAATGAGTGATGCGTAGAGACGCAAAGACATGCAAATACACACAGACCTGAAACTGTCAGATCCAGAGATTATGTTAACCACTAGCAATCACGTATATCCAACACCAGAAATCCATAGGTGTTCAATACGCAAACTTTTTCAAACTAGATTATTGACTCTAGTGCAAGTGGGAGAGTGAAGGGCATATGCTCGAGAGGCAATAATAAAGTGGTTATTATCTTATTCCTTGTTTATGATAAATGTTTATTTTGCATGCTATAATTGTATTAATTGGAAACGTTAATACATGTGTGTTTAATAAACAAAATACAAAGTTCCTAGTAATGTCTCTCATATAAACTAGCTCGTTGATTAACAAGATGATCATGGTTTCCTGATCTTGGACATTGGATGTTGTTAATAACGAGGTCACAACATTGGTGGAATGATGTGATGAACATTCATCCAAAGTATAGCATTACAATCAAAGTCATTATGTTTATATTGCTATAACATCATACGAAGTAATCTTAGTCCTTAGACCATGAGATCATGTTAATCACTAACACTGGAAGAGTATCTTGATAACATCAAACGTCACGCCGTAACATGGTGACTATAAAGGTGGGTTCAGTGCTACGAAGGTGTTATGTTGAGGCTCATGGATCAAGAGTGGGATTTGTCCATCCCGATGACGGATAGATATACTCTGGGCCCTCTCGGTGATATCACATTGAAATAGCTTGCAAGCAAGTGATGTGATCACTAGAATGTTATATCACGGGAACGAGAAAAGAGTGCATGTCGGTAACAAGATCAAACTAGCTATTTGATGCCGATGATCAAATCTCGAACATGTAATATATCACGAGACAAAGGGATTTAGTTACGACATTAAAGGTTCACACGATCACAAGAGTCATTGTTGAATATGTGGGAGTCAGTACGGATCTCCAGGTCCCGCTGCTGATTATTGATCGGAGAAGGGTCTCGATCATGTCTGCATTATTCGCAAACCGTAGGGTGACACACTTAAGGGATGCCGACACCATTTAGGATAAAATATGTTTCAGATAAAGATTAAGAAAGCGTTGGAATCATTTCGATGGAAACCACAGTTGTTTCGGGTGAAATTGCTGAAACTGGTTCTGCATGTGATATTGAAATGTTGCAGGGGGGTTTATGTGAATGTTTGTTAATTAAAGTAATTAACAAAATTCTGAATAAAATAAATAAAATAGTTTTATTTAATGTGAGCTTGCACTAAATTTGGTGGAAATTTAATGCATGTGAGTGTAAGTGTGAGTGGAGGCTTATTTATGTGAGTGGAGCATCCACCACATGAATGATGGAAGAGGTGGGGGCACCACCATGGCTGCCATGCCATGGCCCTTGTCTGCCCCCCTGTTCCCTATAAAAGGCCCCCCTCTCCTCCTCACGACACACACCTCCTCATGAAGGATCTCTCTCCCCCTGTTATTCCCCATCGTCTGGGTTTAGCGAGATACATGTTCCCGGTGGCTTTATCTGGAAAGGAGTTGCTGCTTCTGCTGCTTTGCTAGAGTGAGGGACGGAGGTTGTCGCAGTACCGGACGTGTGTATGATCGCAGATGCACCGCTGCTTTGCGGTGCTGGACTTGCTGGAGCTGGATCTGATGGACGTGCTAGAGCCGGACCTGCTGGACTTCATCGCGATCTTGAGATCGGCAAGTGTACGACTACATCATCCGCGAGTTCCAACTCGTTAACAAAGCTTTGTTGTCTTCGAGGGTAAGTTATCTATGGATCTATATCCACCCGTTGCTTTATCTAGTAGATAGATCTTGGCATATAGTTCCCATCGTAAGAATTTTTTTGTTTTCTATGCTGCGAACGCAACATTTACAAACTTACAAAAACATTTCGCCACTCTATTTAAAGGACATTTTAAAATTGAATCAAGTGTATGTGTTAAGATCACACTTTTTCATAAACACATCAAATGAATTCACCTTGGCAATCCCAAGAAAACCTAGTCTCTCAAGCTTAATAAAAGATCACTCAAAAAGTTTGAATCAAAAATTCAAATATAAATCTCATGCGACCATTTCGTCAAACACTTGGCAGGCACAACACAAACATCGGCCTAAATTCACTATTTGGGCATTGATCACCAGACCAATTGCCCTCATTCTACTCCCCCTGTTCACCCTGATGTCGAGCAGTAGTAGACCAGCACCCCCTTGGCCGTTTGGCACTAGTGCGCTGCCGCCTGAAGCCGCCGTTCCAGGCCGACCATGGACCGCTCGCAGCAGACCGCCCTGAGCTCGCCCACGATGCCTAGGAGGTAGGCGACACCACACCGCCCCTGTCCCTTCCCTGAGCGCGGCCATGCCCTGGACCACCCCAGCAGAGCCGCGCCCAGAGCGTCTGCGCCATGCCGAGCACGCGCCAAAGCGTCGCGCCCGACCAGCACGCACACGCCGCGCCTCGACCTCACCTTGCACGCACTGCTCCGCCATGACCCCAGCAGCCGCCCAGACATCCTTGTTCGCCGCCGCACGACCAGTAGCCACCGTGCGCCGCATCAAGCACCCGTTGTCTCCACCCAGAGCACGGACGCTCCCGACCAAATGCGACGGCCCCTTGCTGCACCATCAAGCCCATGGGAACCGGCCTGAAGCACCGCATCGACCGCCCATAGCCATGTCGCCAGCACAGCCTGACCATGCCGCATTGCCCCTCTCGCCGGTGTATAAATAGAGGCCACCCCTAGCCTCATTCCTCACACCATTCCACTCCCCTCTCACCACTGACCACCCCACACTTCTTCCTGGAGCAAGGCGAGCCTTAGTCCGCCGGAATTTCGCCGGAGTTTGCCGCTGCAGAGGAGAAGAGGCGCCGTCGATTGGAGCCGCCGCAGGAGCCGCCGTGACCACGCCTCGAACCACCGTCATCTACCAGCTCGAACGCCCCCATCGCTGACCGGCGCTGGAGCCCAGGTGAGCCCCCGTAGACCCCCACCGTGCCGCTAGGGTTCGTCCTCGCCGGATACCTATTCATTGGGGATGACGAACCACAATCGTTAGATCATAGTCTAATCGCACGGCTGAAATTGAAACGTACTGCTTCGTGTGAGATGTGCCACTAACGCGTAGGACCCCCTATCAGCAGCCCGCTGCGCCCGCGCAGTGCAGCTGGGCCGGCCCAATTCCTTTTCTGCGCTAGCCCACCGATTCAAATTAGTATTTTCCTTTTAAAATTGAAATCCTATTCTGTCCACTTATTCAAGAATCAATTCAGAGAGATTTACTTAACCAAACTGCATGATTCAAGTATTGTTAGAAAGATAATTAAAATATCTATCCAAGCATGTTGGATTTAAATCAATTGGAGTTAGAGATCACATATAGCAAAAATAACAAGACATAGACTTTTCTACATTCAAACATTTTTCAAAAATCAACCATAATAGCTTTTGAGTTGATTCCAACTCTCAAAAATAACATTTGATGATATCTATCTGAATATGAAAATATTTAGGTTCGCATGCAGTGACTTTGGACTAGTACCAAAATAATGCCATTAGGGCATTTCTAGTCACTTTAAATTTATTAAATAGTAATCTTAAACTTTATAAAATGTTACCAACACTTTAAATCCCATTCCCATGTATTAGTATATGAGGTGATGACATGTGTCCACATGATCCCATATTCTATTTGGAGAATATTAGATCTTAGTTAATTTTAATGAGTAGAAATTACTTTTCTAAAATAAAATGAATAAAACTAGTTCTTTAAATCATGTGATGTTTGTGATGATACTAGATCATCAAGTGTGAGCCTTAGTGTGCTATTTAGCAATAGATAAGTATTGTTTGGTGATGGTGTACCCCGTATTCATTTATAGATGATAGTACCGACCAAGTCTACAAGGAGGAGGAGTTCTACCCCAAAGAAGACGAGGAGAATTTCAATCACTGCACCAACCAAGGGAAGCCATCATTAACAATGCAATCTAATACTTGCAAGCTTGAGAACCTAAGCAAAATGCATTAGGCATGCTTTTTTTATACCATTTTGACTATAGCAATCCTAAGTTTTACTTGCAAGCTTTACTTTCTTTCTTTACCAAAGTTCTTTACTTTTAGTATAGATAGCATAAAGAGTATAAAACTTGGCCTATCTAGTTATACTTAGATGCAATTATATGGCATGAGATTGAATATTAGCACCCCTCTTTAGTGAACACTCTTAACCTTAGTGGCTAGTGCTAAGCATAAAACTTGATCACTTTAGATGGGACTACTTGGTGAAAATGATTATGAAAACCTTAGAATGATGCTTCATTCTATTGAGATGTTTTGACATGTGTTGAGAAACAGGTTTATGATGATGAAAATGTTGAGGCATGAGCCTTAGCCCTTTATAAAAACTGATGGTTGGTTCAGATGCGATACCATTCCAATTTTACCGTACAACCACAATACCTGAATTGGGTAAGGCTTAGCCGGAAGTTTATATGCATTAGTATGGGTTCCCTCACGGGAGAGGTTTGATCTGAGGCTACCTCTTGATGTGTGTCCACCTATGAAGTGCCCAGGATGGCAGATGGCCATGGCTAGGAGGCCAAGCTCATAGGGGAGGTGCCTATACTAGAGTGTGTAAAGGAAAGGTTATGATTGATTATCCACATACTAAGTATGATGATTCAGGGTTATCCCTGACGGATGTATCTAATTTTGTGGTGAAAGTGTACCACCTCTGCAGAGTGTCAAACTATTTGAATAGCCGCGTCCGCGGTCATGGACAGTTGGAGTGTCCATATTGTTCCGTCGTCAGATGTTTTCAAAATGACTTCTGAAGTGAACTATGATTTTGACTTGACCACAACACGATTCTGAATATGAAAACTAGTTTCCTACTTAAGTGATTTAGAACTTTAATTTATCTTTCTTTACTTCTGAACTCAGCTTAAGATAAAACTAGCTTTTGCAAATAAACTTATAGCTTAGCTTTCCTACTAGAACTACCTTACTTGTTAGTGATAGTTTGCGAGTACTTAAAGAGTACTCATGGTTTTGTCCCTGGCTATTCCCGTGGCCAGACTATGAGGAGGACTATCCGGAAGAAGGACAACAGGACGGCTACGACAACTAGGATCATCTCCCATCGTCAGCATTGCCTGTGACATTGAAGATGGAGCCCACCGCTACGCTTATTATTCTGCTGCTTGTTTGTACTAAGACTGGATCATGAGATCCTTTATTTGTGTAAAACCTTATTATGGTTTGTAATGGATGATGTACTGTGATATTCAATCTGTTATGTCTCGCAAAAATGGTAATCCTGGGATTGGGAGGTATGGCATAATAGGCATCTAGGATTAAAAATCCGGGTGTTGACAGTGTTCTTGTGCATCTCAATAATATTAAGTTTCCTCACTTTATGCTGAAAATCTTTATGTTGCACTTGTTTTGCCTTCCTATGCTAGTAGCCTCTAGGTTCAAAATTTTGTTTGCTTAAAAAATTTCCTTGCATAGGAAGTGGGTTAGACTTAAACATGTGTATTTTTGCTTCTTGATGCTCTCTTTTACTTCAATTCATATTCTTATGTGAGCATCATTGAAATCATCATACCCATCTTAATGGCTATAAAGAAAGGGCTTTTTGGGAGACAACCCAATATATTTGTGTTTTCGGTTTGCTTTCGTTTAGTTGAGTCTTGGAAGTTATTACTTAGGTAATAACCTCTCCTTATCCTTTTTGTTTGGTTTTTATGTCAAGATCAACCTCTAATGAGAGAGAAGTAATATTTGGGAAAGTTGTTGTCTCGAAACAGATTTTTTGTGCTTCACCGTAAAAATTCGTGAGAGATCTCTGTACTTCGGATTGAGCTATAATGTTTTGTGTTTCTGCCCCAGATTGTTATTTAACTTTCGTTAGTTTTACACTTTTTGATTTGAGCAACAGAAGATTTTCGAAAAAATTGATCTTTGCTTGCTGGTCTGTTTTGACAGATTTTGACCACTCTTACATTTGCCTCTTAAATCGATTTCCTTGTTGAATTCTTTTGCGCTTACGGAAGGAGTTGTTTCGGTAGCTTTTGTTTTGATGCATTTCAGTTGAAATTGAACTTAAAAAGTTTATTACCCCGCTTATACTAATGTTGCTAATGAGAACTGTGTGAAGTTTTGTATGAAAGAAATTTCTAGGTTAGTGGAGGAAATGGTGTCATAAGAAAGTGAAGGGTTTCATGACTCAAGTAATGTGTGTATGAAGATGAAGATATTGATGTTATTCAAGTGGTAACTCTGGAAAAAATTATTAAAGACCAAGTTCAGAGACCTGCAGAGTCCGTTTTCGAATAGGTAACAGTTCTTGTAAGAAAAGTTCCACGAAAAATCTGTCCAGTTATATTTTTGCAGTTTTTATCCAGGAAGGAAAGCAACGAAGCGAAAGAGGGACGGAAACGGAGGCTGGGTGGCTCACACCACCCTATGGCACGGGCCCACCCCTGGCCGCGCCACTAGGTGGTGTGGCTGCCCCGGACTCCGTCTCCGACCCGTTTTCTCCCTATACCTTCCTATTGTTGTAAAACTTCATAATATATAATCCCCCGGATCTCCCGAGGTTCGTATATCGTGTTCTCATTGTGTTTTCGTTTCGATCTGTTTCTGACAGGAAGAATCTCAGTTTGGAGCCACAATGTCCTCCTCTGGATCAGCCAAGGAAGATTCCTCCGCGGACATCATCAACCCATACATGCGTGAGTTGAAGATTCATCCCAAGGAGTTGTTGGTCGAAGATGGGAAGATACAGATGAAAGAGGTTCAAGGCCCTAAAGGTGAAGGAAGTCTGGAGGACAGGATGGAAGCATTGGAGCAAGAGGTCTTTAGGTACAAGAAGATGGCGGAACGTGGAGTGGATATCATCCATAAGATTTGTTCCGAACTCATCGCCAAGCACCAAAAGGAGACTGCTGAGCTTAAGGATGAAATTATCTCACTCCACCAAACAACCAACCAACTGCAAGCACAGCTCTACGACATTCAAAATCAAAACTATGAGTATGAGGTTAGGTTTAAACGCATAAGTGTTGTTGCTAGTTTCAGGATGATGGAGACCATGATGTCTTTTGTTGATGGTGAGCCTTTACCTTGGAAGTCGGACGATGATGAGAGAATACCACCACCACCGAAGGAGTAATTCGTCATCAGGTTTTGGCATCCACTTGGTTTGTTCCAAGCTTGGGGGAGTGCCGCGGTATCACATCACTATCTTCTATCTTTTTACCTTTTTAGTAGAGTCATATCATGAATAGAGAAGTTATTATGTAGGATGGTTTGCATTATGGGAGTGTCCCCCTCTCGTTAGATATCTATGTATCCCTTGGTGTGATTTGCCGTTATGGAATATTAATGAGAAGTTATATCATTTATTCTTTTGCATATCTTATATTAGTTTTCAATTGCTATTATATGATTGATCTTGTTGTTAGTATTGGTATCACTTTGGGATCATTGAGTTAATTTAGTTGGTTTTGGCAAACCTAGCTCGGTCACTAGCAACACTATTTTAGAGAGTTGAATGAAAAAAGATAAAAGTACTTTCAAGAAATATAATTTCATCATCTTTCTTTCTTCATTGGCTCATAAGCTTAGCATTCTCTAGTTAAGATCTTTTGTGCTTCCAAGGAAGATTGCATGTTTGTTTTTATCACCTGTATGTTTGTTTGTTTCCTTAAACTTTTATACTTGTTAGCCAAAAACCTGTACTGAGAGGGAATTATTCTCGTGCATCCAATCCTTAAACCAAAACCTACGCCATTAGTGTCCACCATACCTACCTATTAGCATTATTGCTATTCCAAGTAAATTCATGTTTTTATCTACCTTCCAAATTAAACTTGTTATGTGAAAATTAGTGATTAAAGAACTCACGAACTTGATGGCACACCTTACTTTCTTGCACTTAATACACTTGAACCATTGTGCCCATCTATGTTGCGTATATGCTTGCGCTTTATAAGTTGAAGTTAGCAAAACCATGTATCATGGGGAACACTTTCAACATTGCACTTGTACATTGTACCCCGTTGATGTCTACGCACTTCTATTCTTGTAGACAGTTGTTGGGCCTCCAAGTGCAGAGGTTTGTAGAATAGCAGCAAGTTTCCATTAAGTGGATCACCCAAGGTTTATAGAACTCAGGGAGGAAGTGGTCAAAGGTATCCCTCTCAGGCAACCCTGCAATCAAGATACAAGAAGTCTCTTGTGTCCCCAACACACCCAATACACTTGTCAGGTGTATAGGTGCACTAGTTCAGCAAAGAGATAGTAAAATACAAGTGGTATAGATATAAGACAACGGTGCCAAAAAATAGCTTGATGGCGTGGAAGAGACTAATGGCAAGCTGAAATAAATATGGAAGCAAGCAAGCATGTAACAGATCTAGTTGCAAACGGTGTTTCAATTCTTAGAAACAAGACCTAGGGATCATACTTTCACTAGTGAACACTCTCATATAAATATCATCTCTTTATGATATTACTCTAAACTACTCTCTGGTTGGACACTCTAATCCATGGTAGGGCTATAACAGCACTCCTCAAAGTTCGCTTTCCCACCTTGATAACCCCACACGTTCACCTTGAGCACTAGATGGTTCCAATAAGCACCACAATTTCATAGAGACATCCAACTCCAAATATAACTCATAACAAGTAGTTGTAATATCTAGCCTAAGTGCCACCATGGTGTGCACACTATCACTTTCACACATATGGGGAGAGCCAGAGATCTATTAAAGCACTTGAGTAGCAAGGTAGATCTACTTGATTACAAACCTCATGATCACAATATGATCATGCATAGAGAGAGAGATGAACACATAGCTACCGGTAGAACCCTTAGCCTCGAGGAAGAACAACTCCCTCATCATCATGGGAATCAGCAACAGTGATGGAGATGGTGGTGGAGATCAATGGATATGGCTCCGGGGGCACTTCCCCGTCCCGGCAGGGTGCCGGAACAGAGACTTTCTGTCCCCCAAATCTCCTCTTCAGTGGCGGCGGCGTTGCGGAACTTTTCGTGGCTGGAGGCTTGACTATTTAGGGTTTTCGTCCCGGGGGCTTCTTATAGGTGAAGGGGCAAGGTCGGTGGACGGCCAGGGGGCCCACACCATGCCCTGGCGTGGCCTAGGGCTGCCCACGCCAAGGGGTGGTGTGGCCGCCCTGTGGCCCCCCTTCGTCTCTCCTTCGGACTCCATGTGTCTTCCGGTAAAATATCAACTTTGTCTTTTGTCCCATCCAAATCCGAGAATATTCATTTTCTGGCTTTTCTGGAACCAAAAACAGAAGAAAACAGGAAACTGGCACTGTGGCCTCTTGTTAATAGGTTAGTCAAAGAAAGTGTATAAAAATACTCCAAAGTGTGGACAAAACATAAGACAGTAGATATAAACCAAGCATGGAACATCAAAAATTATAGATACGTTAGCAACGTATAAACATCCCCAAAGTTCGTAAGGGTGACTAGATACAAATAGTTTAAGAACAAGCAATATCAAAGTTATGCATCAATCAACAAGTCTTGGGACAATGCACATTAAACTAAGAATGGCCACTATGCTCTATCAATAGGTGCATAAAGATAGAAGATGGAGACTCAACATAAAAGTAAAAGAAAGGCCTTCATAGAAGGAAGCAAGGATTCAAGTCTCATAAAGAGCTTCCAAAAATTATGGTACTTAATAGCTTTCAGCTCTAATTGCCCCTATCATAAGCATATTTAAGTGATTAAGGTTAAAGTGACACAACTAAGAGGATATGCTTGACAAGGTATAAGCCAAAATCTCATGCCCCTTACTTACGAGTACCGAACCTCATGCTACTCAACTTTAGTCACAAGTAAGCTCTTGTCATTGTAAGTACATATGTATCATAGAGAACCGCCAACGGGGTACCCCTTGCACATGATACAGGAGCTATACCATAATCAAAATGACAAGGCAAGTAGACAATGAGCGTCTCAACAATCTTCTTATTTACCATGGGAAAATGGTGCTTTTTTCTCTCTTTCCTCTTTTCCCATTTTTTTTATTTTTCTCAATCTCTATCTCTTTTTTTATAAGAAGAATGCTTCATAGATTTCTCACTATGGTGATGCTGCAAGTTTCCACCATGATTAGGCATGGCTTAGGCTAGCGGCTCAGGCATTTCTCTAACACACATACAAACTCCATGATCTTACAAGTTCCCCTTTTATTTCACACCGCCGGGATCCATAAG
Source organism: Avena eriantha (assembly GCA_910589775.1). Classification (NCBI taxonomy): domain Eukaryota; kingdom Viridiplantae; phylum Streptophyta; class Magnoliopsida; order Poales; family Poaceae; genus Avena; species Avena eriantha. The sequence goes on along the minus strand of OU342741.1, from coordinate 194,311,372 downwards.
AAAAAGAATCATGATATCAACGGAATGATAAGTGCAATGTTGAAAGCATTTCCCATGATACATGGTTCTGCTAACTTCAACTTGTAAAGAGCAAGCATATACGCAACAAAGATGGACACAATGGTTCAAGATTATTAAGTGCAAGAAAGTAAAATGTGCTATCAAGTTCGTGAGAGCTTTAATCACTAATTTTCACATAACAAGTTTAATTCGGAAGGTAGATAAAAACATGAATATACTTGGAATAGCAAATGCTAATATGTAGGTATGGTGGACTCTTTGGAATAGCTTGGTTTTATTTGGAGTTGGATGCATGAGAGGAACTCATACTTAGTTATGGGGGCTAGCAAAAGACTGGGAGCGGCCAACTAAGAGAGCAATAATGGCCATAATCATGCAAAGCGACAAAACATCATTGATTAAAGCATAAAGTGACATTACAAGTCGAAAACTAAAGGATCATAAAGGCTAGGTGACTTGGTATAGTCATAATATGGTGTGAGCATGCGCCAAGCCAACCCAAATAAAGCATCGAAGGAGAATACCACAATACTATGCTTTAATATGCTAAAACAAGTTCGGTGAAGAGATAGTAAAATACAAGTGGTATAGATATAAGACAACGGTGCTAGAAAATAGCTTGATGGCGTGGAAGAGACTAATGGCAAACTTAAATAAATATGGAAGCAAGCAAGCATGTAATAGATCTAGTTGAAAATGGTGTTTCAATGCTTAGAAACAAGACCTAGGGATCATACTTTAACTAGTGAACATTCTCATATAAATATCATCTCTTTATGATACTACTCTGAACTACAATCCGGTTGGACACTCTAATCCATGGTAGGGCTATAACAAGACTCCTCAAAGTTCGCTTTCCCATCTAGATAACCCCACACTGTCACCTTGAGCACTAGATGGTTCCAACAAACACCACAAATTCATATAGACATCCAACTCCAAATATAACTCATAACAAGTATTTGTTATCTCTAGCCTAAGTGCCACCATGGTGTGCACGCTATCACTTCACACACATGGGGAGAGCCAGAGATCTATTAAAGCTCTTGAGTAGCAAGGTAGTGTTGGGTTCGCAGCATAGAAAACAAAAAATTCCTACGATGGGAACTATACGCCAAGATCTATCTACTAGATACAAGCAATAGGTGGATATACATCCATACAAAACTTACCCTCGAAGACAACAAAGCTTTGTTAACGAGTTGGAACTCGTGGATGATGTAGTCGTACACTTGCCGATCTCAAGATCGTGATGAAGTCCAGCAGGTCTGGCTCCAGCACGTCCATCAGATCCAGCTCCAGCATGTCCAGCACCACCAAGTCTAGCACCGCAAAGCAGCGGTGCATCCGTGATCGTACACACGTCGGGTACCCCGACAACCTCCGTCCCTCGCTCCAGCAAAGCAGCGGAAGCAGCAACTCCTTTCCAGATAAAACCACCGGGAACATGTATCTCGCTAATCCGAGACCATGGGGGAATAATACTAAAGGGGGAGAGAGATCCTTCACGAGGAGGTCTGAGTGTGAAGGCGTGAGAGGGGGCCTTTTATAGGAGGAAGGGGGTTCCCCTCCCCATGGCCGGCACCCAAGGGGTGACCCCTCACCTCCTCATTCATGTGGTGGTAACTCCCTCCACATAAATTTGCCCCTTCACATTCTCTTTTAAAGTCTCCACTTTAAATGCATTAAATTTCTCCAAATTTAATGCTCTCTCATTTAATAAAACTATTTTATTAATTTATTCAGAATTTTTGTTAATTACTTTAATTAACAAACATTCACATAAAACCCCCTGCAACATTTCAATATTACATGCAGAACCAATTTCAGCAATTTCACCCAAAACAGTTTCGGTGTCTATTGCAATAATTCCAGCGCTTTCTTAAATCTTTATCTGAAACATATTTGCTCCAAATGGTGTCGGTACCCCTTAAGTGTGTCACCCTACGGTTCACAAATAATGCAGACATGATCGAGAGTCCTCTCCGATCAAAAATCAGTAGTGGGACCTGGAGATCCGTACTGACTCCCACACATTCAACGATGACTTATGTGATCGTGAGAACCTTTAACGCTAGTAACTAAATCCCTTTGTCTCGCGATATATTACATGTCCGAGATTTGATCATCGGTATCTCCATACCTAGTTTGATCTCGTTGCCGACATGCACTCTTTTCTCGTTCCCGTGATATAACATTCTAGTGATCACATCACTTGCTTGCAAGCTATCTTAATGCGATATCACCGAGAGGGCCCAGAGTATATCTATCCGTCATCGGGATAGACAAATCCCACTCTTTATCCATGAGCCTAAACATAACACCTTTGTAGCACTGAACCCACCTTTATAGTCACCCTGTTACGGTGCGACGTTTGATGTTATCAAGATACTCTTCCGGTGTCAGCAATTAACATGATCTCATGGTCTAAGGACTAAGATTACTTCGTATGATGATATAGCAATATAAACATAATGACTTTGATCGTAATGCTATACTTCGGATGAATGTTCATCACATCATTCCACCAATGTTGTGACCTCGTTATTAACAACATCTAATGTCCATGATCAGGAAACCTTGATCATCTTGTTAATCAACAAGCTAGTTTATATGAGAGGTAGTACTAGGAACTTTGTATTTTGTTTATTAAACACACGTGTATTAATGTTTCCAATTAATACAATTATAGCATGCAAAATAAACATTTATCATAAACATGGAATAAGATAATAACCACTTTATTATTGCCTCTCGGGCATATTACCTTCAGTCTCCCACTTGGACTAGAGTCAATAATCTAGTTTGTAAACTGTGTATATACAACACCTAGGTGTTGAATATACGTGTTTGCTAGTGGTTAACATAATCTCCGGATCTGACAGTTTCAGGTCCGTGTGTATTTGCATGTCTTTGCGTCTCTACGCATCACTCATTCTCAAATGAGATGGCATTGTATAAATTTGGTCCTTTGGTGAGACCTTTAGTTCATTCGGGTTAAAATATGTTGATATTATTGTCATACATTATATCTTCATAGTATTAGCCCACTTTGAACCACACCTAGTTTGATAGCAAACTTCTTAACACAAATGCCCTCCTTTGCTGCTACTATAGCAGTCATATACTTAGCCTTTTATTGTAGTATCCGTCACAATTTTCAACTTTGGAACTTATCCAAATCCATCCTGGAACATCCTTTCCATTACATTGTGCCACCCATAGTCTAAATTGAGATAAATTTAATTTGTATCTTGTGACAAAACTAGTATCAATGTAACACTTTACAATGAACTACCTTTAACTATTTGTCACTTATACATGACATATTCTTAGTTCTTCCAAAGCTCATAAGAATATCTTTACTATTGTCCAATGATCATCTTATGAATCATTCTGGTATGTGCTCATAACATTTAGAGCATAGGACATTCTGGATATATACATATCATGGTATAATCGATCAAAATCTTCATGTGATTTTACTCACCAAGTGTTGAAACACTTGAATCTTGATACAATCATTTCCATGCAGCAAGAACCTTTCTTGTTGTTTCCATATTGAACCCTTTCAATATCTCATATATGTATGTCTAGCACAACCATATTAGCGCCTCAATCTATCCATATAGATATTGATGCCAAATATTCCGGGTTTGCCCAAGTCTTTCATCGAAATCTTATTTTAATGAAATTCTTAACTTGTGTCAATACAAGATACATCATTTACAATCAACAATATGTTCTCTACATAATGTATTAGAAATATGTCTCAGCGCTCCCACTTAATTTCTTGCAAATGCAAGCATCTTCATCATCTCCGATGAATTTAAACTCTTTTAACAGTTTCATCATGGCGAAGATTCCAACTCCGCTATGCTTACTTCAAATATTGAAGTTTGCATGCCCTTTTAGCACCCTTTGAATTAACAAAACCCTTCGGACCGTGTCTTGTACACGTCCTAGGTAACCATTCTATTAGAAGAACATTGTTTTGTTTGTTCAACTACCATACATCAAATTATATGTAGTGGTTGCTACATTAATCCGTCAAGACTAAATATCGCTATAAAAGAACAAATCTTGTCATAGTCAACTCCTTGAACATTGTCGTAAACTTCTTTCCGACATGTCGACTATTTCATAGATGTTAAACATCCATGTCTATTTCTTTATAGATCCAAACACGATCGATAGGCTTCACGCCTTTCCAGAGGGTCTTCCAAGTTCAGAAACTTGATTTCTAGTGTATGGATACTATCACGGATTCTATGACTTCTAGTCATTTTATGCAGTCAGGTCCCATCATCGCTTCTTTGCATGTAGTCGGTTCATCATTGTCAAAACAATAACGACTTGCTTATCAAATCACACTATTTGATTCTTACCGACCCACACGGTTCAATAGGAACTCTAATCTCCGAGATCACACCCTTTGTAATCACGGGATCCATGAGCATTGTGGCCGCCACCGGGGAACTTTCTGGTGTTGCGCTACTTAGCACATATAGCTAAGGTTCAACAACCTTATCAAAGTTCTATTGTCCTCCCACTTAACGTTTCACGAAAAAATCCTTCTCAAGAAACTTGACGTTCAAGTAAAAAACTCTTTTGTCCTCGGTGTTATGGAGAAATTCTCAAGAAATTCTTTGGGATAACCTACAAAGATGTGCTTATCCGACTTTGGTTGTAAACATTTTACTTATGCATAGCATACCAAAATTTAAGAAAAGACAATTCGGATTTTATCCCAAACCATAACTCATATGGTGTCATTTCAATGGATCACGATGGTGCTCTTTTTAGTGTAAAAACGGTAGTCTCTAAAGCTTCAATCCTTAAAACATAATGGCAGTTTTATAAATGACACCCTTGATCTTACCATGTCAAACATGGTTTGATTTCATCTCTCGAATATGTCATACTCCTATGGTTTACCAGAAAACACAAATCATGGAACAATTCCTCAAATCTTAAGTGTTTTGCTAAACATGTAACTCAAATATATTCCTTTATGATCAAATCATAAACTCTTTTATTTTCTTGTTACAATGATTTTTCACTTCATCTTGAAAGTCTTTGAACAATTTTCAAATGTTTCATACTTCTTCCTTATTAAGTAAATATATAGATATATTCACTCAAATTTCTGTAGAAAGCATATAAAGCAAAAAGATCCATCGCATATGGCTACATATAGTGGACTATATACATCAATATGTATAATATCCAATAAGTTAGTCATCCGTTCCTCTTTGGCCTATGGACGGAGTTTCAATTATCTCGAGGCAAGTCTCACAAGCGTCAACTTATCAAAATAAAAGACTCCAAAAATCCATTAACATGGAGTTTCTTCATGTTTTCTCTCCAATATAATTTAAACAGCGATGTCACTTCATAAATGATCTTTTAATCATTTGTCTTGCGACATTTTAGCAATAGTGTTTATGGATGTGATTTCTCCCACTAGACTTGTAAAAGTTCATCCATCCTTTATGGAATACGGTAATTATTTGAACAACCATTTTTCTCGTAATACCGGAACAAAATAACAATTATTAAAACAAATCTTGAAGGCTAGGTTTGACGACAACGAAAAACACAATAACACTTTATTTATTTTCGATGAACATCATCACTTATTATCTTGCTATTTACTTAGGCCATTGCAGTTCATGAATTCCATTGTCCTGTATGACACTTCATACCAACCAATTCGGTATCCAATACCGGTATCCAATACCTAAGAACCACATTGTTTAACAAGCAAAGAATACAGCCATAACATGTATATCTTCTATATACCTAAGCTAGACATCTCCAACTTTTCTTTTCTTCCAAATATTTTATAGATTCTCTTTCAGCAATTTCTTTTCCTTTTAAAAGAATCTATTGACATCAATAGTGAATTCATTCACATCACACATAGTACAAAGTGTATCTAGTCAAATATTAATACCTTTGGACTTGCACTTTGAAGTGGATCACCATCATCAAATGTTTGGTGTTCTTTCAAAAATACATTCTTTAGTAATCTATTAGTGTAGTAAACATTTTACTTACATCTTCTATTCATCCTTATCATGACAACTTTCATGATCAAGCTACTATAGCCTGTAAGGAAGAATCGCGAGTATAATGTTAGTTCCCAAAACCTTTTTGGGAGATCTGGATGCTTAGCATCTCCATCCTTCACAAATTCTCATACAATATGAGAACATGTATTTTGCTAAATTATACTCTATCATAATGCAACCAAAAACATTGTTTTAGATATCACAATATCTTTCACAAATGATGGTTCTGAAACAATTTTCAGCTCCTATATAATCTTGTTATTAAAACAACTTTTGAATATCAATAATCATGGAGGTAAACATGATACTTTAGATACTAACATTGGAATTCTTACTCTTGATTTAATACTACTTATTAAACTTCATGGAGTAAATAGAGTTTGCTGAAAGTTTGCAATAGGACTTATAAACTTTAAATTGACATTCAAAACAATACGATACCAGTTCGTAAAGTAAATATCCAGAATTCTATAGTTCTATTATCTCAATTAAAACTAAGCATAAGGTAGTGAATAGACACCAATGACTACAAAAAATTATGCAAATTCACTTCAATTTAGTTTATGACAAATTGAGTTCGACTAATCCAAATTAGAAATGAACTCCCACTCAAAAACGACATCCCTCGTACCTTTTTGGTGATTACATGAACCAAATCCACTAAACCAACTCTGATCATCACGTGAGTCGGTGTAGCTTCAAAGGCGAGCATCAATATGGGCATCACATCAACTATATGACTCATGCTTAACCTTTCGGTCCGTGTTCCGAGGCCATGTCTGTACATGCTAGGCTCGTCAAGAAAGAACCTTAGTATTCTGCGTGTGTAAAACTGTCTTACACCCGTTGTATGAAAGCGCGGAGTCGAGTACACCCGATCATCACGTGATGTCTCGAAACACGATCCATAGAACGGTGCATACTGAAGGAAGAACACATTTTATCTTGATATCTAAATGAGGGATCATCTTACAATGCTACCAAAAGCACCAAACTAGCAGTAAGATGCAAACATCTAATGTGTAAAGTGAGATGATATGGTTCATGCATTTAATCTCTATCATTTGCATCGTGGTATGATCTCTATCATTCCTTTGTGTGTAAGGCCAAGGTCTATGGAACTTACACGTTAAGTGTGTTGTAAGAGTATCTATCATACATCTACTTACAACAATACCATATCAAGACACTAGCCCAACAACGATCTAAACTAGACGCCTCTAATTTATCAATTGCAAGTTTTACGTGGCTTAGGGCTTTTAGAGATAGAACCGGTCTTACCTACAAACATGAACCACAACGAGGATAACCAAGTTATTAGCAACTCGTTGTAAATCAGATATTGACTATAGTAGGAGAGACAGACACCTACCAGCCACTTATGCAAAACTAGTTGCATATCAGTCGTGGAATCGGTCTCATGTATGATGACATGTAAGGTTGGTCCGGGCCGCTTCATCCTACTATGCCACCAATATCGAAAATACATAGAAGATGCAATAACATGATCATCATTGCCCACATATAAACATATGTGTACTACCCGTGCAAAGCACCTACGCATAGATCAGGCTCTGATACCACTGTTGGGTTCGCAGCATAGAAAACAAAAAAATTCCTACGATGGGAACTATACGCCAAGATCTATCTACTAGATACAAGAAACGGGTGGATATACATCCATAGAGAACTTACCCTCAAAGACAACAAAGCTTTGTTAACGAGTTGGAACTCGTGGATGATGTAGTCGTACACTTGCCGATCTCAAGATCGTGATGAAGTCCAGCAGGTCCGACTCCAGCACGTCCATCAGATCCAGCTCCAGGATGTCCAGCACCACCAAGTCTAGCACCGCAAAGCAGCGGTGCATCCGTGATCGCACACACGTCCGGTACCCCGACAACCTCCGTCCCTCGCTCCAGCAAAGCAGCGGAAGCAGCAACTCCTTTCCAGATAAAGCCACCGGGAACATGTATCTCGCTAATCCGAGACCATGGGGAAATAATACTAGAGGGGGAGAGAGATCCTTCACGAGGAGGTGTGAATGTGAAGGTGTGAGAGGGGGGCCTTTTATAGGAGGAAGGGGGTGCCCCTCCCCATGGCCGGCGCCCAAGGGGTGACCCCTCACCTACTCATTCATGTGGTGGTAACTCCCTCCACATAAATTTGCCCCTTCACATTCTCTTTTAAAGTCTCCATTTTAAATGCATTAAATTTCTCCAAATTTAATGCTCTCTCATTTAATAAAACTATTTTATTAATTTTATTCAGAATTTTTGTTAATTACTTTAATTAACAAACATTCACATAAAACCCCCTGCAACATTTCAATATTACATGCAGAACCAATTTCAGCAATTTCACCCGAAACAGTTTTGGTGTCTATTGAAATAATTCCAGCGCTTTCTTAAATCTTTATCTGAAACATATTTGCTCCTAATGGTGTCGGTATACCTTAAGTGTGTCACCCTACGGTTCGCGAATAATGCAGACATGATCGAGACCCCTCTCCAATCAATAATCAGCAGCGGGACCTAGAGATCTGTACTGACTCCCACACATTCAACGATGACTTATGTGATCGTGAGAACCTTTAACGCTAGTAACTAAATCCCTTTGTCTCGCGATATATTACATGTCCGAGATTCGATCATCGGTATCTCCATACCTAGTTTGATCTCGTTGCCGACATGCACTCTTTTCTTGTTCCCGTGATATAACATCCTAGTGATCACATCACTTGCTTGCAAGCTATCTTAATGTGATATCACCGAGAGGGCCCAGAGTATATCTATCCGTCAACGGGATGGAAAAATCCCACTCTTGATCCATGAGCCTCAACATAACACCTTTGTAGCACTGAACCCACCTTTATAGTCACCCTGTTACGGTGTGACGTTTGATGTTATCAAGATACTATTCCGGGGTTAGCAATTAACATGATCTCATGGTCTAAGGACTAAGATTACTTCGTATGATGTTATAGCAATATAAACATAATGACTTGGATCGTAATGCTATACTTCTGATGAATGTTCATCACATCATTCCACCAATGTTGTGACCTCGTTATTAACAACATCCAATGTCCATGATCAGGAAACCCTGATCATCTTGTTAATCAACAAGCTAGTTTATATGAGAGGTAGTACTAGGAACTTTGTATTTTGTTTATTAAACACACATGTATTAATGTTTCCAATTAATACAATTATAGCATGCAAAATAAAAAATTATCATAAACATGGAATAAGATAATAACCACTTTATTATTGCCTCTCGGGCATATTCCCTTTAGGTAGATCTACTTGATTACAAAGCTCATGATCACAATATGATCATGAATAGAGAGACATGAACACATAGCTACCGGTAGAACCCTTAGCCTCGAGGAAGAAATACTCCCTCATCATCATGGGAATCAGCAACGACGATGGAGATGGTGGTGGAGATCAATGGAGATGGCTTCGGGGGCACTTCCCCGTCCCGGCAGGGTGTTGGAACAGAGACTTTGTGTCCCCCGAATCTCCTCTTTGGTGGCGGTGGCACTGTGGAACTTTTCGTGGTTGGAGGCTTGACTATTTAGGGTTTTCGTCCTGGGGGTTTCTTATAGGCGAAGGGGCAAGGTCGGTGGCCGGCCAGGGGGCCCACACCATGCCCTGGCGCGGCCTAGGGCTACCCGCGCCAAGGGGTGGTGTGGCCGCCCTGTGGCCCCCCTTCATCCCTCCTTCGGACTCCATGTGTCTTCCGGTAAAATATCAACTTTGGCTTTTGTCCTGTCCAATTCCGAGAATATTCATTTTTTGGCTTTTCTGGAACCAAAAACAGAAGAAAACAGGCAACTGGCACTGTGGCATCTTGTTAATAGGTTAGTCCAAGAAAGTGTATAAAAATACTCCAAAGTGTGGACAAAACATAAGAAAGTAGATATAAACCAAGCATGGAACATCAAAAAGTATATATACGTTAGCAACGTATCACCCGTTGATATCATGATTCTTTTGCTTATGGATCCCGACGGTGTGAAATAAAAGGGGAACTTATAATATCATCGAGTTTGTATGTGTGTTAGAGAAACGCCTAGGCCGCTAGCCTAAGCCATGCCTAATCATGGTGGAAACTTGCAGCATAACCATAATGAGCATTCTATGAAGCATCCTCAATAAAAACCTATGCAAATAGCAAATAAAAAGATCACTGAGATGCTCATTGTCTGCTTGCCTTGTCATTTTGATATGGGATAGCTCCTGTATCATGTGCAAGGGGTACCCTGTTGGTGGTTCTCTATGATACGTATGTACTTACAATGACAAGAGCTTACTTGTGACTGAAGTTGAGTAGCGTGAGGTTCGGTCTTCGTAAGTAAGCGGCATGAGATTTCAACTTATAACTTGTCAAGCATATCCTCATATTTGTTCACTTTAACCTTAATCACCTCAAGATGCTTATGATAGGGGCAATGAGAGCTGAGAGCAAATAAGTACCATAATTTTTGGAAGCTCTTTATGAAACTTGAGATCCCTACTTCCCTCTGCGAAGGGCCTATCTTTTACTTTCTACTTGAGTCAGTAAACCTATTCCTCTCTATCTCAACAAGTATTTTGAGTTGTTGTGTTTCATTCATTCATAAGATGATTTATTCAATCATGTTTATTATGTTCCTTGTTTTGCACATTGCTCTTATATTAGTGTTTATTACTTCGAAAGCTATCATTTGAAAACCCATTATGTTTGAACTCCTGCAAATTCTCAACTATTCTTCAACCAAAGAGCTAAGTTTGCCATTACCAATTGTCATTTACTTTATGTATCTTTATTGTGTTTCCTTTACTTATTGCAAGTTAAGTTATATAATGGTGAGTTGTCTACTATTATGATCTATGTATTGATGAATGTGATGCTTCTTGTCCGTATTATTTTATCGACTCTTCACTCCATTGTAAACACCCGGATTTTTAAATCCCAGATGCATGTTATGCCATACATCGCAATCCTAGGATTACCATTTTTGCGAGACATAACAGATTGGATATCACAGTACCTCATCCATTACAAACCATACATAAGGTCTTACACAAATAAGGATCTCATGATCCAGTCTTAATACAACAAGCAGCGGAATAAAATAATAAGCGTAGCGGTAGGGTCCATCTTCAGGGGCACATGCAATGCTGACGAAGACAGATAGTCCTAGTTATCATAGCCGTCCTGTTGACCGTCATCTTGGTAGTCTCCTTCATAGTCTGGCCATGAGAATAGCTAGGGACAAAAGCCATGAGTACTCTTTAAGTACTCGCAAACTACCACTAACAAGTAGGATAGTACTAAAGTAAAATGCTAACTCTAAGTTTAAATAGAAAGTTAAGTTTGAAACCTAAGCTGAGTTCAGAAACAAAGAAAGATAAAATAAAGTTCTAGAATCACTTAAGTTGGGAAGCTAGTGTCCTTGTCACTACCCTATTGTGGTCAAGTCAAGTTCATCATTCATCTCATAAGTCATTTTGAAAACATCTGACAACGAAACAGTATGGCCACTCCAACTGTCCATAACCGCGGACGCGGCTATTCGAATAGTTTGACACTCTGGAGAGGTGGTACACTTTCACCACAAGATTCGATACATCTGTCAGGGATAACCCTGAATCATCATACTTAGTATGCAGATAATCAAACATAACCTTTCCTTTACACACCCTAGTATAAGAACCTCTCCTATTGTAGCACCCCAGTAAAACCACTACTAGAAAATCGCTTGTTATTTCTGTTTGTGCATCATCATGACTACATGCTCATGTCATCATGCCACATTGCATTTGAGCATCATCATGTCATCATGCATTTGTTTGCGTAAAACTATTTTCTAAAATCCTACCTTTGTTTTCTAAATAAGCCCGTCTTTATTTCAAATTAAAACTCCGGTCTTTTCCGGATCTTTTATTTGACTAAAAACTATTTACAAAGTATTTTAAAATAAAAATAAAGAAATAAAAGTATATTTTCGGGGAGGCAGCCCGGCCGTTTAGGCCAGGCCACCTACTACCCCGGCAGATCTGGCCCAAACCCAAAACGGACCAAAACCCTAATCTAAACAAACCCCAGCCCCACCTAACCATCCCTAGCCTCCATCTCGCCAACCCGCCTACACGCTGGTCCCACCTCTCGCCGCATCGCACGCTCCCACCTCGCACGCTACACGGCAGCGCAAACCCAGCGCCAGCCCCATGCGTGTGACACGCTCCTCTCACTAACCGCTCCCTCTCCCCATCCACCACGCGGCCAACCTCACCCCGCCCTGCCGTTTCCGCCTGCGCTAGCAACTCCCTCCCAGCCGCCACCTCACCCGAGCCAATCCCGTCTCGCCACCTCACCCCCACACCAACCAGCCCGCCACCTCACCTCCCTGGCTCCACCCCACCTCCTCTCCAACACGCACACACACCACGCACTCCCGCGTCCCCATGCACCCCCGCCCAACAAAGTCCCGCCTGGGCCCGATCCCCAGGCCTCGCCTCGCAGACCCCGCCACCTACCGCGCGGGCCCCACCCCGTCCCCGCCTGTCTCCCGCTCCTCTCTCCTCCCTCTCGCCCACCAGCTCCTCATCGCTGACCGATCCGTCCTCGCCCAGCCGCGTCGGCCCGCCTCCAGTCCGTGGCTGTCGGAACCCCTACGCCCTCCGCCGTCGTTCGACCTCGGCACGGCCTGCCTCGTCGAGCCTGCGGTCCCCTTCTTGTGGCCCCGTCCTCGCCTGGGCGTGAGCCCCTACAACCGTCGCCGCCGGCGTCGTCCTCGACCTCGCCCCCAGGGCCTCCCCTCTTCTTCCTGCGCCTCGCGGTTCCGCCGCCGGCGAAGGACCCGTCTGCATCGCGCGCGTGACCGCCGGTAGCGAGCCCTACCACTGCTTCTTCCTCCACCCACTGGCCTTCCTCGGCCCGGCCTGCCTCGCCAACGCAGCCTCGAGCCCCCCCGCATGGTCTCCTCTGTACTCGATCCGCGCCCTCCCCGTCACGCTGTCGCCCGCGCCCTGGTTCGGCCTCGTACGATAGTTCCTTGCTAGACCAGGAACATCTCCGACGAGTGCCAGGGCCAGTCCCCTCCCAGTGACCTCCTTCAAGTTGTCGCGAGCCTGCACATCATCAACATCCACCAGATAGCCCAGTGGTTCGTGGCCTGCATCCAACCCGGAAGATCTCGGGTTCGAGTCTCGTTCAGGCTATTAAGCCACCCTTTTTCCTGTTTTTTCCCTAGCCTCTGACAGTCGGGACCCGCCCGTCATAGACCGCTCCGGCCAGGCCAACAGCCACCAGGTCTCCACCAGACGCCGACGGGTCGGCCCATCTGCTTCCTTCGCTCAGTGCGGTAGGTAGCAAGCTAGCTCCCAGATCAGGCCCATCCTCTGTGTTTTTTCTGGAATTCCAAAAATATATCTATATCTTCTATAAATCATATCTTCTTTTGGTAACTCGAAATAAAAAGTATTTTGTATGAAAGTTTATCAGAAAAATGCATAGAACAATAATATGACATCCTCATAGTTGATTGCGTCAAGTATCATGTGGGTTGGTCATAGTTTGCACAACACCTATCAAGTAACATATGGAGTAATTTGGGAAATGCTCATAATATCTTCCTGCTCCATTTAACTTTGATGTAGATCACCCCTGCCATGCTTTGCCTTATCGATTCAACATTTAAATTGTGGGGTTTATAAACAACTTAAACCTAATGATTAATTGTCAGGACCCCGGTTCCGCTTAATACTGCCTAATTGCACCGCATCTGCATCATATCTTAATCATGCCGGATCTTCTGCCGTAGTATTAAATATTGCATCCGGTGTTTCTTCTAGTGTTTGCTTCTTCGCGGATTAGGCCGATGAGTTGATGCGAGTATCGACAAGTTCTCCGGATATGATCCTTCGGCAGTGTTTCCCAGGCGAGCATTCTCCCCCTTTCTACCTATTTTGCATTTTAGTCTTTACTTCCTTCCCGTTGATCTACTGCTATCCGTGTTGCGATGCTTTAGTTTCCGTACCATTTATATTCCTTGCAGCCTCTATATTGCCTTGGACACATCCTATTGCCTGTTGTTGATAGATAGTCGGCCTTGCGAGTCGTAGTTGCTTGCTCAGGTGCTGCTTCGCGTCGTTGTCGTTCCACCGTTGATGGCAAGTTGGCACATCATTAATGGTGGTGATGTTTAATGGTGGAGAGGATCATGACTTTAAAGCCAACTATTAAATTGCTGGTATAACTAATGAAAGAGGCACCGGTGGGCAATATATGCTATTTGGTTTTTATGTCCACTTGTGTCCTGTAGGCCCCGAGTACTTGATACCTGTTCCTTGATTATTCGCACTATCCACATCCGGGAGACCCTATGGATCCCCCTTAGCCAGAGCTTGATTCATTTCTTATTTCTTGGGGCCACAAAGTAGTTTGGGGCTTTATTACTATCCTGTACTTATGCCATGCTTTACTGCTTTACTTACGATTGTGCGTGGAGCACCTATACTGTTTTGGAACGTGGAATGTTTTCACAGTATCGACAAGCCCAGTCATAGTTCTGGGTTCCTAGTCGTTTACAACCATTGACACAAACCTTGGGTCCGTCTCGGAGCCGGCCAACTTCGTTGCGGGTAGCTTAATGGGGTGGCCCCCTGAAATATTTTATGAATCCTGTGATTGCTTTGTCATGAAAGCCTCGTTTGGTTTTGAGTTGGTTTTTCTGAGGTTGATCGTGTGTGTGTTGCTATTTGTGCACCTCTGCAGGGTAAATCTTTCTGAAAGCATTGTCCGCGGTTATGGATGACTTGGAGCACAGTATCTCGATCATAGGCAAGCATAACTAAAGTAGTGTTATAAATTTGACTTAATATGTGACTAGTAATCAGCTTCACTACAATGGAATGGATAATAAAAGTGCCAACAACTGGTGGAACTGGGGTGTATCGTGTCATGTTATACCTGCCTAGTAAGTATCGCAACTCCAATGGAATGAAATAAAAGTGCCAACAACTGCTGGGTTTGGGATGTCACATGCTAATTGTATCTGACTAGTAAGTACTGCAACTACCACTGAATGGTTAACTAAAACTGCCCACTACTTATGCTATTAGGATGACTCATGCTATCTATATCTGACTAGTAAGTGCTTCAACTATAATGGAATGAATAAAACTGCCAACTGTGTGAGTTCCTCGGTTTGACTTCCTCGTTTGGTCTCGAGGGGGAATACTAGGATGGGTATGATTGGTGTTAGTATTAGCTTGGTCTCGAATAGGTCTCTCTTATCCCTCCCTAATAGCCGACAGTTGTATCGAGTCTCTATAGGTTGTTTAGTGCATGATGTGCTGTCGCTTCAGTCCACCATACCTATGTAGGCGAGAGCCGCCGAGTTCTAGCCTTGCTGTGTATTGGCCTCAGTACTGACGCTCCTCTTTTTCCTTTGCTCTTTGTCAGCACCCCTTTGTTTTAGCAGGTTGGCGATCGACGTTGTTAGCAGGGTTACCCTTCCGGCTTGGCCTGGGCAGGGTTATGGACGCCATTGGTTATTCTTCAGGGCTCTTAGCCCCATTTGCATCTTGTCCATAGTCGGACGCTCTATCTTTTTCAAGGTTATTTGGATCTTTGTATAGTATACTTGAGTTCTTGACTCATGGAGTCGATGTTGTATATATATGTTCTGTGGGTTCTATCATGGACTAATGTGTAATGGTATTACTTCGTTCTACACCCGGACGCAAGTGCCTGGTAGGCGTCCTTGAATCGTTTCTATGCGGGTTTGGCGGGAAGCGCTAAAACTTGCATAGGGCCGATTTGAGGGTGTTACAGAGTGGTATCAGAGCTCAGCAGTTGCGATATCCTACAAGTCCAGCCTGTAGGATAACCTAGCTAACGGACGAAGTAGAGTGTCAAAACTATTTTGGAAAATCGGTTGGATAGATCTGATTAGGTCTGCTTTTACTCCTTACCCTCTGCTATTCTCCGCTTACCTCTGCGTGTTTTGGATCTATTCTCTTATCTTTTCTTCGAGTCCAGGAATTCTCGTGGTTGGGTTTCCGTCGTACCTTCAGGGTTTCGCTTCCTTCTTTGGTAACGGTGCTTCTACATCCGGTCTTCATGCTATCTGAGGAATCCTTCATTTGTTGGACTTCTCGTTGTTCCTCCTTTGTGCCTTCCGGTGTTTCCAACACGACGCCCTCATCTACGTCAGATCCGATGCAGAGCCTGCATCACTTCTTTGTTCCGAACCTCGATTGTCAAGATCTTCAGTCTGAATTCTGAGAGTTGGTTGCATAAATCTTCTATTCATGTACGGAGTAATGCTTTGGGTGCACGATGGACTGATCACCATCTGACTACTCTTATCATTCGCTCTTGTACACTGAATCGGTGGAGCAAGCAACTTTACTACTTCCACAGAAGTTAGAGGTGGCCTTTTTTCGATACCTTTGCCTTCATCTTTGTTTCTCCGGAGTGTTCTCTTGATGGACGTCAACAACGCCCTCTTGTGGTGGTGTCGCCGATTTCAAGATGGAGTAAGAATCTTTGTTAGTGGTGTCACGAGGATCTACACGAAGCATGAAGAATCTGATCGTCGATCTTCTTCCCCGTACCATGAGGCGGATCTCGAGGGCGAGATCCATTGTTAGTGGTGTCGAATTGTAGCACTCCGGTAAAAGCACTACCAGAAAATCTCTTGTTATTTCTGTTTGTGCATCATCATGGCCACATGCTCATGTCATCATGCCACATTGCATTTGAGCATCAGCATGTCATCATGCATTTGTTTGCCTAAAACTATTTTCTAAAAGCCTGCCTTTGTTTTCTAAATAAGCCCGTCTTTATTTCAAATTAAAACTCTGGTCTTTTCTGGATCTTTTATTTGACTAAAAACTATTTACAAAGTATTTTAAAATAAAAATAAAGAAATAAAAGTATTTTTTTGGGGAGGCAGCCCAGCCGTTTAGGCCAGGCCACCTACTACCCCGGCAGGCCCGGCCCAAACCCAAAACGGACCAAAACCCTAATCTAAACAAACCCCAGCCCCACCTAACCATCCCCAGCCTCCATCTAGCCAACCCGCCTGCACGCTGGTCCCACCTCTCGCCGCATCGCACGCTCCCGCCTCGCATGCTACACGGCCACGCAAACCCAGCGCCAGCCCCATGCGCGTGACACACTCCTCTCACCAACCGCTTCCTCTCCCCATCCACCACGCGGCCAACCTCACCCTGCCCTGCCGTTTCCGCCTGCGCCAGCAACTCCCTCCCAGCCGCCACCTCACCCGAGCCAATCCTGTCTTGCTACCTCACCCCCACACCAACCATCCCGCCACCTCACCTCCCTGGCTCCACCCCACCTCCTCTCCAACACGCACACACACCACGCACTCCAGCGTCCCCATGCACCCCCGCCCGACAAATACCCGCCTCGGCCAGATCCCCAGGCCCCACCTCGCAGACCCCACCACCTACCGCGTAGGCCCTACCCCGTCCCCGCCTGTCTCCCGCTCCTCTCTCATCCCTCTCGCCCACCAGCTCCTCGTCGCCGACCGATCCATCCTTGCCTGGCCGCGTCGCCCTGCCTCTAGTCGGCGGCCGCCGGAGCCCCTGTGCCCTCCGCCGCCGTTCGACCTCGGCCCAGCCTGCCTTGCCGAGCCTGCGGTCCCCTTCCTGTGGCCCCGTCCTCGCCTGGGCATGAGCCCCTGCAATCGCCGCCGCCGGCGTCGTCCTCGACCTCGCCCCCAGGGTCGCCCCCTCTTCTTCCTGCGTCTCGCGCTTCCGCCGCCGGTGAAGGACCCGTCTGCATCGCGCGCGTGACCGCCAGCAGCGAGCCCCGCCGCTGCTTCTTCCTCCACCCACCGGCCTTCCTCGGCCTGGCCCACCTCGCCATCGCAGCCTCGAGCCCCCCCTCCCTCCACCCCGCATGGTCTCCTCCGTCCTCGATCCACGCCCTCCCCGTCACGCTGTCGCCCGCGCCCCGGTTCGGCCTCGTACGGCAGTTCCTTGCTCGACCGGGAGCATCTCCGGCGAGCGCCAGGGCCAGTCCCCTCCCCGTGACCTCCCTCAAGTTTTCACGAGCCTGCACATCATTGACATCCACCAGATAACCTAGTGGTTCGTGGCCTGCATCCAACCCTGAAGATCTCGGGTTCGAGTCTCGTTCAGGCTATTAAGCCACCCTTTTTCCTGTTTTTCCCCAGCCTCTGACAACCGGGACCCGTCCGTCATAGACCGCTCCGGCCAGGCCAGCAGCCACCAGGACTCCACTAGACGCCGACGGGCCGGAACATCTGCTTCCTTTGCCGAGTGCGGTAGGTAGCAAGCTAGCTCCTAGATCAGCCCCATCCTCTGTGTTTTTTCTGGAATTCCAAAAATATATCTATATCTTCTATAAATCATATCTTCCTTTTGGTAACTCGAAATAAAAAGTATTTTGTATGAAAGTTTATCAGAAATATGCATAGAACAATAATATGACATCCTCATAGTTGATTGCATCAAGTATCATGTGGGTTGGTCATAGTTTGCACAACACCTATCAAGTAACATATGGAGTAATTTGGGAAATGCTCATAAAATCTTCCTGTTCCATTTAACTTTGATGTAGATCACCCCTGCCATGCTTTGCCTTATCGATTCAACATTTAAATTGTGGGGTTTATAAACAACTTAAACCTAATGATTAATTGTCAGGACCCCGGTTCCGCTTAATACTGCCTAATTGCACCGCATCTGCATCATATCTTAATCATGCCGGATCTTCTGCCGTAGTATTAAATATTGCATCCGGTGTTTCTTCTAGTGTTTTCTTCTTCGCGGATTAGGCCGATGAGTTGATGCGAGTATCGACAAGTTCTCTGGATATGATCCATCGGCAGTGTTTCCTAGGTGAGCATTCTCCCCCTTTCTACCTATTTTGCATTTTAGTCTTTACTTCCTTCCTGTTGATCTACTGCTATCCGTGTTGCGATGCTTTAGTTTCCGTACCATTTATATTCCTTGCAGCCTCTATATTGCCTTGGACACATCCTATTGCATGTTGTTGATAGATAGTCGGCCTTGCGAGTCGTAGTTGCTTGCTCAGGTGCTGCTTCGCGTCGTTGTCGTTCCACCGTTGATGGCAAGTTGGCACATGATTAATGGTGGTGATGTTTAACGGTGGAGAGGATCTTGACTTTAAAGCCAACTATTAAATTGCTGGTATAACTAATGAAAGAGGCACTGGTGGGCAATATATGCTATTTGGTTTTTATGTCCACTTGTGTCCCGTAGGCCCCGAGTACTTGATACCTGTTCCTTGATTATTCGCACTATCCACATCCGGGAGACCCTATGGATCCCCCTTAGCCAGAGCTTGATTCATTTCTTATTTCTTGGGGCCACAAAGTAGTTTGGGGCTTTATTACTATCTTTTATGCCATGCTTTACTGCTTTACTTATGGTTCTGCGTGGAGGACCTGTACTGTTTTGGAACGTGGAATGTTTTCGCGGTATCGACAAGCCCAGTCACACTTTCAGGTTCCCAGTCGTTTACAGCCATTGACACAAACCTTGGGTCCGTCTCGGAGCCGGCCAACTTCGTTGCGGGTAGCTTAATGGGGTGGCCCCCTAAAATATTTTATGAATCCTGTGATTGCTTTGTCGTGAAAGCCTCGTTGGGTTTTGAGTTGGTTTTTCCGAGGTTGATCGTGTGTGTGTTCCTATTTGTGCACCCCTGCAGGGTAAATCTTTCTGAAAGCCGTGTCCGCGGTTATGGACGACTTGGAGCACAGTATCTCGATCATAGACAAACATAACTAAAGTAGTGTTATAAATTTGACTTAATATGTGACTAGTAATCAGCTTCACTACAATGGAATGGATAATAAAAGTGCCAACAACTGGTGGAACTGGGGTGTATCGTGTCATGTTATACCTGCCTAGTAAGTATCGCAACTCCAATGGAATGAAATAAAAGTGCCAACAACTGCTGGGTTTGGGATGTCACATGCTAATTGTATCTGACTAGTAAGTACTGCAACTACCACTGAATGGTTAACTAAAACTGCCCACTACTTATGCTATCAGGATGACTCATGCTATCTATATCTGACTAGTAAGTGCTTCAACTATAATGGAATGAATAAAACTTCCAACTGTGTGAGTTCCTCGGTTTGACTTCTCCGTTTGGTCTCGAGGGGGAATACCAGGATGGGTATGATTGGTGTTAGTATTAGCTTGGTCTCGAATAGGTCTCTCTTATCCCTCTCTGATAGCCGACAGTTGTATCGAGTCTCTATAGGTTGTTTAGTGCATGTTGTGCTGCCGCTTCAGTCCACCATACCTATGTTAGCGAGAGCCGCCGAATTCTAGCCTCGCCGTGTACTGGCCTCAGTACTGACGCTCCTCTTTTTCCTTTGCTCTTTGTCGGCACCCCTTTGTTTTAGCAGGTTTGCGATCGACGTCGTTAGTAGGGTTACCCTTCCGGCTTGGCCGGGGCAGGGTTATGGACGCCATTGGTTATTCTTTAGGGCTCTTAGCCCCATTTGCATCTTGTCCGTAGTCAGACGCTCTATCTTTTTCAAGGTGATTTGTATCTTTGTATAGTATACCTGTATTCTTGACTCAAGGAGTCATTGTTGTATATATATGTTCTGTGGGTTCCATCGTGGACTAATGTGTAATGGTATTACTTCATTCTGCACCCGCACGCAAGTGCCTGGTGGGCGTCCTTGAATCGTTTCTATGCGGGTTTGGCAGGAAACGCTAAAACTTGCATATGGCCGATTCGAGGGTGTTACACCTATGAGCATGGCCTCCCAACCATGACCATCTTTCATCTTGGGCACTGCATAGGTGGACAACATTGAGAGGTAGCCTCAGCTCAAACCTCTCCCACTAGGGAACTAATACTAATGCATATAAACTTCCGGCTAAGCCTTACCCAATTCAGGTATTGTGGTTGTACAGTAAATTTGGAATGGTATCGCATCTGAATCCAATCATCAGTTTTGTAAAAGGGTCAAGGCTCATGCCTCAACATTTTCATCCTCATAAACCATTTGTGTTTCTCAACACATGTTAAAACATCTCAATAGAATGACTCCTCATTCTAAGGTTTTCACAATTCATTTTCACTAAGTTTTCCCATCTAAAGTGACTCAAGTTTTTATCTACTCTAAACTACTAAGTTAAGAGTGTTCACTAAGGTGGAAAGATGGGATCAATCTCATGCCATAGAATGACATCTAAAGTTATCTAGATAGGTCAAGTTTTATACTTTTTATGCTACCTTCAAAACAAGTAAAGGACTTTGGTAAAGTAAAGAAGTAAAAGCTTGGAATTAAACTTGGAGTAGGTACTAGTCAAAGTTGTATAACCAAAGCATGCCTAATGCATCTTGCTTAAGTTATCTAGTTTGCAAGGTCTGGCTTGCATTGTTAAGGATGGCTTGCTAGTATAATACTTGCAAGTGTTAGCTTGCTCAGTTTACTTGAAGTGCTAGGCTTGCCTTGGGTAGTGCAGTGGTTGAAGTTTTCCTCCTCCTCCTCTTGGTAGAACTCCTCCTCCTCGAAAGCTTGGTCGGTACTATCGTCTATAAATACATACGGAGTACACAATCACCAATCAAAGCTTAGCTAGTCTACTTAGCACTCTAAGGCACACATTTGATGATCTATTACCATCACAAGCATCACAAGGTGTTATTAACTAGTTTCATCCTTTTTATTTAAGAAAAGCAATTTCTACTCATTGAAAATAACTAAGATTTAATATTCACCACTTAAAATATGGGATCATGTGGACACATGTCCTCACCACATATTCTAACATGTGGGAATGTGATTTAAGGGTTGGATCACATTTACTTAGGTTTAAGTTTATTATTTAATGATTTAAAGTGACTAGAAATGCCTATATAGCATTATTTTGGTACTAGTCCAAAGTCACTGCATTCAAACCTTAATAATATTACATATTCAGATAGGTATGGTTAAATGTGATTTTTGAGAGTTGGAATCAACTCAAAAGCTATCATGGTTGATTTTATAAAAATGTTGCAAGGTGCAAATGCTTCTGTTTGTTATTTTTACTAGGATAGATCTCTAACTCTAAATGAATTAAATCCAACGGGCTTGGATAGATCTTTTCAGAAGCTTTCCAACACAATTGGAATCACTCCATTTGGATTTGTAAATCTCTCTGAAATGATTTTCAAACTAGGGGACAAAACTAAGTTCAAACCTAAATAGAAAAATCTAAATTTGAATTGATGGGCTAGCGCGGGAAGGAAAACGGGCCGGCCCAGTGGCGTTCCGCGGCGCAAAGAACATCTGACAGGGGGGTCCACATGTCATTGGCTCTTTACACGCAAAGCGGTACGGGGCGATATGGGCCGTTAGATTAAAACCTAGATCGGCGGCTGGGGCTCGTCGTCGACGACGGACATGTCGCCGGCGAGGGCTAACCCTAGCGGCTCGGTGGGGGTGCACAGGGGGCATACCAGGTCTCCAGCTACTACGGTGATGGGGCGATCGAACGTGCTGTCAACGGCGGACTCAGGGATGGTCGCGATAGGTCCTAGGGCGGACGAAATTGATGGCGCCTTCTCCTCCTCTGCAGCGGGCTCCTCCGGCGCAATTCCGGCGAACTATGGCTCGAGTGGCTCCGGCTAGAGGTGGGGAAGGATCAGTGAGGAGAGGGGAGTGGAGTGGTGTGAGTAGTTTGTGCTAGGGAGGGCTCCTTTTATAGGGCGACGAGGCGACCGAGCGGCACGACGGCGAGCTCGTCGGTGACGCTGATACAGGCGGCTAGCGGCATGGTGGTGTAGGCGGACGGTGGCATGCCTCCTGGCGGTGCTCTACGGCGTTAATGCGTAGCTAGGGGCGGTGGCATTTGGTCGGGAGCATCCCACGCTCTGGGAGACAGAGGCGGTGCTCGACGGGGCGCACGACGACTGTGGGTCGCGTGACGGCCCACGGCCATGTCTGGAGGGGTGCTAGGGTCGAGGCGGAGCGGCGTGCGGGATTTTATGTCTAGTGGCGGTCTGCTGCGTGCTGGCGACGATCGCGCTCTGGCACGCGCTGAGCAGGCCGCAGAGAGAATGGGCAGCGGCGCTGGGGTGTGGTCCAGGGCTTGGGTGTGATCGAGGGGTGGACAAGGAGCGGCGATAGGGTTGGGCGGATCTAGTGGTGGCGCTGGAATGGCGCTGTGCGGTCTGTGGCGCTCTGTCCACGATCGGCCGGCGGCGACCACAAAGTGGCGGCGCTCCACTGCTGTTGCGGCTTAGGGGTAGGCCGG
The DNA here is from genome assembly GCA_910589775.1 of Avena eriantha. NCBI lineage: Eukaryota > Viridiplantae > Streptophyta > Magnoliopsida > Poales > Poaceae > Avena > Avena eriantha. Next base: position 194,287,989 of record OU342741.1, on the reverse strand, counting down.
TGCTAGCTTGGTTGAACTCAAGGGGGACAAGAGAGTGCAGAGTGGGTCAAAAGGGGGACAATGGCTTAAGTACAAACAGTAATAGTTAGGCAGTTTATTTTCTGCATGCCACCTGTTCGATACAATGGCCGCATGAACTCAAGTTTTGAATTTTTGGGTGATTTTTGGTGGAGTTGCTAGACACATGCTTAAGCCTCTATGGTTGCTTGGGTTTTGAAAATGGAGCTCATTTGAGTGGTTTTTGAATTAGTGTGATCTTGATACATACACTAGATTCAATTTTCAAATGTCATTTAAAATTAGAGTTTGAATGTTTTTGGGATATCACAAAGTGGGCCTTGGCACATCACTACTTGTACTAGAAAGGGGTGCAAATAACCACAATTGTCTCTGTTGAGAATTGAGTCCTAGGAATAGCCAAAGTAGGCATGTTGATTAAAATGGCACAAATGACCATTTGCTTCTTTCATTCATTTTGATTTGTTTTTCTTTAGGATTTGTTTGGTAATGATCTAGATGATGTTTATTTCACCTAAGAATCATTTTACAAGCAATGGATCACTTAATCATGGCAATTCAAATCAACTCCTAATTAAATGCACACATATGAATGCTTTAATAATTTTAATTGGAAAAGTTTTTGTTAACCCTAAATTTGATGATTGGATCTTGATCACTTGAATTAGAGTTTTGGGATGTTACATCCATAAACCTGAGGTCATGTTTATTGAGCTCAGTTTCGCTTGGGGTTAAGTGATGTCTAAGCTTGGGGGAGTTGATACGTCCATTTTGCATCACTACTCTATATCATAATTTACTGTTATTCATTGATATATTTCATATTAAGAGATGATACTTATGTTATTTCATCTGTTTTTGCATGGTTGATGATCTTTGGAGCATGGACCGCTGCAGTCAGTATTCTGATGGAAAGGGGGCTGTTTGGAGGCGAAATTCGTGAAGATTAGAAAATCCGGGAAAATATATGGAAAATCCTATTTTTCCAGAAGACGAAGGATGCCAGAAGGGGGAGTGGAGATGGGCCACAGGGGGCCCACACCACCCCCTGGCGTGGGCAGCCCTAGGCCGCACCAGCAGGTGGTGTGGCCACCCTGGCCCACTCTAGTCTCTCCCCTTTGGCGTATATTATCCCCCACGAAACCCTAAGCCTCGGGGGAGCGACCACAAAACGATTCCGCTGCCTCTGCGAGGCGGAAAACACCGGGAGAGAAAGATCTCTCTGGCAGACAGAATTCCGCCGGGGGAATTCCTTCCTGGAGAGGGGAGATCGTCGCCATCAACACCACCATCAAGCTGGACTTCATCGGGATCATCATCACCTTCATCATCTCCACCAACACCATCATCACCACTTTATATCGATGTAACAATTGGGTTGAATCTTGCATAGTTCTTACGGGAAACTTTCCCGGTGTTGGTTACTCCTTGTAGTTGATGCTATTGAGTGAACCATTGAATTAATGTCTATGCTCAGATTGTTACTTATCATTATATCATCTTTGATCTTGATCCATATGATTTCTTGTGAGTAGTTCATTTAGTTCTTGAGGACATGGGAGAATTCATGTTGTTAGTAGTGGAATTATGTTGAGAAAGATTCAATGGTTTGTTAATTAAGTTGTGGTGTATTTATTCTATTGGTGTCATGTGAACGTCGACTACATGAAACTTCACCTATATGGGCCTAGGGGAATGCATTGTGTATTTGGCTACTAATTGTAGGGGTTGCCGGAGTGACAGAAACCCGAACCCCCATTAGGAAACCTTTGCACAAGGGATGTCAGGGTCTTAGAGTTTAAAGCTGTGGTTAGATTTCTATCTTAATTACTTTCTTGTACTTGCGGATGCTTGCAAGGGGTATAATCAAAAGTATGTATTAGTCCTAGGAAGGTCGGTACATTAGCACAGGTTCACCCACACAAGACTTAGCAAACTAAAGAAGATTAATCAACTATATGAAGCGAAAGCACTTGACGATATTCCCATGTGTCCTCGAGAACGTTTGGTCATCTTAAGTAATACAACCAGCTCGTCCTTTGCTAAGAAAGGATTGGGCCACTTGCTGCATTTATTCTTATTGTCTTTTATTTACTCGTACTTTATTTACTTGCATTATCAAAAACCCCTAAAAATCTGTTTGCTAAGTATTTACAGAGAATTCCTGCTCCAAGACACTCGTCAACACCTTCTGCTCCTCGTTAGGTTCGATACTCTTACTTATCAAAAATACTACGATACACCCCCTATACTTGTGGGTCATCATATGCTTATCTATAGCAGGTTAAAAAACAGACACAATGGGATCAGGACTAGAGGATATAACACCATGTGCAACTGGCATATTGTGTGATTCTTCATTCTTGTCCACTGAAATATCCCCACCCGCAATACCAACATCAGCTGGGGCAATCTGCTCTTCGCTTAAGACTAATGCCTTGCCCGTTGAATTATCATCATGAATACCCAAAGAAGTTGGAATAGCCTGATCTTCATTTTCAGGCAATTCATTATCCAAAATAGGCGACTCAGCTGATAGTGCACATTTATCTGCCTCAGAATCTGCAAAAGACAAAACATTAGTACAATCAATAACATTCTGAAGTGACAACAAGTATATATCACGGGCAAAAGAAGCTCCCACCATCATCAGCGACGTGACAATCATCTGCATTATTGACATCAACATCCTCTAGAGAAAAACCACCAGGGGGAGCATCATTTTCTCTTCAACATTACCAACACCATCATCATCTTCATCATTGTAGGCCTGCGGCGGTGACACGGGAACTGGCGCACGATTAACACGAGGACTAGATTTGTCAAAAATGCATTCATCCAGTCCTCCACTGAATTCTTCAATATCTTGCGAAGCATTCTTATCAGCTACTCTAGCTTCTTCCTATGAGAAGTTAAGATGTCAAGAAAATAAAAATAACAACTGGGAGTTAACAAAACAATGAAAATTAAAAATATGCAAATCTGTTTTAAAAATAAAAGATGTCTAGTAAATAAAACAATGCCAGTCAAAAAGTACAATAGTGAAGTTAAAACATCATATAGACCTGAAAGTCAACTTATTACACTAATAGGAGTTAACAACTAACAAAAGGATAAAGTACAAAAATATGAACATTCAGAAATTACAAAAGAAGTTAAGTTACATAAATCCTAGAAGTTAAGTTACATAAATCCTAGAAGTTATCAAACAAGATACAAAACATTTTTCAAGTGTTTTAAATAAATAAACAAGATGCAAATTTGTTTTAAAAATAAAACATGTGTAGTAAATAAAACAATGCCAGTCAAAAAGTACAATAGTGAAGTTAAAACATCATATAGCCCTGGTAGTTAACTTATTACACTAATAGGAGTTAACAATTAACAAAAAGGATAAAGTATAAAAATATGAACTTTTAGAAAATACAAAAGAAGTTAAGTTCAGAGATCGTAGAAGTTAAGTTACATAAATCCTAGAAGTTATCAAACAAGATACAAAACATTTTTCAAGTATTTTAAATAAATAAATAGAAAAGTCCATGAAAAAAAATCTAAGCAAAAGAATGGAAAGGGAGAAAACATTATACCTGAGCCTCAGCAGCTGATTGCCCTAGAATTATAGTGAAGGTGGATTTGTCAACGTCACCACGAGCAGGGACATCATCATTCATATTCATCTGCCTTACTATAGTATCAGCTTCTCTTTCATAGGGTGTGCATATAAAGTCTTTCTTACGACGAAAATTAGCAAAACCTTTGCGTATAAACTTGACAGCGGACACCATGTCGCCAAGGAAACTAACTTCAATATCAGAAGCATCTTTCATAACTTCTTTGGTAGGCTCGTGCCCAGCAGGAAAAAGGCCAGCTATCCTGCCAAGACGATCAACTATAGTCGGAACAACTTTAACAGTATCACTAACTTTCTGCAGCTGCTGATCAATATCTTTTATGGCCATAGAGGATGTAGACTTTCCACTTTAGAACACATTGATGCATCATCACCTCTCACTAGCCACTGGAGCCTGTACACTCACCAACTTGGGCTGAGACCTCTCGATATGCTCATCAAGGTGCTGAGATAGGCTCATCAGGATGCTGAGACCTCTCAATATTCTCATGAGGATGCTGAGATATCACTAAAGGATCATGGGACTGAATGTCATCGATGTAAATATCTTCGACATGGATGGAGTATGAATGAACAATGTCATTGCGACCCTTCCACTGCATATCAATAAAAAGGGGATAGAAAATAGATAAAATAAATGAATCAGAATTCACATTAGGAACAAACACGGAAAGGTGGAAGTTAACTTTTCATAAAATAGTAATTAACTTTCATAAACGATGGAGGTTACCACCATGTAAACAAAAAAATCATACATAAAAAACAAAAAGTTAAAACTTTCAAAAACTAGGAGGCTAACTTTTACTATGGTCGAAGTAAACACACTTATAAAAAAGCCATGTATCCTAAATTTCTTACGTAGTGCACATTGAATTCTATTCTCAAAATAGGAATAAAACTTACAGTAAGTTAACTGAAACAAAAAAACACTAAAAATAAAAGGAAGTTAACTATATAAAACCAAGAAGTTAACTATATAAAACAAGGAAGCTAAGAGTGGAATAAATGGAGGTTAAATATTCTTCAAATAATTGTGGTTAACTGTAACCGTAAGAATGAACATATAGGGGAATTAAATAACAATAAGGAACACGAGTTCACTCATCGTATATACAACATAAAAAGCACGGGGGGTGGTTTACTGACCGGAAGCTTTCCAAAAACGTACTTGGACAAATCACTTTTGCCATTCTTAATAATGTCTTCAGAATAGATGGCTTTCAACGGTTTCTCATGCAAGAAGTTAGCACGAGGGGTCCTGAGATGCATCACCGATTTTTTTTTTGAATGACAGCTGTCCAAATACATAACTACAGGGACAATACCACACCCTTCGGGACCGGCCTGTGCTATATTGGGATCCTGATATTTCTCCGCTGCTCGCTTCAACTCATCAACAACTAACTAGCAGAAATCACTTGAAGCCATCTTCTTATAATCCATGTTTACAAGCATTGCCACCTCTATACCAAGACAAACGACGGATCTAGGACATACAAGCTTCGTGAAAATGATAGCAAAGAACACCTTAATAGCTGTGTTAACTTTTGATTCATCGTTGACAAGCTTAGCAAGTAGTTTACGAAGATCCTTGGTATCAATAGCAGCATTACTCTCAAAACCAAGCTCTGCCTTAAGACTCACCATTGAGGAATCTTGGCCACTCCCTGCAGGCCTTGGGACTATTTCACGTTCCATTGGGAACCCAAAAATGTGATGCACTGCTTCCCTGTTAACACACAGGATTCTTCCAGCGTCGCAATATATTTTCATAGTTGTTGTGTCAATCTTCTTGAGCAGGAAACACATGAGAACACACGACACATTGCCCTCCAACACCCAATCAAACACACATCTAAAACCTTCTTCTCTGCTTTTTTATGTGAGCATCCTTTAGCAACTTAACAGCCTCCAGAACTTCTCCCAATGAACAACAAACAGTCTGTTGGAAGCAATCTTGAGCATTGTCGTCATTTCCAGCTTTTTTTATGCCACACGGCTTCCTCATCACATTAACTTTAATTTTCTTACCAACATTTTTAGGAGATGTGTCCATAGTAACTCTACCCCTCTTATTCCTTGTAGGCTGATAGAAACAATTGAAAACATAGAAAAAATATATCTATATAATGATAGTTAACATTGATGATACAAGAAGTTAGCTCAAAAAAAGTCATAGCAAAGATGAATGTTAACCTTTTCGGGACAAGCTGCAACGGCATCCTCCCCACCAGAATCGTCATATGCGTGTGGCACATAGGTTTCATCCAAGGTATGACGACGCTTGGAAGATGAACCTTTCACATGTGATGCTTGCTGAGCAGAAATGCTATCATTCCTCATCACAACAACACGAGGACTACGGCGAGTAGGAGTCATAGTAGACAACGGCCTCTTAGCAACAACAACCATATTCTTCTGGGTTGATCCTGTGGGAGCACATGGCTCTGCTGGAGGATCATTTTGCATGCCTAACACACCGGAATTTTGTTGCTTTGACTTCGACGGGTGCTTCCTATAGTACATCTTAACCTTCTTATTATAAGCAGCAACCCTAGAACTGTGTTGCTTGGCATACAATTCAAGTTGCGCTTGCACATTATGTTTCTGTGTAACCTCCTCTGTACCATCTACAGACTGAGACGGTGTGTCCTTCCATACAGGGAAACCATCATCCTGCTCCTGCACACCTAGTGTGCTATCAAAAATAGGACCAACTATCCTCTCACCAGAACCCTCTACATCAGCTCCACGATCAGGTGTATGCTCATCATACGAGGGTGGCCCTCTTACACCATCAGGCACCAAAGCACTGGCAGATACAGTATCAGATGTAGCAGCAACTTCTTCAGGCGGGTCAGGATCAACATAATCAGCATTCAACATGTCCAAAGTTTGCTTAATAGTTTCATCAGCTGGTATAAAGAAAGACAAATGCATTAGTAATAAAAAATGAATTCAGATACTATAGTAATGCAAGTTAGCTTTAAAAACTGGTTAAGATGTTATTACAGAATTGACATTTGTTCCCAAAAAAACTAAACACAAATCTAGAAATTTTAGATATAATGCACATAATCTAGGAAGTTAAGATAAATATATGATAGAAGTTATCAAAGTTAAGCTAAAGTAGACAATATGCACTAGTAGTCTAAATTTAAAACATGAAAGTTAGATGCAAATATTTAAATAGTTAAGATACAAACAAGTTGGGAGTTACACTAAATTATAGAAGTTCAAAGATAGAAAGTTCACATATAATGCACATAAACCTAGGAAGTTAAGATAAATGGATGATAGAAGTTATAATTAGAGGTTATCAGAGTGAAACTAAAAACTAGACAAAGTGCACTAGTAGTCTCAATTTTAAATAGGACAGTTAAAACACATAACTAACAGGAAAAAAATACAACAGGTGTTTCATTTTACAAATAAACTAGGTAGCAACACATAAACAAAAAAAAGATAAAGAATTAAGCAAAGTACTGAAAGTATTAGATAAGAAACCTCCATCAGCACTAGATAAATCTTCTAAAATAGGATTATTTGCCACAGATATTACTGCCAAATCAACATAATAAATACTAGGAGTTACTTACGAGTAAAAAAGGAGGCAATTAAACATAAAAAATTACAAGTTAAACAAAGAAAAAGGCTGAAAAGGAATAAAACCATACCAGGTGGAGATACGGGTTTTTCGAGAGGATCAACCACATGGTGATCGTCCATGGCAATATCCAGCGTATGCACGATAGATTCAGAAACTAGAGAAACAAGACTAATGTCTAAAGGAATGCCAACAGCTAAACTCAATTTGCCATCACGAGTAACTAATTTAGCTTTCTTAATAACCGTAATAGGGTTTGATCTCTCAGAAGCATCACCAAATACTAGAAAAACACACACACAATTAACAAAAGTCATTACAGAAATGCAACATAAAAAGAACACACTGTAACAGACAAGAATTAACTAATACAAATGTGAAGTTCACATAATGAACTTGAGAAGTTAACTTGTCAGTAATCTGGCTAAGATGTTATTACAGAATTTGCATTGTGTTGGAAAAAAACTAAAAATAAAAGATAAAAAGTTCAAATAATCTAAAATTATAAGTTAAAAAGAAAAAGTTAGCTGCAAAAATGGAAAAGTTAAGATACAAACAAGTTGGAAGTTACACTAAATTATAAAAATTTAAAGCTAGAAAGTTCAGAAATAACACACATAAATATAAGAAGTTAAGATAAATATATGACAGAAGTTATAATTAGAAGTTATCAAAGTTAAGTTAAAGTAGTCAATGTACAATGGTAGTATAAATTAAAAATATGAAAGTTAGAATTTAATATAACAGGTAACAAGAACTATAAAAGTTAAAAGCTACAAAGTTCTGATATAATACACATAATTCATAAAAACTAAAAATTCAATATGATAAAAAAACTAGTGGCAATATAGTAATTGATATCACACATTTACCATTGTTGGTGACAGTTAAAACACAAAACTAACTGGAAAAAACATATCACAGGTGTTTTATTTTACAAAATTAAACTCACAAAACATATATCACTAGAAAAAATAATCATATACAACAATGAACCCTATAATTTATTATAGCATCATAATATAGTAGAAGTTAACTTCAAACTACTAGAAAGTTCACACAAAATAGGGGGGTTAACACCCTCTTATAACAGAAGTTAGGTTCAACTAACACCATCTTATCTTCCTCTATACTATAAATCAACTAACATCAACTAGCAGGATATTGTCAGGCTGTAGTTAGCATCATTTTAAGTACTACTTATTATCATCAGAACAAATAATGAAAAAACAATAGGAGTTAACATCATACACAAACGAAGTTAACTACAAAATCAAAAGAAATTTAGTAATGAAATTAAACAAACCTTCTTGTCCTAGATAACAAGAATCATCCATAGGTATCAACTAACACAAACTAGCAGGAGATTCCTCCCACACAGATATCAAATTTGGTGATGTCGGTAAAGCAGCCGCGACCCAAAAGACCAAAGCAGGATAGAGCGGATCTGGATTAGTTTTCGGTGAACTAACAAGCCTCTAGAGAAGAGCAAGAGGATACGTGATGACCCACAAGTATAGGGGGTGTATCGCAGTATTTTCGAGGGAAGTGAAACGCAATTTATTGATTCGACACAAGGGGAGCCAAATAATATTTATAAGCCTTAACAACCGAGTTGTCAATTCAGCTGCACCTGGAAACAATCTTGCTCACAGCAGTTTATCAGTAGCAATAGTTTTGTAGTAGGAATAGCAAAGTAGCAACAATAGTAAAGTAAAGACAGCAGTAACAATAGCAGTAAACAGTGGGATTCGAGTGTGGTAGGCATAGGGATGGATGCACGGGCGTTGCATGAACAAGACAATTCACATAGCAATCAGAACATAGGGCAATTGCAGAAAAATAAGATAAAGCATCCAAGTACTAGATAATCCTAGGCATGTGTTCCATATATAGTCATACATGCTCGCAATGAGAACTTGCACAACATCTTTTGTCCTGCCAGCCCGTTTGCAGCGAGGCCTCAAGGGAACTACTGGCAATTAAGGTGCTCCTTTTAATAGAGCACCGGAGCAAAGCATTAACACTCCGTGAACACATGTGATCCTCACATCAAAGCTATTCCCTCTGGTTATCCCGATTTCTGTCACTTCGGGGCCTTTGGTTCCGGACAACAACGTGTGTATACAACTTGCAGATAAGACCAAAAACAATACTATCATAATGAATCAATAACATGTTCAGATCTGAAATCATGGCACTTGGGCCCTAGTGACAAGCATTAAGCACAACAAATCGCAACAAAGTCATAAAGCACTAATAAAAGATACTAGGCACCATGCCCTAACAATCTGATGCCATTACATGAGCGATCTCACCCAATCCCTACCATCCCCATAGCCTACAGCAGGGGATTACTCACTCATAGATGGGGGAAACATGGATGGTCGATGGAGAAGCGATGGTGATGATGATGGCAATGATCTCCTCCAATTCCCCGTCCTGACAGGGTGCCAGAATGGAGTTTCTGGTGCTGTTTCGTGGAATCTGGTGGTGGCGGCGGAGCGGAACTCCTTCTAGAAAAACGTCGAACCCCCTGGAGTTTTTAGGTCAAAAGGCTTCTTATAGGCGAAGAGGGAGGCCGAGGGGTGCCTGGGGGGCCCACACCATCCCCTAGCGCAACCTGGCCTGGCCCACGCCACCAGGTGGTGTGGCCACCCCCTGGCTCCTCTCCGTCTCGTATTCTGGCTCCTAGAGTCTTCGGGTGAAATAGGCACTTTGGCTTTTGTCCCGTACAATTCCGAGAATATTCATTTTCTGACTTTCCTCGAACCAAAAACAGCAGAAAACATGCAGCTGGCTCTGTGGCTCTTGTTAATAGGTTAGTCCAAGAAATCGTATGAAAAATACTCCAAAGTGTGGACAAAACACAAGAAAGTGGATAAAAACCAAGCATGGAGCATTAAAAATTATAGATACATTTGCAATGTATCAATAAACACGTCGGCCCTCCACCGTGAAACGCAAGCCGTCAATGGCGCCGGTGGAGGAAACGCCAGCAACTGCTCCGCTCCAAACCCTAACACCTGCAAAATCCGAGCATCGGAAGCGCCTGGGAGTACGGGGAGGTGCGCGAGGGGTACCGCGCGCGAGAGGCAATGGTGGAGCGATGGGGGATAGTGGTCGATTTATATGGGGCGACGATAGCTGCCGGAAATCGTGGCTCTGAGCAGTTAGTGCGGGGTGGGAAGAGAAAATGTAGGGAAGGGGAGTTATGGAACCCACCCGGACCAGGTGCCAAATAAATATGAGCCAAAATCGATCCGAAAGACAGTTAATATACCCCACCTAGACACGGGCCCGCACAATACGAGCCCAAGCGGAATGTTAAAAATACGAACGAACCAACATTTTACGTAAAAAATAACGTCTGCAGTGGTCCAGAACGGAAGTTAACATAAGCAACACGGAAGTTAACATCTATTTCCCAGGAAGTTAGGATGGGGTTCCTGAATAGTTATTTAGGAACCAGTTCTTGAATAGCGTATATATATATATATAAATATATATATATGGGAAATAGTGGGATATCATGAATGCTACCTATGCATACCCATCCAACCATTAGATCTCTTATAGGGAGCCAAGAAATTAGCAGCGGGAGCACACGTGTTTGCAACGGAATATTGCACCACCGTCATACCGGGAGCACATATATTCCAAACAATCAGCATATGCATATGTCGATGAAAGTTACAAATTTTTTATCAATCCAACCAACCACATTACCCACTGCATGCAAACTAGTACACCTCACTAGGGTAGGCACACATGCTGTTTTAGCAAAGTACAAAGCATTTCTCATATGCACATCACATAGACCATAGAAGCTACAATTTTTTTAGCAATCAAATCAACCATTTTCAACCAGCACATGCAACATACTAGTATTCAAGCACAAAGCAGTTCTATATGCACATCACATGGATCATAGAAGCTGCAAAAATTCTAGCAATCCAACCAACCATTTTTTACCAGCACATGCAACATAATAGTATCCAACCTCACTCCCACGTCTGATTGGATGATCAAATTTATACAGATATGTTTGCTTGTTTGGATGCTGATCGTTTTGCGTACCTAGCATGCATATGTCATGGACGGGTGGAGCTAAGTACACCTACCTAGCAGCTACTACATGCAGCTCAGCAGCAATCCGAAATTTATACACAAAAATAAGCTGCTCAGTGTGCTTGTCATGCGGTTTAGAGAACAAACAGAGATCACACTGTAAAGTGCATGCATATTTCTTGCTCTCTCTCATCTAGACAGCTACTAGAAGTACTCCCTATATCTAACTACACCACATGCATGTAGTGGTAGCACTAGTTGTAGTAAATCCGTATTGATATATATATATATATATATATATATATATATATATATATGACAGGACTATTCAAGAACCCTCTTTAAGAGATTCATATATAAGCTTATATAGGAACCTCTCCCACGTAACCACCTTCTTCTCTGCCTGTCTACCACCCGCGCCCTTCCACCCCAAACGCCCATGCACCCTACCTACTGCAGGTGTAGGTGGACCACCGTCGCCCTCCCACCTTCTTCGCGTGCCGATGAGCCACCTCACGGAAGTTAATATGGAAAAAGGAAAGTTAACTTGTGTTCGTGGCCAAATTAATTAAAAATCGTAAGGATTTTGGAAAAACTTTCAAAATAAAAACATTGGGCAATGTTCACAATTTTCCAACGGTATATCACATGCATCAGTCGGAAAAACGGTTTGAAAATAAGACACAAAATATTATACGAAATATGAAAATCAGCAAAAATTAAGTTTGATATATTTAAAATTAACTAAAAACCATAAAGAATTGGAAAAATATTATAAACAAAAGAGTTGCACAATTTTCATACAGTTTCAATGATATATCACATGCATACTTACGACGAGCGGTTTGAAAATTACATCCAAAATATATTACAGTAACAGATAAGTTCGCGAAAATACTGTATAGTATAATTGAAATTATTTAGAAAATATACCGAATTTGGAAAAACTTTATTTACAAAAAAGTTACGAAATTTCCATACCTTTTCAATGGTACATCACATGCAGCATTCCGATAAGTGGTTCAAAAATTGCGAGCAATATACAATCCGCAAAACTATAAAATATCGGTGCTTCATCAGAAGTTAACTAGCATAGAAATTGGGAGTTAACTTGTTCTACACGGGGGAGTTAAGAAGTTCACGAAAGTTAACATGGAAAGAAACGAAAGTTAACTCGTGTTCACAGAAAACTACGACCAAAAGACCACGCGTAGCCTAGAGGATTTATATCGCGACAGAAAGTTAACTAACACGTATCTAGAAGTTAGCATGCATGTTGAAAGAAATTTAATTACTCTGTTTTTATGGATAGAAATCCTACGTAATAAAGTCATTTCTACGTGTTTCGATTTTCTAAACTGACCCCCCTCGAGTAATTGAAGTAAATATGAACATAATTTCACTCTAACTTGTCTCTCTGTCCAACCCGAACATCGATAACATGTTAATTTTAAATATTTGAGTGTAGATGAGGATCTCTAGTTTTAATATATTTAAAATTAATTAAAAACTATAAGGAATTTGAAAACACTTTCTAAATAAAAAAGTTGCAAAATATTCATAGTTTTCCAACGGTATATCACACGCATTAATCGAACAAACGATTTTAAAATAAGACACAAAATATTGTACGAAATACGAAAAGTTCACGAAAATGAAGTTTGATATTTTCGAAATTAACTAAAAATCATAAGGAATTTGGAAACATATTATAAACAAAAGAGTTACGCAATTTTCATACCGTTTTAATGGTATATCACATGCATCATTTCAACGAGCGGTTTGAAAATTACGTCTAAAATACAGTACAGTAATAGAAAAGTTCGCGAAAACATTGTATAATATATTTAAAATTATTTAGAAAATATACATAATTTGGAAAACTTTATTTACAAAAAATATGCGAAATTTCTATACCTTTTCAACAGTATATCGCACGCATCATTTCAGAAAGTGGTTCGAAAACTACGAGAAATATACAGTTCGTACAAATACGAAATATAGTTAGGAAGTTAACTAGCATAGAAACTGGGAGTTAACTTGTACACACGGAACGTTAAGAAGTTCGCGGAAGTGAAATTACACAAACGTAAGTTAACATTTATTATTACTATTAATCTGTGTTCGTGTAAAAATTAACAATACAAGAAATTCCTGAATAGTTATACGGAACCGGTTCTTGATCTGGTTCTTGAATATCTGAACTACGCCCAAATTAAGACCTTCTACGCCCGGATCGACCACCCCAAATAAAACGCAAATAAAGACCTTCTACCGCCCGGATCGCCCACCCCTACCGACCCGCGGTGAAAAGAGCCACGTCACTTCTAGCTGCTATCACGAATGCTTCTCGATCTCCCTGCAACCCACGTTGACCAACTGCACCCTACCCCATGGAATTCCAGCACCGCCGCCACCCATGAAACCACCAGCGCCAGCGGCCATGGAAACCACCGGCCCTAGCCACCACCGAATCTACCCCGTGCGCCACACCCTAATCCACCGTTGCCTAGGAATTCACAGCCACCGCCCTAGAACTCTCCGGCGAGCTCCGTCCCGGCCAGGCCGTCACCGGCGTGCTCCGCCCCAACCCGACCCTCGCCGATGCGCTGCTAGCCCGGCCTCTTCCCGGCTCCTTCCTTGACAGCCTGGCCACGAGAGTCCAGGAGCCCGACTTCCAGAGTCCGACAGCCTCTTCCCCAGGGAGTTCGCCGGCCCTTCCATGGGCGTCCACTTCGGTAGGTGTCCTGCGCGCTCTCGACAACGTCCTCGAGGGCCTCGGTGGCAGAGAGGGCCACATGGTCTAGATGGACCAGCAGTCCACTCCTTGTGCGCCCAGGTCCCTACTCCGGCGGCCTTGCCTGTGCGTGCCCACGAGTTTGTTACTCTCACGCGCCGGCGGACAACAGCGTCGTCGCCCTTGTTCTTCCACTCTCCTGCATGATGCCAGGCTACTGAAGGTTGTACTGTGCAGTTTCGAAACTGTTCGTGTGTATTCAGATACGGTTCAGACTAGTTCATTGCATGTAGTTCCCCTTTTTTCAGGTAGTTAGTTTAGTCAAATTTGTTGGAAAGTTCACATCAATCGTGTGTGGGAAATCTGTTTCTTTTATGGCAGCACAAAGGTGAGTCCTAGCGCCGGGGAATAATCGCTGTTATTAGTAGAGAAGTTCGAGGTAGATTTCATTATTTTTGCCTGGAGAACTTGATTCTTTAACGTTACAAAGTTCAATTCTTTTAATCTGAAATTTTGAACCATTTTATTTTTTTGTCGGACAGTACAGAGATTTTTCAAAAAAATTGTATTGAATTACTGAAGTTTGAACAATGTGCAAGTCACACACCAACTGTATGTGTCTAGTTGATTCTCCTAGTCTCTCTAACTGATTTATACATCAGATTGATTTCGGTAGCTTCGATAATGAAGTCTACACGCTGGAGTTCACCGGGCACCGCACATAGGTAGTCCACGGCGCCTCTCCTGAGCTCAGTTCAGTCCTCCTGAAATTTAGTGTGTGTGGATGTTCACTCTATTCTGTTCAAGAGTTTACTCCGCAATCTTCAAAGTTCAGTTTGTGGTTGTCTATCAGTGTACATGAGGTATTTCTGATTACCAGTAACACCATAACTAGAAGATAAGATGGCTACAACACTAAGATAAGATCACTAGACTAGCTTATCTCTCTAAAGCTGAACTTACGTGCTCATTTCTGTAACTACCCTTGCTACTATTCCTGTTTTAAGATAAATGTTCATGGCGGCCTGCACGAGTCCATGATGCATCGAGTGCTCCATCTCTCTTCTATATATGTGCTTGTTGTCATTTTTTGGAGAAACTGCGAACCAAGCCTGAGCCAAACATTTATGGCTTTGTGCGTGTTCAACAACAAAAATATATAGAGGTTCGGTTGGTTTATAGCCAAAGTTCACTTTTGATTTTAGAGAAGATCACGTCCGGACGTGGAGAAGGTCCTCCCGACGCGCTCGCTTGGCCGGGTGTGGGAGTCCACTGGCCGTTGTTCCATGAGCTCACTGGCCGCTTCTCAGGAGTCCGCTTCTGGTGTGTGGTTTTCTAGCGTTGCACCCAGCAGGTCGATGCGAGGACGAGGCTAGTTCTCCAGTAATTTAGCTTCATTATTTTGGCGCGGTTTATTTGTTCATGCATTCGAAGTTCATTTGAACATGTGAAGAAATTTGATATGTCGACAATTGTTATTTTCACATTTATGGTGTTTCGAACTTCCGAAGATTTTTACATTGAGCTACTTTCATGTATTAATTAAATTGTTTGATCGAATGCTCACCTTGTCATGTAAAAGGTTCACTTTTATTGTAGGACCAGTTCACTTCACACGAGAGGATTTTCATGAAGTTTTCTTCGTAAAACAATTAAATAGATTTAGAAGTCCATTAACTTGCAATTCACTCGGAAAACAAAATTAAAAATAAAAGTAAAATGTACCAACCAAAGTTAATTTCTGTTTTTTTTGGGAAGTTCAGAATCTCCCATCGCAAGGTTCACTTTTCCTATCGGCACCAGTTCAAATTCAATGATCAGAAAAAAAGTTCACATTATTTATTCATGGAGTTCATTCTTTTCTTTGGAAGTTTGAACCGTTTGCTTTCTTTTCACTCGCAGCATCGAATTCACTTTTTTGGGAAGTTCTGTTCTCGACAAAAGTTCATTTTGGTTTGTACGAGAGTTAACTTCATCTGGCAGATTACTACAAGAAATACTAAATAATTCACTCCATTAAACATATTGAACTATTTAAGTTCACTTAGTGAACATTATTAGTTCACTACATACAAAATTGAAGTTCACTTTGATAAAAATAGTGAGAAAAATTCACTTTGAGCATGAACAAAAATTCACTATTAATATTGGGCAGTTCACAGCTTACATGCGGGCAGTACAGAGCTCGCGACCAAGGAGTTCAGTAAGTTAAAAATCCATACACCGGAAAAAAGATCACCGTAAAAAATAATGAGAATGAGAAGTTCTCTCTTCGAATATCAAGAGTTTAATGTATATAATCTTGTAGTCCACTTAGAGAACATTAGTAGTTCATTGCATATAACATTGCAGTGAACTTTGAAAAAGTGTGAAAATATAGAGAAAATAAAAAAACAGTTTTGTATATTTTAATGTTCTCTTAAATTATTAAGAAATTCGAAAAGCGGTTTATATGAAAACATGCGGAATTTTCATAGGTTTCCAATGGTATATCATTTGCACCATTCCGTTAAATGGTTGGAAAAATACGACGAAAAGACCGGTGCAGCGGAGAACACCCATACCGCGATCGGAAGTTCACTTACACGTAGCGAGAAGTTCACTTGTACCCCATGGGCAATTCATGTACTCTGTTTTTATGGATGGAAATCCTGCAACTAAAGGCATATATACGAGTTCTGATTGCACCAATTGACCTCCACCTTGAGTAATTAACACTAATATAAGTCTAATTTCATTTTAACATGTCGCCCCTCCTCAACCGACTACCAAAGACACGTCAATTTCAAACCGTTGACGCGACATCGATAATCTTTCTTTACGGTATATTTAAAATTACTATAAAATAGTTAAAAATTTGGAAAAAAACTTTAAAAAGGAAAAAAGTTGCGTATTTTTCACACGGTTCCACCGGTATATTATACGCGTTGATTCGACAAGCGGGTTCAAAATGAGACAAAAAAAACAGTAAAAAGGAAAAAATAACGGAAATAGTTTTTAGTATGTTTAGAACTGATCTTAAACTGTGAAAAATTTGGAAAAACTTAAAAAATGAATAAATTACGCAATTTTAATACCTTTTCAACGGTATATCACATGCATCCATCTGATAAGTGGTTTAAAAACTACGAGCAAAGTACTTTGCGAAAATATCGAAATTCACGAAAATACTATTTAGTATTTTTGAAATTAATTTCAAAACATAAGGAATTTCAGAAAATTTTATGAACATGAAAGATTCAAAATTTCCATATCTTTTCAACGATATTATATGCTGCGCTTAAAATACTCTCCGCGAAAACATAGATTTTTTGGAAGTCCGTCAGAAAGTTCACTGTCTTATCATGTAAAGTTCAGAAAAGGTTCCGTGAAAGTTTAGAAAGGTTATTCTACAAGAGGCTGTAGAATAGCGTGTATATATATACGGTTTGAAAGATAAATGAAATGGTGGGTGAAGAATAACTATATATATATATATATATATAGAGTGGCGCTATTTGACATCCAGGGTGTAGAATAGTTATTTTTTTCACCCACCCTCTATCTTTCAAACCGTATATGATTTTTACGTACGTAAATTTTCTCTTACCTCGGAAGTCAAGAAGAACATAAAAATTTAGACACGTCGTAAAAAAATTTGTTTACATGCCGTATAAAAATACGACAAAAAATGCATATTTTTACACTAAAATGACTCATAAATTGTATTTTTATGTCAATTTTTTTACGTTTCTGATGAATATGAATATAATTATTAGTATACAAAACATTAGTTTTAAATGTGAGAACATAAAAATATGTGGAATACAAAATAACTATTTTTAACCCAATGGATTATTTGATTCTTCATTGCGATCTGAAAGGTAGGAATATTCTACTGTGAAGTTTTTCAAATGCATGTGTCAATAATTGTTTTCTCAGGGTGTTCTTTTAATTAGCAGATTTAGGAAAATCTGGATTAAACTATCAAATAGTGTACACACCATGGGTTTGCTATCAATCATCGACAACCATCAATGGCTTATAAGTTGCACCTGTAAATTTTGAAGGCTTCTCTCATCTAATTTGTGAATTTCCTCCTTTTATGCTACACTCAGGCTTTCTTATGGAAATATTTTTATATTATTTGAACTACAAATCATACCTTGGGCTTTTAACCCAAGGTAGGCATATGGGGCTGCAACTCCGACAACTGCGGATCATGTTTTTTTGTGGATGGAGGGAGGTATGAGTTTGTTTTGAAAATACATATGGCTAAATGTCAGATAACCATTGTTTTTTTTGCAGCAACCTTTGCTTCTAAGAGAAATACCAATATTCTTAATTCCTTATGCTATTTTGCAGGTTTGCTCAACTCTATTCTTGGTAGACAAGCTTGTTGATGGCCCAGTTTTAAATAAGGTACCTCTTCAGAAATGGCATGCATGGATTAAATTTTGAACTTTCCAGCCACATCGAGGGTACTAAACAAATCAATAAACATGGTGTTGTAAGGTACAACAAGTTTTACCTCATAATAAGTGCTTTGATCGTTAATTTCCATGTTGTCGCTTAAATTTTCGTACTAGATAGTACATAGAGTAGATAATGTGGTCACCCTCTTCAAATGATGTTTATACCAGTGACCGTTTTCAGCAATGTGCATTGTATAATTGTAAAGGATGTGTATTTCTAAACTGACATTTGTAATATTTTGATGGTAACATATGTGATTAGTGTTTTCTAGATCTTTGCATCAAGGTGGTGAAATTAGTACAAGAATGGCACTGAGGTTTCTATTTTTTCAAATGGTATCATTGGGTATATAAAATGAACTTACATTAATTTACTAATGATTGGATACCAAGTACAATTCTTCGAAAATGAGATCTTGAACTATCATTTTTCATACCTATTTGATCCGGCAAGATCCTTCCTTATATGCTTTACTCTATGAACTTTGCATCAAACGTTTAACCTGGGATTAGGACCTCTTTTTGTTGGTTGGTGCCAATGTGAGCTTGAATAGGCATTTGGGTAAGTGTGCTATGCACATCATTTTTCGGTTGAGATGTGTAGTTTCAAATTATTAGCTAATGAAAATTTCTTGCAAAGTATGGCCCATGTATTATTATCAATGCAATCCTGGTTGCTTTTGTTGTTTCATCTTCGTACACTAGAAGTATGGACTATAAGTATACGCTAATACGAGACATGCATGCGAAGTGCTTTTTCTATTTATTCTTTTATTACGTGGAAAGAATTATTGATATGTGATATTATGTGCTGACCAATAACAACTAAATTACTTTTTCAGTACAAAATCTAATTAAAGAGGGAGCAGAGAACACAAACATTTCAAGGGAGACATAAGGTGGTGCACAAGTTTATTTATTGGACTAAGGAATAGCAAAATTATTTTCTTAGTGTTTTAGTTTTCCTTTCTGATGTATTTTCATGAATTATTCGCTTTGAATAGATAATGCTTGACGGTCAAATTTGAAGTTACTCTACCGGTCATAACATAACTCCTGAATTTTCTACTTATTTTCTCAAGCAACAACATCTTGTGTACATTTATTTGGACTTTGGAGTTTGTAGACACTGCATAGTTTGGATAGGACTCTACGCCCTGAATCAGCAGCACCAGAAAGAGCGTAGTGACTACATGAGCTTGTTGCCATGAAGAGGAACGAGAGAAATCAGAATTTTAACGGAAAACTGTAAATGTAGGCTGATCTTCAGGGAGCCCTTTATTTTTAAAATTTTGAAATCATAATTCAAGATTCAAAATTTCCGAAGAATATTTTGGAGTAGTCCATGATATATACTACAAGCGCGCAAAATCTTATCGTCAAATACTTCACATTTTAGGATACACAAGAAATGATAAATGTGTAGATCTTATTCTTATGACTGTATAGTGAATGGTGCACATTTCATAACAATAAAAGTTGTCAGAATTTGTCTTTTGTTTGTACCCTACAATACAAATTATTTCACAATGGGACTTTTGCACACTTGTACTATACATTAATGACTATTTGGAGCATAATTTTGGGAATTTTTGATACTTCGAAATATTTTTTGAAATTTTAAAATAAAGGGATCCATAGATCTCGATACGCAGCGGTGTAGCATAGCGGGTTAAGACTGCCTACAAATGTAATGGATGATATCTAAGATTAGTGAAGTACAATAATCTATCATGTTGGCTACAAGTCAAGTGGGTTTGCAGTATTCCAGAACACTTCAACATATTATACGATTTTAGGATAAAGCATAAAATTGATCAGTTGAGACGCGTCGTGCGCGTGCATGACTACTAGTATATATAAACTCTATTACACCCCTGCACCCGGGTCAGCCGATCGAGCCAGAGCCGCCTAGCGTCGTATTTTTTTTAACCCGGATTGTTTTCTTTTTACAGTTCAGAGCTGACCCCTTACCCGGTCGCGGCTTTCAACTCACATCCCCTGCTTTTCGATCGTGCGCACACAACGGCGAACGGTTAGGAATTGAGCGTCGGGAGCGGCAAGCCGGTGAGCGGCCGGCGTCCGGCGGCGAGCGGCGGGTGTGCTTTGAGCGCTCTGGGTGTCCTTGGCTCTGTCCTCGAGGGCGAGTGGAATCGGCGGCGCCTTGGTCTTACGGCTGGATTGGCGGGGTGGTTCATAGTGGTGCTCGTTGCCGGCAGGCGAAGCCATCCTGGTCGAGCAGCGCGGCGGGTGGTTTCTGCGGGCAGAATCGGCACTGGCAGCTTCCCGTTCTATCTTCGGATCTCCTGTGTCGATCGTCTCCTGCTCTGTGGCAAATGCCCCTCCGCCGCCAAGTCCCAATACTGCCAGCAGCCGAGGCAGCCCGTACCGAACTCCACCATCGAGCCGCACGGCGACCGCCATAGGCGGATCTGAGGAATCCAAGTTCTACCAGGAGTGCAAGTGTTGATGTGAGCGCACTTTTCCCCTAATCTCTCCCGTTCCTGTGGTTCGATTTTTACTCTTTCGTGGTATGCTGGTTCAGTCTCGTTCTTTTTCCCGCTACCAGATCTGGATGAAAATTTAGCCTGAAGTTTGTCGATATTTTGTACAGCAGTGTGATGTGTTATTTGCAGATTCATATTGGTTTCCTTTGGTTTGTGTCACAGAGAGGTGGAGTATAGGCGCGTTGAAACGATTCAAATGAGGCACCGGAGCGATCTACTTCAATCAAGGTAATGACTATGTAGGATATTTTCCGTCCGTCTTGTGATTGTGAGTGGATTTGGTTAGCTTAGCTTCACGGCGTGGTGAGTGGCCTCAATGTCCGGCACTGCGACAGCATGTGGTGCTGCAAGTGGCCTCGTCTGCAACATCATCGCCATCACACCCTTACCTTGCTCTCTGGCAGCACCCATGGTCCGAAACCTCAGATTCTTAGTTATAGTATTTGGTGCATGAAAATTGATGGTACTGTGAACGCAAAATGGATGGAAGTTGGTTTAATTCGTTAGTTTCCTTGCATCGAACTTTGATCATGTTTACCAGCCTTAGCAGATTTGGCCTTATGGATGAATATAGATTCATTATGCCAAATGTATTTTAAATCTGGGCAAATCTCTACAGAGGATATTCCAATTGCTGGCCATTAAGCACAGATGACATTCTAATTTTTTAATATATTTGTTTTGCGGGCAAATGAGGCCATGAATTATGTAATGTAAATGGGGCCATTCAGTCATGCATGAAACCATGACGCTAGTTCTTATTCTTGCATTGGTAGTTCTTATGTGTCGTTGCCACCAAAAATTACATTGACATAAGTTATTTTATTTCGGCACTGAGAATTCTTACATTGACATAATTTATATTAAAATCTCTGCAGAACTTTCG
The DNA here is from genome assembly GCA_910589775.1 of Avena eriantha. NCBI lineage: Eukaryota > Viridiplantae > Streptophyta > Magnoliopsida > Poales > Poaceae > Avena > Avena eriantha. Next base: position 194,266,078 of record OU342741.1, on the reverse strand, counting down.
GTTTAACCCGCCTTTTAACTAACAGTAATCTTGGTTTAACCCGCCTTTTAACCAAGAGTAATCTTGTACATGGACATAAGTTCAGGGTTTGTTCTAGTTTTCTAATTTGGGGTTTTGTGGTGTAGAAATGATTTGCATTGCTACCGACCGAGAGTTGTTTGTTTCAGAAATACAAGTCCGCTACTCCCTCCGGTCCATATTATGGTCTCAACTTTGTCTAGATACGAATGCATCTAGTCTAAATAGTTAACTAGATACATACGAATCTAGATAAAGTTGAGGCCATTAATATGGACCGAAGGGAGTATCATATTTCAGCCGTCAAAATAAATCCTGCTAGTAGCTTGTTAACTCTTTTGAGTGTAATTGCTTTGGTGGAAGTCCTTGGTGATCATAGTAAAACTAAGCCGCTGAAGTGTCATGGTGACTATAAATTAAGTATGTCCAATCAGATTCTGGAGTCCTTATTTTATATCATTCTCACTGCAGCTCATATACCTCGCCATGCTCAACTAGGCTTTCTAGCTGGTTTTAAAAGGTTATGGAAACACCACTAATATGATTTGAGTTGTAGTTGTTCTTTGGAAATAAGTATATATAGGAATAAAAAACGTTGACCCCCGGGGAATAATTCCTACGTCGTTAGGTAGATGAGACCTCTCCAGCAGGGGAATATATGCGCTTGGATAACACCCCCTTTAATTCGGTCCCCATGGGGACTCGAACCCGGATGGATTGGCTGCGCACTCGCAAGCCTTGTCACCAAGTCAGCGCTTTGGTTCTCAAGTATATGTAGGAATAAGGAAGTGTGCCTGCTGAGTATTCTATCCGCCCTCAAACCAGGACTTATGTGTACCAGGGATTTTGGTTGCTTATTCAGGTCATTGCTTGTTAGTGTTCAGTAGCATAAACCAGATATGAATGTGCTATTTTGGTGAGTATTCATGTGGTTCTACCTAGGCAAATGGGAATATGCTATTCAGTGTTTTGTATTGCCGGCGTGTTTGTTTTAATGCCTGAGTAGGCGGAATTGATGGTATGGCAGTGATATACTTTGGGAGAAATCTGGGATAAGGAAGATGCCGGTTCTGAATCTAGTTAGTTCTGAAAAGAATTCTTGCTTGTCTCTGATCCGTAATTTTTAAGAATCCTTTATTGTGCCTGATGAGTAGTAATTTTAAAGGAATCTTACAAGAAACCGAGGGATGGAAGAAGATGTATGCAAAGGACTTGCAGACATATAGCAATTATCTAGGAGAGAATTCCTTATTTGGCCCCGGTTGAAATTTAGCTTCCCTTTTTGGCCCTATAAACTTTTTTCTTCCCTTCTTGACACAAAATCTTGAGATGGTTCCTTATTTGGCCTTACCGTCAATTCTGTTAGCTCCTGCCGTTAAACAATTTTTTGCTGGACTTGTATACCCTGCCTGATTGATAGAAGGTTGACTAAAAAAAGAGAGAAAGAAAACCAATCGCACCCGTCCCCTCCCCTGTCCCGCACCTGTCCCCTCCCTCCCCTCTCTCAAAAAGGCGGCGGCGGCAAACCTAACGGCGGCGACGGCTTAGCCTAGAATAGGGAGTGACGTCGGTGGCGGCGGCTTAGCCTAGAATAGGGAGCGACGTCGGGGGCGATACCTGTCCTCCCCCGTCACGACCGCGTCTTCCCCTGTCCCGACCTGGCCTCTCCCTCCTCTCTATGAAAAGCGGCAGCAAGAAACCGACGTCGGTGACAGTAGGGCATAGCCGCCATGGGAGAGGCCGGTGGCGAGGCTGTGCAGGTCGGCCCAGATGCGGTGGCAGAGGGAGAAAGTTCGGCGGCGGATGGCGACCCAGGCATGGGGGCGGGAGGTTCAGCGGCGGAGGGAGCAGGTGCGACGGCGGAGCATCCGTTGACGAGCTTGGCGGGTGTGGCTGCGGCTACAGGCGGCTGGAGGTGCTTCGACCGCTAGAGGCGAGCATCGTGTCTGCATCTGCGCCTGACGTTGTGAGAAGATTTTCATGGCTAGAGGAATATCTCCGGCGACCCTCCACCGTGGACTGCGGAAGTACATGGGCGACCACGCCTAATTACCCCATCCATAACCGCACCCACTTTAATTCCGCCCTTGCTGTGTGCAGTAGCTAGTAACGTCTTTACCTGCAACCAGGATTCGCCGTCGAAGGCCTAGTTCAAATGGAATCAAATGTTAGTTATCTAATCTAGTCCAGTATCCTTGACCAAATATATCACGGCACTCACAGCTACTATTCTGTTCACATATTGCATCAAGGGCAAAAACGTCATCTTACGTACCTACTTAACACTGTTAGTGCTCAAATTGTACTAGAGGGCCAAATAAGGAGCCATCTCAAGATTTTGTGTCAAGAAGGGAAGAAAAAAGTTTACATGGTCAAGAAAGGAAGTCAAATTTCAACCGGGGCCAAGTAAGGAATTCTCTCATTATCTAGAGGCAATGTTGCACAGACGAGAAAATGTCAGCATTTGTGACATGCTGCAGGTAGCCGGGTGTCGCCTGAGATGAGCTTAAGCCTAAATGCAATGAACTTTTATTTAGTCCATATTGTGTGGAAGTTCTCAGTTTGGGGTTTCATGGTCTAATATTGATCTGCACCATGCGATCCTAGAGTTTCATAGTTACTTTGAGAAATACAAGTTGTACAACATATTTCAGCCGTCAAGTTAAGTGCTGCCAGTAGCTAGTTGACTCTAGTCAATATAATGGCTTTGTAGATGTATTTGTTGATTATGACGCAACTAAGAAGTTGAAGTTTCGTTGTGAGGAAATAAACTAGCTTTGCACTGGGCAGTTTACACCAGTTTTCACGGTTTCAATTTTTGCCCACCCTAGAATATATTACAAACTTTTTTAGGACTACTCATTTGTGCATTTTGGTTAGATGGTTTTTCTGCGTTTATATGCCAAATATTAGAACTTGTAGCCATTATATTTGTGAAGGTCTCACTTGCAAGCATCCGTCGAAGAATCTTGGTAGAATTTCAATCTCGTGCCTTTTTGATGTCTTACTCTTTTGCTTTCTTGCATGCAGTCCGATGTTCGTGGCAGGAAGACCATCACCAACATTAGGAGGCCAAAGGCTTCAAATCCCTCAAATAAATTATCCATGTCGATGAAACCCCAGAACATGCTTGTTAATGACCCTCGTAACCAGCGATAACCAGCAGTTGAAACTAACATTTGAGTATGAAACTGCTTTCTCCTTTCAAGTGCCCACCTAACAAAGAAGACTGTTCTATCCCTCTTGTTAGCACCCTTGCTCTGCGTGATATCGTCGTACGCAACAGAAGTTTGTTGGAGTGAGTATTTAGTATGCCTTGTATCTATTTCAAGTTTTGGAAGAGCTCCTGTTATATCCAATGCTTCTCTTGGCCTGTTTGTGTATTGAAGTCAATCAAGTTAATTTTTTACGATCTTAACATTTCAGTCCTGTTGATTCTCATTGATAGTTTGTGTATTATAGACAAAGGCAAACCAGTACACAGGGCCTAAGAGCTCTCCTACCCCATCTTCCATTATTTGAACGAAACCAGATCTTTACGTGATTCCAGGCCCATGATTAGCCATATGTTGTGCATCCTCTTAAAAAACGAAGCTGCACTTTTGTACATAGCTGAATATGTTTTTTCTTACGTCCTTCTCCATGGAACAATGCGTTCTTTTATTGGCGTAGTAATCACATCATCTCCTGGTTGCCGCTTGAAAAGTGACAGTGCAAGTCATCTGTTTTACGCTTTATAATTTTATTTCCCAATTCATGTCATATTATGAATGTGCTCTATTGTTTTTGTGCGTGACAACATGATATGGCTAGAAGAAGGAAACTATGTCTCAGATGCTTCTTACAAGGACAAGTTATTATCCAGAAGTTTGAATCGTGTATCCTTTGCATTAGTTGATGACTTGATGTTAGTATGCAAAGATGTCAGCTTGTAATTAGTATACAAGGATGTCAGCTTGTAATTTGTATACAACGATGTCAGCTTGTAATTTGTGTACAAGGATGACTGGATTACGATCACCTTTGGTCATTGAGAATGTACAAACTTCACCTTCATAAATGTTAATCCTGAAAGCTTTGCCTAATCGGTTCTTACTGTATAATCATGTTACACCGAACATGATTGCTAAAATACTTCTTTTTGTGTGCTAGCAATATCTCTACGTGTGATTCGTTAAAATAGGGTCTTTTTCCTATAAAATCCATTAACTATTTATCTTCCTTGCGCATAGTTTTGCAGTAGGGTGAATAGTATAATATTTTTATACGTTGGTGGTCCATGGACATCCTCTTACACTGGCCTGCAGTTTTTATGTCACGTGCTTCTTCAGCTTGGACGTAACATTCCAAAAATACTTAGATTGATCGTAACTTTCTTACGTCGCATGCAACAACATCATGCCTCCCCGAAAAAAATTACATCACGTCGCTCGGTTGTTTCGTATCTTCGCCATGCAACATATTTTTATGTCGACTGGTGCGCGGTTGGCCGAGACTGGCTCGGACGCCCGGGCTGGCGGGGTCTGGTGCAGCTTGCTCGCGTAGAGGGCAGGGTGTAGCGCGACTATATATATATATATATATATATATATATATATATATATATATATATATATATATATATATATATTTATGTTCTCACATATAAAAATTTATGTTTTGTATACTAATAATTATGTTTATGTTTATCAGAAACGTAAAAAAATCGACATAAAAATATGATTTATGAGTCATTATAGTGTAAAAACCATAGAAAATACACATTTTATGTCGTATTTTTATAAAACGATTTTTTTTACGACATGTCTAAATTTTCTTATGTTGTTCTCGACTTCTGAGTTAAGAGAAAATTTACGTGACGTAAATTTTTTATACGGTTTGTAATATAGAGGGTGGGTGTAGAAGGGGTCAAATAGCGCTAGGGCTACTCTATTCCAAAACCGGTTGTAGAATATTATTCTGAGCACCACGCAGGCTTACACCCGTTGTATGCGAACATAGAGTCTATCACACCCGATCATCAGGTGGTATCTAGAATCGTTGAAGTTTCTTAACGGTGCATACTAAAGTAAGAACACATTTTTATCTTGATATTAAAATGAGGGATCATCTTATAATGGTACTAAGCGCTATTCAAACAAAATAAGATGCAAACAAACGTCATATACAAAAAGTGATATGATATAGTTCAGTACTTGATCACTATCTTGTGCATCATCGTATGGTTTCATCATTCCATTTGTGTAACGCCAAGGTCTACGATGCTTCCACTTTGGTATGTCATAATTTTTAAGAGTATCCGACCATACTTATAATTATAACATTTACCATATCATAACACATGGCCAGAAAATAAATCTAGATGCTTCTAATTTATATTTTCATACTTTTACGTGGCTTAGGGCTTCCGGAGATAGAACCGTTCTTATCTACGAACATGGTACCATAACGATGATAATCAAATTTATAGAAACTCATTGTAAATCAGATATCAACTATAGTGGGAGAGATAGACACCCGCTAGCAACTTATGCAAAACTAGTTGCATGTCAAGCATGTAACATGTCTCATGAGCGAGGACATGTAAAGTTAGTCCGGACCGCTTCATCCCACTATGCCGCTAATATCGAAAATACACAAGAAGATGCAATAACTTGATCATCAACGCTCACATACTCATATGTGTTCTACACGTACAAAGCACCTACACATAGATCCGGCTCTAATATCATTGTTGGGTTCACAGTATAGAAAACAAAAGTTTTCCTACAATATAAACAACTAAGCATCAAGATCTATATACTAGATGCAAGCAATGGGTGGATATACATCCATAGAGAACTTACCCCCGAAGACCGAAAAACGTTATGAGAATTAATCTCGTGGATGATGTCGTCGTACTCTTGCCGATCTCAAGATCGAGTTGTAGAGTACCACAAACTAGCAGCGCATCCATGCAAACACATGTTCAACACCCCGACAATCTCCGAGCCCTCGCTTCATCAAAGAAGCGAAAGTAGTAGGTACTTTGAGAGAAACTATCGAGAACATGTACTTCCCAAATCCGAAGCCATGGAGAATTTGCTAGAGGGAGAGAGATCCTTCACGACGAGGTATGTGATGAATGGAGGCCACCACCTTATTTTATAAGGAAGGGGCATCCCCCATGCCATGGCCAGCGGCCATGGTGGGTGCCCCCACTTATCCCTCATTCCTGTGGGTGGAGCTTCCACTAAGCCCTTCCACATAAATTCCAACTCCACTCATGTTGCATTAATTTTCCACCAAAATAAATGCAAGCTCTCATTAAGAAAAAAATATTTATTTTATTTAGAATTTGTTAATTGCTTTAATTAACAAACAATTGCACAAACCCCCTTACATTACTTCGATATTACATCTGAAACCAATTTCAGCAATTTGACCTGAAAAATTGCGAAGCTTATCAAAATAATACCAACACTTTCAAATCCTTTCTATGATAGTATATCTACCCCATTGATACCTTCGATTCGGATTCACGGATGTAGTATAATAGCTTTTTCCCTAGAAGACCTATGTTTAATCGAACCTTAGAAAGCAATGCTAAAAGAAAATAAAAAGGACATGTCTACAAGACTTTGTTTCTTCGTTTTACCTTAGTCTACCAGACCAATCTAGTTTAATTTTATAATGGGTTGAATCAATGGATGGAGATAGGCTAGGGTTGAAGATCCACCTGTAGCTGCACATCATATGGGATAAAAGATAATAATAAGCATAGTCATGTGTAATGATTGAATAGGGATAATCTCTTTTGGGTAACATATCCTAATATACTAGAGCCCCCGTGATGCATCGGGGATAGCAATAGTCTTTTAGTCCAACCGAGTGCACCACGAAGCAACGGGCTATACATGATTATTAAGTGTAAAACACAAATCAAAGCATTGAGTGGTGATGTTGTTGTGATCCCGAATTGGTCGCTAAACGAAGACCGTACTACGCTAAACAAAGCATAAGTGACTTCATGATCCTCTTCCTTATAGGGATATGTTCCTTCAAAACTCAAACACGATTACTCTCACAATAATATTAAAGCAAAGAGGCAAAGTGCGAATCTACATTTACAAAAAAAGGAAAAACGGAAAAATATTTTTGTATTTTTGAGGATAGGGATTAAAGAATAGAAAAGAACTTGCGACCAAACAAGGAACTAAGCATAGAAAAACAAACAAACAAACAAAAGAAAACTAAAAACGAAAACAAACTAAAAAGCAAAGTGTTGGAACACGCCAACATGAGTGTTTCAAAGCTCCCAATGAGCTCGAGTAAAACCTCATTATTACACAAATAAATTTGTCGAGGGAACACATCCCCAAGCTCAGGCTTTTTTCAAGCCCTTTTGTTGCTCATTGTGGTGGCGGTGGATAATCTCCTATGTTCCATGGGCTACTCCAGAACTGGGTGGCGAGATTTGTAGAAGCATCTCGAAGGTTGATGGAGAGGTTGCGCATGTTTTGAATATTCCTCTGAGCGCATAGATATCTTTATAGGTGGTGTAGTAGTTTGGTGGTTGCACATCTTGTTCGGGTCCCTCTTGTTCTACCTCTTCATCTTCTCCTCCTCCTCTCACAGGTATTTCTTGATGGGGTAGATTTGCCTCAACATGTGCGTCAAAACGCAAATGTCCATCCTTGATAGGGAATAGACAATTAGGAAAAGGAGATAGGATCAAGTGATCTGCTCTAGGTATATCAAGGAAGTATCGACCATTAGTTCTAGAAATCATACCACATGCTCTTAGAGTAGAAAAAACCGATACGGTTACTTCCTGTCAATGGTTGGATGTTACCTAGGTTGATGTGAAGCATGCTTGCAAGAACGGTCACAACTCCTCCTCCGCATATGGTCATCGAGATTGCAGAGCTTGATGCTTAAGGTAAAACACAACAAGAACACCCAAATTTGGCGTTAAGTTACAATTAATAATAGCAGCTTTTACGAGGACCATCATGTCCTCCTCATTGACTCTAGTAAACTCACAACATGCCTGCAAGGTGTTAGCAATAACATAAAACAAATAGCGAATAGAAGGATGATCAATTTGGTTCCCCTTGGGTATGTTTCCACGAGTTCTCATTAAATTAAAGTACTCCCAAGGTGCATGATTTAAAAAAGGTGGTGGAGCGTATATCGGTGTTGTTGTTGGCAAACCCAAAACATTGAGCCCATTGGTCGAGCATCAAGGAGTACTCACAGTTCGTAAGATGGAAGTTGATGCGATCAACTCTAGGCAATTTCTCCTCGGAATAATAGTGAGAGCACAACATATGCATCAAAGTGCTGGAGGAACTCAAGTGTCAAGCGACGATACGTGGAGACATCTGATACATTACAAATGTATCTATAATTTTTGATGTTCCATGCTTGGTTTTATCCACTTTCTTGTGTTTTGTCCACACTTTTGTAACACCCTCGAATCGGCCCTATGCAAGTTTTAGCCCTTTCCGCCAAACCCGCATAGAAACGATTCAAGGACGCCCACCAGGCAATTTCGTTCGGGTGGAAAACGAAGTAATACCATTACACAACAGTCCTCGATGGGACCCACAGAACAGATATACATACAACATGACTCCATGAGTCAAGAATACAGATATACAATACAAAGATCCAAATCACCTTGAAATCGATAGAGCGTCCGACTACGGACAAGATGCAAATGGGGCTAAGAGCCCTGAAGAATAACCAATGGCGTCCATAACCCTGCCCAGGCCAAGCCGGAAGGGTAACCTTGCTAACGACGTCGATCTCAAACCTGCTAAAACAAAAGGGGTGCCGACAAAGGGCAAAGGAAAAGAGGAGCGTCAGTACTGAGGCCAGTACACGGCGAGGCTAGAATTCGGCGGCTCTCGCCTACATAGGTATGGTGGGCTGAAGCGGCAGCGCAACGGCACTAAACAACCTATAGAGACTCGATACAACTGGCGGTTATCAGAGAGGGATAAGAAAGACCTATTCGGATTCAACCTGAAGCTAACACCAAACAAACCCATCCTGGTATTTCCTCCTCGAGGCCAAACGAGGAAGTCGGACCAAGGAACTCACACAGTTGGCCGTTTTACTCATTCCGTTATAGTGGCAGCAATTACTAATCAGATATAGATAGCATGAGTCATCCTGAAGCATAAGTAGTGGCAGTTTTAATTAACATTCCGTTGTAGTTGGAACATTTACTAGTCAGATATCATTGTCCTGAGGAATCCCAAAACCCAGCAGTTGTTGGCACTTTTATCACATTCCATTGAAGTTGCAATACTTACTAGGCAGGTACAGCATGTCACGGAACAACCCAGATCCACCAGTTGTTGGCATTTTTAATATCCATTCCGTTATAGTTGCAACTGATTACTAGTCACATATTAAGTCAAATTTATAGCACTACTTTAGTTATGCTTGTCTATGATCGAGATACTATGCTCCAAGTCGTCCATAACCGCGGACACGGCTTTCAGAAAGTTTTACCCTGCAGGGGTGCACAAATAGCAACACACACTCGATCAACCTCGGAAAAACCAACTCAAAACCCAACGAGGCATTCACGACAAAGCGATCACAGGATTCAGAAATATTTCAGGGGGCCACCCCACTAAGCTACCCACAACGAAGTTGGCCGGCTCTGGAACGGACCCAGGGTTTGTGTCAATGGCTATAAACGACTGGGAACCCGAAAGTGTGACTCGGCTTGTCGATACCGCGAAAACATTCCACGTTCCAAAACAGTACAGGTGCTCCATGCACAATCGTAAATAAAGCAGTAAAGCATGGCATAGGTACAGAATAGTAATAAAGCCCCAAACTACTTGTGGCCCCAAGAAAAAGAAATGAATCAAGCTCTGGCTCAGGGGGGTCCATAAGGCCTCCCAGATGTGGATAGTGCGAAAAATCAAGGAACATGTATCAAGTACTCGGGGTCCTACGGGACACCAGTGAGCGTGGAAGAACCAAATAACATCTATTGCCCACCGATGCCTCTGCATTAGTTATATCTAGCATTTTAATAGTTGTATTTAAAGTCATGATCATCTCCACCACTAAACATCTGCCAGCAATAAACATCTGCTAGCGTTCCAACAACTGTGGTACTCGACAACACGAGATCACACCTAAGCAAGCAACTACGACCCGCAAGGCCAGCTATCTACCAAACTCAGGTGTTAGGAGGTGTCCATGGCAATGTAGAGGCTGCACGGGATATAACTAGTACGGAACACTAAAGCATCACGATACAGATAGAAATAGATCAACAGGAGGAAATAAAGACTATAAAAGCAAAATAGGTAGAAGGGGGAGAGATGCTCGCCTGGGAAAACACTGCCGAAGGTTCATATCCGGAGAACTTGTCGATGCTCGCATCAACTCGTCGGCCTAATCCGCAAAGAAGCAAAGCACTAAAAGACACATCGGATGCAATATTTTAATACTACGGCAAAAGATCTGGCATGATTATGATATGCATGCGAGATGAACAATTTAATATGCGACAGTCGATAATGTCATATTATAAAAATAATGGGGGTCTCGGATAGGGAATCACATTAGGGTTTGGTGAACTTGGGCTCCGAGGGTTCGGGGTTCGACAGGGATCGGTCTCGGCGGGAACGTTCTCGGACAATGGAGGTGGTCGAAGGACTTGGTTTGGCGTCGGAGGATCATCGGGTTCGCCCTGGTCGGTGTTGATCTTGCCGTCGCGAAGATCTTGTCAGGTCCACGGGTCGGGTCGGTCTTGGCGTTCAGGAAGGAGAACTTGGCGTCCTCGAGGAAGTACTTGGCGTATCCGGGTTCGGTCTTCGGGTCTGTGTCGATGCACTCGGCATCCCGTGTTGGAGATCATGGTGCTCCGACTTCGGTTGTCGACGAAGTACTTGGTTGTCGTCGATGCGTCTTCACGTACCGTGGTTCCTCGGTGTTCCAGGAAGAAGAGCATGGCATGCCGAGGCTCGATCTTCGAATCTGTGGAAGGAGGTCATGGAGTTGTCTGTTGAAGTCCGCCGGGTTCATCTCCAAGCATCGGTCTTACCGGCATGCGGCTCGGGGTACTCGGGAAGCCGGAGCAGGCATGTACATCTTTCCGAAGATCTTGTAGGTCTTGGTCCGCAACATGGCAGCAGGTACAAATGTTTGTCTAGTCGTCGTGTTCACATGGTACTCCAGCACACGAGCCACACCTACAGGGCCTCAAACGGCAGACCCGACCAACACTGATGGCACGGACGGGGAAGTTGATGCAGGCGATGGCCGGCAGGGCTCTGCCGAGAGGAGCGAGAGGCGGGGCTGTGACGGTCGAGACGGAGGGCGGCACGGCCAACACGGCAGCGGGGGCCAACGCGCGGGCGAACAGAGGCGCGCGGGGCGAGCTCGTGGACGGGTCGGGGCTGCGGGGCCGGTGACGCGAGGAGGAGAGGCAGGCGGCGGTGGACCGGACTTCGGCGGCGCTGGACGCGGTTCGACCGCGAGGTCGGGGAGAGCCGGCGGATGCGAGGAGACACGGGGAGGCGCGACGACTGCAGGCTCGACGAGGCGGGCTCGGCGAGGGAGGAAGCGGACGTGGCCGCCGGCGGCGGCGCGGTGGAGGAGCTTGCAGGCGGCGGGGAGCGCGGGGGAAACGGGGCGGACGGCGACGAAACGGCCGCGCGGCGGCGGGATCCGGCCAGGCGGGGTGGAGGAAGACGATGGCGGGCTCCTGGGCGACGACGCGCACGGGGCGGCGATGGCTCGCGGACGGGTGGAGCAGAGGGCAGAGGCTGGAGCGGGAGGATGCGGTGGTTGGCGCGGGCGAAAGGCGAGCGAGGTGGGGAACCAGAGAGGGAGGGCGACGGGAACGGGGAGAGGAACGTGGGGAGGGGAGGCGTGTCGGGTCGGCATGGTGGTGGGGCCAGGGGGAGGCCCGAGGTGGTCGGGGGAGTGCGCGGGCGGGAATTTTGGCGGCTGGCGGGGTAGGTGGAGCCTGGGGAGTGGGGCCAGGTGGGGCTAGGGCTCGGGGTGCAGAAAAAGAGGGAGTGGGCGGCGTGTCTGTCCACTCCAGGAGGGTGGGGCCCGCGCGGTTGGCTGTGGGGTGAGGGCAGGTGGGGGTTGGTCGGCTGGGTGAGGTGGAGGGAAAAAGGGAGGGGTTGGTGAGGTGTCGCGCAACGATTGGGCGGGGCGAGGTGGAGGGGGCTGGGTAGATTAGGATTAGGTAGGAAAAGATTTGGGGTGGCTCTGGTTTTTGTACTGGGGGTGGCCGACTGGGTCGGATCGGCCCGGTACGGCTGCCCCCTAAAAATAAAGTAAATATTTTAATATTTAAAACGGGGCTTTTGAAATCCGTTGGTAGGCAAAACAAAATATTCTGGACAGTCCCGGGTTTTATAGTTTGAATAAAAGACGGGGCGTTTAGGAAACAAAAATAGGCTTTTCGGAAATAGTTTAGACAAAACATATGCAAGATGATGACGATGCTCAAATGCAATGTGGCATGATGACATGAGCATGCGGTCATGATGATGCAATGCACAAAACAACACGATTTTCTGGTAGTGGTTTTGGCGGGATGCCACAATTCGACACCACTAACAATGGATCTCGCCCTCGAGATCCGCCTCATGGTACCGGAAAGAAGGTCGGCGCTCTGAAACTTCTCGCTTCATGTAGATCCTCGCAACACCACTAACAAGAGGTCGTTGTCCGTGATCGTCGAGAGAACACTCCGGAAAATAAAGGACGAAGGTAGAGGTATCAATAAGTAAAGCCACCTCTAGCTTCCGTGGATGGAGTAAATTGCTAGATCCACCGATTCAATATACAAAAACGAATGATAAGAGTAGTCGGATGGTGATCAGTCCATCGCGCACCCAAACCATTACTCTGCACACAAATAGGTGAATTACGCAACCAACTCTCGGAATTAGACTGAAGATCTCGACAAACAAGGTTTGGAACAAAGGAGGGATGCAGACTCTGCATCGGATCTGGCGTAGATGTTGTCGTTGCGTCGGAAAACACCGGAAGGCACAAACAAGGAACAAAGAATGGTACCACAGATAAAGGATCACTCCGATAGCATGAAGACCGGAGGTAGAAACACCGTTGCCAAAGGAGGAAGCGAAACCCTGAAGGTACGACGGAACCCAACCACGAGAATGCCTGGACTCGAAGAAAAGATAAGAGAGCAGATCCAAAACTCGCAGAGGTAAGAGGAGAACAGCAGAGGGTAAGGAGTAAAAGCAGACCTAATCAGATCTATCCAACCGATTTTGCAAAATAGTTTTGACACTCTACTTCAGCCGTTAGCTAGGTTATTCTACAGGCTGGACTTGTGGGGTATCGCAACTGCTGAGCTCTGATACCACTCTATAACACCCTCAAATCGGCCCTATGCAAGTTTTAGCCCTTTCCGCCAAACCCGCATAGAAACGATTCAAGGACGCCCACCAGGCACTTTCGTGCGGGTGGAAAACAAAGTAATACCATTACACTACAGTCCTCGATGGGACCCATAGAACAGATATACATACAACACGACTCCACGAGTCAAGAATACAGATATACAATACAAAGATCCAAATCACCTTGAAATCGATAGAGCGTCCGACTACGGACAAGATGCAAATGGGGCTAAGAGCCCTGAAGAATAACCAATGGCGTCCATAACCGTGCCCAGGCCAAGCCGGAAGGGTAACCTTGCTAACGACATCGATCTCAAACCTGCTAAAACAAAAGGGGTGCCGACAAAGGGCAAAGGAAAAGAGGAGCGTTAGTACTGAGGCCAGTACACGGCGAGGCTAGAATTCGGCGGCTCTCGCCTACATAGGTATGGTGGGCTGAAGCGGCAGCGCAGCGGCACTAAACAACCTATAGAGACTCGATACAACTAGCGGTTATCAGAGAGGGATAAGAAAGACCTATTCGGATTCAACCTGAAGCTAACACCAAACAAACCCATCCTGGTATTTCCCCCTCGAGGCCAAACGAGGAAGTCGGACCAAGGAACTCACACAGTTGGCCGTTTTACTCATTCCGTTATAGTGGCAGCAATTACTAATCAGATATAGATAGCATGAGTCATCCTGAAGCATAAGTAGTGGCAGTTTTAATTAACATTCCGTTGTAGTTGGAACATTTACTAGTCAGATATCATTGTCCTGAGGAATCCCAAAACCCAGCAGTTGTTGGCACTTTTATCACATTCCATTGGAGTTGCAATACTTACTAGGCAGGTACAGCATGTCACGGAACAACCCAGATCCACCAGTTGTTGGCATTTTTAATATCCATTCCGTTATAGTTGCAACTGATTACTAGTCACATATTAAGTCAAATTTATAACACTACTTTAGTTATGCTTGTCTATGATCGAGATATTGTGCTCCAAGTCATCCATAACCGCGGACATGGCTTTCAGAAAGTTTTACCCTGCAAGGGTGCACAAATAGCAACACACACTCGATCAACCTCGGAAAAACCAACTCAAAACCCAACGAGGCATTCACGACAAAGCGATCACAGGATTCAGAAATATTTCAGGGGGCCACCCCACTAAGCTACCCGCAACGAAGTTGGCCGGCTCCGGAATGGACCCAGGGTTTGTGTCAATGGCTGTAAACGACTGGGAACTCGAAAGTGTGACTGGGCTTGTCGGTACCGCGAAAACATTCCACGTTCCAAAACAGTACAGGTGCTCCACGCACAATCGTAAATAAAGCAGTAAAGCATGGCATAGGTACAGAATAGTAATAAAGCCCCAAACTACTTGTGGCCCTAATAAATAGAAATGAATCAAGCTCTGGCTCAGGGGGGTCCATAAGGCCTCTCAATAATTTTTACGGTGAAGCACAGAAATCTGTTTCGGGACAACAACTTTCCCAATCATTACTTCTCTCACATTAGAGGTTACTCTTGGCACAAAAAGCGGGATAAACGCCAAAGTCAATATTTCACCGAGGGGAAAACGGATCCATAAGACAAGATGGAGAAGGGCCTCGAGAGGGCCACACCCCTGGCCACGTGGCCAGGCCTGACCCGTGCCTGGGCGCGGGGGAGGGGGGGGTGCAGCCACCTTGGGCACCCCCTTGGCCTCCCCCTTCTCCTATATATTGCCTCCAATACATAAACCCTAAGTACCCAATCAAAATTACACGAAAGAGTCTATAGCTGTCGTCATCTCCATCCCTAGATCGGGAGGGATCTGAGCTCTTCCTGGCACCCTGCAGGAGGGGAGAGTTCACCTTGGAGGCCTTCTTCATCACCATGCCTACCTCCGGTGTGATGCGTGAGTAGTTCATCCTTGGACTACGGGTCCATGTAGTATCTAGATGGTTGGTTCTCCTCCTTTGTGCTATCATGTTTAGATCTTGTGAGCTCCGTTAATGATCAAGATCATCTATTTGTAATCCTCCATGTTGTGTTTGCGGGGATCCGATGGATATTGAGATGCTATTTCAGATTGATTATTGATTCTATCATGTCTTTGTTATTTGTGATCTTGCATGCTTTCCGTTGTTAGTAAGTATCTTGGCCAAGTAGATGCTAGAAACTGCAAGAGGGAGTATTTATGCTCGATAGTGGGTTCATGCTTCTAGGAATATGGGGAAGTGACAGAAATCTCTAAGGTACTAGATGTGTTGTTGCTACTAGGGAGAAAACAACAATCCTTTATTCATAGAACAATCGTATTGTTTACTTTACACACTTTGCTTAATGCAATTATCAGTTGCTTGTAACTTAATACTAGAGGGGGTTCGGATGATAACCTGAAGGTGGATTATTAGTCATAGATTTAGTTGGATTATGGTCTATGTATAATGTTGTAATGCCCAATCAAATCTCATAGGAGTCAAGATGATTTAGTATATGCCTGTATGCTTTCTCGATGTTTGTCAGTTGCCCCACTGTAATTTGTTCACCCAACATGTCATCTATGTTAAGGAGAATCACCACTAGTGAACTATGGACCCTGGTCCATTGTTTTACCATCAATCTACAAAGCTATTTACTGTTTTCTGTTTACTTTCTGCAAGCTATTACTATCTTATACACAATACGTTTAATCCTTTGTTTTCAGCAAAACCAGTGAGCTTGACAACCTCACTATAAGTTGGGGGCAAACTTCTGTGGTTGTGTTGTGCAGGATTCCAAGTTGGAAACAACACCTTGGAGGTGTTTCCTTGCTCCTACTAGTTTGATAACCTTGGTTTCATAATGAAATGAAAACTTGCTGCTGTGCTCATCATACGTTCCTCTTGGGGTTCCCCAATGAGCTCAAATATATTTTGGGCCATCAAGCTCTTTTTCTGGCGCCGTTGCCGGGGAGTCAAGGACATCTTCACAAGGGGAGTCCTTCATAACCAATCTCTTTACTTTGTTGTTTTTGTTTTGCTTAGTTTATTTATGCTTTGTTTGCTTGTTTCTTTATCAAAAACACAAAAAAATTAGTTGTACTAGTTTGCTTCTTTATATTAAAAACGAAAAATGACTACTTTTGAAAACACTAAGTTGTGTGACTTCACTAGAACCAACAACAATGATTTCATGTGCACACCTATTGCCCACCTGTTCCTGAAGTTACTTTCTTTGAAATTAAACCTGCGTTGCTTAACCTTGTTATGAGAGAACAATTTTCTGGTATTGGTACTGAAGATGTTGCTGCTCATCTTAATAACTTTGTTCAACTTTGTGAGATGCAAAAACATAGGGATATTGTAACACCCTTGCCTGATAAGGCCGAGTTCTTGTGTATAGTGCTAATCCCTGGATCGGTTCACTAGCACACACAATACAAAATGATACCAAATATAACTGTGCATCATAAATATACCGAATATGATCCAGAATTTACATTATATTACAGCGGAAACAATACAAGGTAGATCTCCATCCTTCAAATGTGCCATAGTCGAACAATTGTTGAGTGGAGTCTCGCGACCTATGAACGATCACTCATATATGATATAACCTGCAACATAAAACGTTGCAGACACGAATGGTCAATACATTGAATGTATGGCAAGTAGGCTAAAGTGGTTAACAACAGATCTAGCAACTACATGCTTATTTGGCTAGGTGGAGTTCAGGCTCATTTGCGTAAAGCAATAGTTTTATCCTATCATTTGTAACAAAGTAGTTTTCTAATACGATAAATAGGACACTCTGGTTCACTCCCAGGTGCTTCTACCCAATTAAGTTCTCCCAACAAGTTTTAAGTACTTGAGAAATAAGGATGAGTGAGAAATATGTCATAGCCTCAAAATCAGGTCGCTCAAATTGTCCATAACCAGGGACAGGGCTAAGTACTTAGTTTAGACACCGTGCATGGGTTTGTACACTTTACCCATGTGACTTGGCCAATCCAGCTCGGACCACCACACTCATATTGTGTGATGATAGGGAGAAGTCCAAGACGAGACAATTCGGGAAGAGCTTCCCAAACCCATCTGAAATGGATCGTATGGGCACCTAGAGGGGGGGGGTGAATAGGTGCTACACCAAATTTTAATAACTTTTCAATTTTAGGCTTAGCACACAAGGTAAAATCTCTAGATAAACTATTAGGTGAAATTTCCCTACATGCAAACCTATCTACTAGCGAGTAAAGAGCGAGTGTAAGAGGAACGGGTAAACCGTAGTGAAGCACGCGGAGACACAGGATTTGTTTGACCGCAGTTCCTTCCTTGTTCAGGGAAGTACGTCTGCGTTGGAGGGGTGGGCGGTACTAAGACCACCACACCACAATAGGACTCACCCTATTCTCTGATGGATCTCTCCACCAAAGGCCTGATCCACCTTTCCACTATAGGTACCCTTCGAGGCGGGCACCGACGCCTTTACACAACTAGCGGGGCAACAACTCCACAAACAACTTGGAGGCTCCTGAAATGACAACAAGTACATCAGGGATTTCTCCAAGTGAATGGAGAGGATTTGAAGCGCTTGATTCGTGATGATGATGATGAACTTCTCCTCCTTCAATTCCCCCAAAGATCAAGACCTTCAGGTGGTTGAAGTGAGAGATCGAGAATGAGAGCTCTTTCACAATGTCTGGACAATTTCGAATGAATCAAGAGTTCTGAACATTGGGGAAGAAGGGGTATTTATACCCCCTTCAGAAACCAGCCGTTGGACACTTTAGGGGCTGGATTATCCGGCCCAAGTGAGGGCTGGATTATCCGGCCTAGGGAAAACATCGCCCCAGACTCGGAATATCCGGCAGATAATCTGCCCCCTATCAGAGTGTCGCGCCGAGCTTGCCCTTGATCAACCTCTAGGGGCCGGATTATCCGGTCCTATGTGAAGGTCGGATTATCCGGCCTGGGGAGGAAAAACCGCCCCAGTTCGGATTTTTCGGGAGAAAATCCGACCGGATATCGAGCGACGCGCCTTGGCTCCCTTTGCTAAAAAACTAGGGGCTGGATTATCCGGCCCATGCGACAGCCAGATTATCCGGCCTGGGGAGGAAAAACCGCCCCAGTTCGGATTTTCCAGGAGAAAATCCGACCGGATACTGAGCGACGCGCCTTGGCTCCCTTTGAGCAATGAGGTAGGCCGGATTATCCGGCCTTTGGTGGGGCGGATAATCCGGCCCCCCTCAAAGCTTCCTGCACACTTAGCGCACATGAATAATCTCCACAGTATTGTTATCTAACATGCAAAACATAGGAAAACATGAAATGTTCTTTCAATCTCTCCCTTTTTGGTGTTAGATGACAATACTAGGATTTGTAGGAGAAAGTCACAAGACAAACAGTAATAACTATGAAAGAGACTCCCCCTCAATGTGTGCATGATAGAATTTTGCATTGGAATACAAATGCACACAAATAGGTGAATATATTCCATAGACATATGAGCAACATAAACATACCACCGAGATAGAGGGAAGGAATCCTTGACATAAGCCACAATCATTACCGGATAACCAATATAAGCGCCTTCCGTGATAAAAACCTCCAGCAATAGGATATGAATAGATAGATCCATACGCATAATCCATGAGATGCAATCCATAGGCATAATCCAAACAACCACATAGAGTCTCAAACAACCACAAACCACAAATTTAAAGTTCAACGCTAAATGGGCATAAGCAAGAAAACGACGAATAGAAAAATGCAAGTGCTTATGCCCGACCCATGCAAATCCACGGACATCCTAATAGAACTACTTCTCCCCCTTTGGCATCGAGACACCAAAAAGGGAGAAGAGCGTTGCTAGCGCCCCACGGGGTCACTCGTCGTCCTCGTCCTCTTCCTCATCTTCATTCTCATCCTCATCCTCATCTTCAAGATCCTTAGTGTCACCTTCCTCATCCTCATCATCAGCAGGCATAGAGGGGAACAAGTGACGCTCTAGCTCACCATAGTTCAACCCGGAGGAAGAGTTCCACCGAGCATACGGAGTGGGAGGTGTAGGAGCCGGAGGATCACCCGAAGCACCGGACACATGGTGCAGAATGAGCTGCTAGGAGTGAGCCAACTCATGGCGCTGCTTGTATGCCTCGTACTGACCCTTGCACGTGTCCATGCCTATGCAGAGTATGTTACGATGGATCCAGTTTAGATGCTTGATCTCACGGGCAACGGGAGGCACAGGGGGCCTGCGAGCATCCCTCATGAGGCCCTCAGGATCAGAGGAGGGGTGAGAGGTCTTCCGAACCTTGGTGTAGATCTTCTTGGCCTTATGCACCGAGTCAATGTGGAACTCCTCAGCAGGAAGCAGGTGCCCGATGAGCATCATAATGTAGGGTGCATAGGGAATGGACAGACGGTTGAACATAGCATCAGACAACTCATGGTAAATGAGGTCCATGACATCCAGCCTGTACTGCACTGACTTGTCCTCGCAAGAGGCAACCTCATGAGAAAATTGAAGTAGCTGAACAAGGTGACCACGGATGCTGTCATTGTTGCCCCCACTCGGAGTAATGGAGTCACATAAGAGACCTACTAAGGCAGCATAGATGGGAGCAAGGCCAGCCAGAGTGCCCACAATGCCATTGTCCACAATGCAAGGAGAGAGAGCTGCATCTTTGTTGGGCTTCAGCTGGGTGATGATGCGGTGGCTACTGGCTCTATCCCTGTTGTGGAAAGAGTATCCAAGAACCTCAGCAAACACGTGAAAATCAGTAGTCATAGGCCTGTCATGAGTCATCCACTTCATAGTGCGACACTCATCCCCACAAATAACCAAAGTGGAGAAGAACTGCTTCACCACCTCAGAGTCAAAGGAGCACTGGAGAGACATGAGATGGTGCAGCCCCATCCTCTCAGCCACAAACATCGCATCCACAAGATGAGCCTTCTCCAAAGCATCAACAAGTACCAGTGGGTGCATAGGCCTAATGTTCAGCCTGGCATACACATCTTCATAGATTCCCTTCTGTTCTGCACACCAAAAACGAGTATCCCCTAGCACATCATCACGAGGCAGCTCAGAAAACAAGTCACAGTGACGGATGGAGGAATAGGAGACCACATCCAAAGTCCTGTAGTTTATCTTGGGCTCCTTGCCCTTCCTCTTGAACACCCCCTTCCTAGTCCTCTTTTCTTGTTCAGCCATGCGCTTCTCTTCGTTCTTTCTTCTCCTCAACTCAACTTTGTCCACTAAGTTACCATGTCCGTCGTCCCGAAAGTATTTGGCACGAGGGCGGCGCTTGTAGGTCTTGGGAACACTGGAACCACCTATGAGGAGAATAAGGGCGATAGCAAGGGGATAAGCATACACACAAGTCCAGGAGAGAACATGGAAAAAGTAGTCAAAAAGTTCATATGACAATTTACCTAATGCATATTCCATAGTGAAACTGAACCAGAATCGAATCTGTCAGGCCAGATTATCCGGCCTGGCCAGGGGCGGATAATCCGGCCCTGGCAGAAAATTTCGATTTCACCTAAATTGAATGCAAAAAAGTAGATCGGACTTAGAAACTGCAAGACTACGATTTCTATGCGAAAACACATCCTTCTAGACAACGTTCCACCCAACAAGTAACACGTCTAGCCAAAGATGGGGAGAGATGGAGTTACCCTCACTCATTGGAGGAAGAACGCGGAGGAGAAGGTACCCGGAGGCGCGGAGAAGAAGATCCGGGGAGGCCCGGAAAATCCGGTGGACGGAGAGGCTCCGGGGAGGGTGGGGACGGCAGGCGGCGGCTGAGGAGAAGGAGAGGGTTGGGGAGAAGTGCTGCTCGTTATGAGCCCTTCCCCCTGATCCCTTCCCTTTAAGACTAAATCCGCCAGGGCCGGATTATCTGGCCTACACTTGGGCCGGATTATCCGGCCTCAAATCTAGGATTCTGTTGTACACAGAACCAGGCCCGCCCGTCCCCAAACAACACCCCCACAAGGTGTACAAGGGACTTGTGTGTTAGAATAGATGGCTTAGGGATAAGGAAAGGCTTAGGATTAAGAGAGCCAAACTGAGATGGTACTAGACACTCAAAATTGCAAGATTAAAATCAAATAAAAGCCAAGATTGAGTGTGATTCCCATAAGAACATGAGATAGCAAAGAACTGCCAAAAAGATCCAATTCTCCTCAAGGGAGAGGGCGGTGGCCGAAGCCACCTTGTTGGAGTGTATGGTGTGACACCGCAAAGATATATCTTGGGTTCACGACCAATACTCATCAATAAGCTCACATATCACAAAATGATATTAAGAGAAATGATGTATCTTGCTTTTGGCATTATGGGGGGAGGGTTAGCCCAATGAGTTAGGACCACACTCCCCCTATATCCATGCCCACACCTAGACCAAAGAAGGATCGAGATGTACGAGTGAGTGCAGGAGTAATCAAGACAAGCTCCTGGAATCAATGATATTTAGATCATTCCTCAAGTAGCAGAATCTTGCTTCATCAAGTGGCTTTTTAAAGATATCCACAAGTTGGTTCTTCGTGCTCACAAAGGATAGATCAATATCGCCGTGAGCAACATGGTCTCGAATAAAACGATTCCGAATCTCAATATGCTTCATCCTTGTGTGTTGAACAGGATTGTACGCAATTTTGATTGCACTTTCATTATCACATAAAAGAGGCACTTTGTCACAATTGACACCGTATTCCTTTAAAGTTTGCCTCATCCACAATAATTGAGTGCAAGCGCTTCTCCCCATTCAGAAACCAGCTGTTGGACACTTTAGGGGCCGGATTATCCGGCCCAAGTGAGGGCCGGATTATCTGGCCTGGGGAAAACACCGCCCCAGACTCGGAATATCCAGCAGATAATCCGCCCCCCCTATCAGAGCGTCACGCCGAGCTTGCCCTCGATCAACCTCTGGGGGCCGGATTATCTGGTCCTATGTGAAGGCCGGATTATCCGGCCTAGGGAGGAAAAACCGCCCCAGTTCGGATTTTCTGGGAGAAAATCCGACCGGATACTGAGCGATGCGCATTGGCTCCCTTTGCTCAAAAACTGGGGGCCAGATTATCTGGCCCATGCGACAGCTGGATTATCCGGCCTAGGGAGGAAAACCCACCCCAGTTTGGATTTTCCGGGAGAAAATTCGACCGGATACCGAGCGACGCGCCTTGGCTCCCTTTGAGCAATGAGGTAGGCCGGATTATCCGGCCCTTGGTGGGGCAGAAAATCCGGGCCCCCTCAAAGCTTCCTGCACACTTAGCGCACATGAATAATCTCCACAGTATTGTTGTCTAACACGCAAAACATAGGAAAACATGAAATGTTCTTTCACCATCCATGCACCGTACCAACCTACACTATCTACATCTCTGGCTACGTAGGGTTCGAGTCGCCACAACCTACTAAGTCCAGCCAACCACCCATTTCTTACTGACACACGGTTGCACACGTAAGCTACCAAATAAAGAAACCAATCCTTTCTCAGTACCCTGAGCGGCATTCTCCACCATAAATCCACACTTGATGACCCAATCAATGCCATTCCGCCCATGTGGTTCATTAAGATTATGTTGGTTTGTCATTTAGCAAAATATAAGCCTTCCAAAACACATAACTTTTCATGGTGTTGTTCCCTTCCTCGTTTAAATAGCATAGCTAAGCAATCTACCAATACGATGGCTCATAAACAAGGAATACTAGGGAATAATATGGGACATAGCATAGCATATACACATCAATTCCTACATATGCAATTCTACAAAAACATCTACAATACATAAGAAAATAGTAGGACATTTATGACCAAGATAGCACCACTTGCCTTTCGTAGATGTAGTCGATTAGATAATCCTCACAAATATAATGGTTGCACTCATCGCACTGAAAATACATGCAATCACAATACTCGCAATCATAGTAATTGCGATCATAGTAGTTGCACTCCTCGCAATCTAACGTTGAAACAAAGAACAACAATACATCATTCAAACATTGCAATCATGCAACAATACAGTAAAACAATGATGATCAAATACATGCATGATGATTTAATATATCACAATGGTTGTAATTAGTTATCTAAAGAATACTGGATCACATGATGCATGTAAAGAATCATTTAATGCATTAGGGTATTTATTATTAATTCTTAATCGTCAATAGAGGAGTTTTAATAGTTATGTTGGAACTTTTGTACTAAATGTCATATTAAATTTAGATCTGAAGTGTACTGAATAGAGGACATTAATACGAACCAGTAGCAATTGAATTCACCCTAAACGGAGTTGTAGATATTTTCCTATGATTTAATTACTACTTAATAGAGTTTAAATTATTTAAAAAGTTTACCGTGACCAAATATAAATCTAATGAAAGATCCTGAATCTACATGGAATTGTGAATCCAGAGACATATTATTTATATTTTTCGGAGCTATAAATAATTAATTATGAATTAATTACTCCAAAAGGCCATTAAAACTATTTAATCAATTACTAGTTAACTCTAGCGCGAAAGTTAGATCTAATATGATATTAATAATCTACATAAAATTATCTTCAATTTTATATATTACATGCAATTTTCGGACATAGTATGATTTTTCTACGAATTTTACGAATCAGATCTATAATCTGCAATTTTAAATTCGAACGGAATATTCCAGAAAATATTCCGCTGACTGGACATGTTGATCGTGCATGCTAACTGGAACTAGATGCTGACCTGATGACGACGTGACAGTGACGAGGCGGCTGACTGGGACGATTGAATCTGGACCATCAGGATAAGATCCGGTGGCGAGTTGGCTCCAAATCGGCTCGATTTTGCCTTAGAAAAGATTAGAAACAGATCTGTGTTAGACAAATAAATCCTAGATCAAATCGAAATATTTACAACATGAAAGTCGTGGAGAATCATTGGATCTACCTTTTTCACCAAAGGAATTTGGATTTGAAGAAACGAGCGCGAGTAAATCTTGGAATTACACCGTCAGATCTGAAATATTGCGTTGCGAAATTCTCCGGCTGTGGTGGATGAAAAGAGGTAAGGTTTGTCGGGATTCAAAGATTTCGACGAGATCTAAACCTTTCGTGTTGGAACCAAAGGCATCCTACAAAGTTTAGATAGGTTTAGAAGGAAAATATGATTCAGTAAGGTGTAGATTCGGGATTTCAAGAAGGAAAAGTGACAAAAGCTGTGACTCTGGATGATTATATAGGGTTTTAGGATGGTGAAGAGATAGAGGTTGGAGTAAGGAACAAGTAGAAACAAACGGAAATCGATTCAGAGTTGTAGATAAAAAGATATGAGTTTGAATAGAGATATGTTTCGAGAAAATCGATTTCGCACGGTTTTTGATGCAACCTGGGCATCGATCAGGTCCCGTGCCTGCTCCTCCTCTCCGGTCGGCTGGAATGGGCCGGCCCATTTGGGTTTTTTTCGTTTTCTTTTTCTATTTTGATATTTTCTTTATATCTTTTGCATACGAACTCCAAATGAAATGATTCTTGTTTCTATTTTTTTCTAGAATTCAGTAGATTATTATAAGATCATATTTATAGCATTTTTACTAGTTTGAAGATGGTTGCTTCATAAATGTCTATATATTCCTTATAGGAATATTTGGGCAAAACAACTATTGGATTTAGATACTAGGATTTCGATTCAATTTTTGGGAACCTTGCATGGATGCAATGCAATGCTTATGAATTCTTCATGATTTTCATTTTTACAAACATTCACACAAATACTAAAACTAAAACTCAATTCACGCCTCTTTGCCTATATGGCTACTTAGGTCATAACAAAGTGAGTTGTTTCCAAATTCAAAAGGTTTCTTTTCCTTAAGAATTTTCAACAAAGTCAAACAATCAACCAAACTTATTTTATCTATTTCACATTCCAAAATTAGAAAATTTTGGGATGTGACTGACTAATCTCGTCCCGAGATTCGTGAAGGCTAGATGGAGATATGGGTTAAGGATCCTCTAGGAGCTACCACCCTTAAAAGGAAGTTGACTACATTGTTTATTGGGAATTCACATGGCTCCTATTGATTCTTCCTTAGACATTTATTGGTAC
The DNA here is from genome assembly GCA_910589775.1 of Avena eriantha. Lineage (NCBI taxonomy): Eukaryota > Viridiplantae > Streptophyta > Magnoliopsida > Poales > Poaceae > Avena > Avena eriantha. The sequence continues at coordinate 194,240,602 of OU342741.1, read as the reverse complement.
AATGTCCCTACATTTTCTAAACTCCATGATTTATAGATTCTAGGGTAATACTATTTAAACTAGTGAAACTCTCATGGTAGGCAATTAGGGAACGTTTGCTTCACTATACCCATTATACACGGTTGAGATTCATCCTTACCGTATGTTCTTACGCTTAGCGATGAATGCTTTTGTAAAGGTTCAAAGTCATACCATCCTAAGGTCCAGGCTTAACGCCGTCTCTTTTCTATGGTTGGAAAGGCACTCAAGATTCGCAAAGCCAATAGTACAAGAGAAAATAATAAGAGTAGTAGGAATGGTGATCAATCCATCCCGCACCCAAATCATTACCATGCATGAGGATAGGTGAATCACGTTTTTCTACCACTCGGGCATCCTCACTTTCCTTGTAGATGGTTTCCATGGGCATGAAACAATGCTCAATGTAGACTCCCATGTATTCAATCAACAAAGCTACTATAAAACTAGACTATCGATGCTCCAAAACATTCAGGTTGTGTAATCAACTACATAACATCATTTGCAATACTTCATACTTCCATATCCTTTTTGTTGCATTAGATGGACGTCTATCCTCCTTCAGAGATGCATTATGTTTTATAACCTTCCACTTAATCCTTCTACGTGTCTTCAACACATCATTCTAACTCCAAGGGTTTAAGATAGGAAAGAATAGATCCTAGAGGAAAGAAGCTAAATATACCCATACAAACTAGAAATAAGTTCAATTCCTAGCTATCAAGAAAACAAGGAAGGAATGACAACTAGCAAATCTCCACATCAAATGTTTCTAGCTAAGCGAAAGTGGGTTGTGATTTCTAATGGGTTATCCTAAAAATCTTTTAGAGTCTTAGGGCATCTATCATAGACAAGTTAGAGGTCTAAGGGAAACGTTATCCCTATGCTAACATAATCACACAACACTCAGAGCAACAAGAACACAAACAATTCAATCAAGAAAGCAAGCAACTAGTATTTCCTTTACCACATAAGTTGGTAAGATCAATATGCTAACACGATAGCGATGATCTCCTAAAGAGATGAACATGGTGGTCTATATCTACTCAAACTTGGTGAGACATTCATTGTGTCATCTTATTAGTTCTTTTACTTATAGGCTAAGTACCATTTAGGGATAAGGATAGTTGTGTTAGACTACTTCTAATAGTATAAGTATGATAATTGAAGTGGTAAGAGGATACTAGAAAGAAGTGTATGAAGAGAAGAAGATATAATAGATTCTATAATTTATATGGCTTTCCTATTCCATTCTTAGGTCACGATCCTATAGTTAACACACAACTCTGATACCATCTTGTAACACCCTCGCCTGATAAGGCTGAGTTCTTGTGTATAGTGCTAATCCCTGGATTGGTTCACTAGCACACACAATACAAAATGATACCAAATATAACTGTGCATCATAAGTATACCGAATTGAAGGAAATATGCCCTGAGAGGCAATACTAAAGTTGTTATTATGTATTCCTCGCATATGATAGATGTTTATTTTGCATGCTATAATTGTATTGATCGGAAACGTCAATACATGTGTGTTTAATAAACAAAAAGGGTTCCTAGTTATGCCTCTCTTATAGACTAGCTTGTTGATTAACAAGATAGTCAAGGTTTCCTGATCATAGACATTGGATGTTGTTAATAACAAGGTCACAACATTTGTGAAATGATGTGATGAACATTCATCTGAAGTATAGCATTACGATCAAGTCATTATATTTACATTGCTATAACATCATAAGAAGTAATCTTTATCCTTAGGCCATGAGATCATGTTATTGCTAACACCAGAAGAGTATCTTGATAACATCAAACGTCACACCGTAACAAGGTGACTATAAAGATGGGTTCCGTGCTACGAAGGTGTTATGTTGAGGATCATGGACCAAGAGTGGAATTTGTCAATCCCGATGACGGATAGATATACTCTGGGCCCTCTCGGTGATATCACATTAAGATAGCTTGCAAGCAAGTGATGTGATCACTAGAATGTTATATCACGGGAACGAGAAAAGAGTGCATGTCGGTAACGAGATTAAACTAGGTATTTGGATACTGATGATCAAATCTCGGACATGTATTATATCATGAGACAAAGGGATTAAGTTACTAGCGTTAAAGGTTCTCACGATCACAGAAGTCATCGTTGAATATGCAGGAGTCAGTATGGATCTCCAGGTCCCGCTTCTGATTATTGATCTAAGAGGAGTCTCAATCATGTTTGCATTATTCGCGAACCGTAGGGTGACACACTTAAGAGTTACCGGACACCATTTTGGAGCACATATGTTTCAGACGAAAGAATTGCAAAGCGCAGGAATTGTTTCGATAGAAACCAGAATTTTTTCGGGTGAAATTGCAGAAAGTGGTTCTGCATGTGATATTGAAATGTTGCAAGGGGTTTTATATGAATGTTTGTTAACTAAAGTAATTAACAAAATTGTGAATAAATTTAATAAAAGAGTTTTATTAAATGAGAGAGCATTAAACTTAGAGAATTTTAATGCATTTAAAGTGGAGACTTTAAAAGGGAATGTGAAGAGGCATTTTAATGTGGAGGGGTTACCACCACATGAATGGGGGAGGTGAGGGGTCACCCCCATGAGGCACCGGCCATGGGGAGGGGCACCCCCTCCTCCTATAAAATCCCCCCTCTTCCTCCTTCTTCCTCACACCTCCTCGTGAAGGATCTCTCTCCTCCTCTAGAATTATTCCCCCATGGTATCGGATTAGCGAGATACATGTTCCGGTGGCATTTCGTCTGGAAGGAGTTGCTGCTTCCGCTGCATCGCTGGAGCAAGGAGGTGGAGGTTGTCCGGTGGCTTGAACGTGTGTGCAAGGACGGATGCGCTGCTGATTTGCGACGCTCGGACTTCCACACGATCTTGAGATCGGCAAGTGTACGACTACATCAACCACGAGTTCCTACTCGTTAACAAAACTCGTTGTCTTCGAGGGTAAGTTCTCGATGGATGTATGTCCACCTATTGCTGTGTATCTAGTAGATACAATTTGGCGTATAGTTCTCATCGTAGGATTTTTTTGTTTTCTATGCTGCGGACCCAACACGAATATGATCCATAATTTACATTATATTATAGCGGAAACAATACAAGGTAGATCTCCATCCTTCAAATGTGCCATAGTCGAACAATTGTTGAGTGGAGTCTCGCGACCTATGAACGATCACTCATATACGATATAACCTGCAACATAAAACGTTGCAGACACGAATGGTCAATACATTGAATGTATGGCAAGTAGGCTAAAGTGGTTAACAACAGATCTAGCAACTACATGCTTATTTGGCTAGGTGGAGTTCAGGCTCATTTGCGTAAAGCAATAGTTTTATCCTATCATTTGTAACAAAGTAGTTTTCCAATACAATAAATAGGACACTCTGGTTCACTCCCAGGTGCTCCTACCCAATTAAGTTCTCCCAACAAGTTTTAAGTACTTGAGAAATAAGGATGAGTGAGAAATATGTCATAGCCTCAAAATCAGGTCGCTCAAATTGTCCATAACCGGGGACACGGCTAAGTACTTAGTTTAGACACCCTACAGGGGTTTGTACACTTTACCCATGTGACTTGGCCAACCCAGCTCGGACCACCACACTCATATTGTGTGATGATAGGGAGAAGTCCAAGACGAGACAATTCGGGAAGAGATTCCCAAACCCATCCATGCACCGTACCAACCTACACTATCTACATCTCTGGCTACGTAGGGTTCGAGTCCCCACAACCTACTAAGTCCAGCCAGCCACCCATTTCTTATTGGCACACGGTTGCACACATAAGCTACCAAATAAAGAAACCAATCCTTTCTCAGTACCCTAGGCGGCATTCCCCACCATAAATCCACACTCGATGACCCAATCAATGCCATTCCGCCCAGGTGGTTCATTAAGATTATGTTGGTTTGTCATTTAGAAAAATATAAGCCTTCCAAAACATATAACTTTTCATGGTGTTGTTCCCTTCCTCGTTTAAATAGCATAGCTAAGCAATCTACCAATACGATGGCTCATAAACAAGGAATACTAGGGAATAATATGGGACATAGCATAGCATATACACATCAATTCCTACATATGCAATTCTACAAAAACATCTACAATGCATAAGAAAACAGTAGGACATTTATGACCAAGATAGCACCACTTTCCTTTCGTAGATGTAGTCGATTAGATAATCCTCACAAATATAATGGTTGCACTCGTCGCACTCAAAATACTTGCAATCACAATACTCACAATCATAGCAATTGCGAGCATAGTAGTTGCACTCCTCGCAATCTAACGTTGAAACAAAGCACACCAATACATCATTCAAACATTGCAATCATGCAACAATGCAACAATACAATAAAACAATGATGATAAAATGTATGCATGATGATTTAATATATCACAATGGTTGTAGTTATTTATCTAAACAATACTGGATCACATGATGCATGTAAAGAATCATTTAATGCATTAGGGTATTTATTATTAATTCTTAATCGTCAATAGAGGAGTTTTAATAGTTATGTTGGAACTTCTGTATTAAATGTCGTATTAAATTTAGATCTTAAGTGTACTGAATATAGGACATTAATACGAACTAGTAGCAATTGGATTCACCCTAAACGGAGTTGTAGATATTTTCCTATGATTTAATTACTACTTAGAAGCGTTTAAATTATTTAAACAGTTTACCGTGACCAAATATAAATCTAATGCCCGATCTTGAATCTACATGGAATTGTGAATCCAGGGTCATATTATTTATATTTTTCGGAGCTATGAATAATTTATTATGAATTAATTACTCCAAAAGCTATTAAAACTATTTAATTAATTACCAGTTAAATGTAGCGCGAAAGTTAGATCTAATCTGATATTAATAATATAAATGAAATTATCTTCAATTTGATATATTACACGCAATTTTTGGACATAGTATGAATTTTCTACGAATTTTACGAATTAGATCTATAATCTGCAATTTTAAATTTGAACGGAATATTCGAGAGAATATTCCGCTGACTGGACATGTTGACCGTGCTTGTTGACTGGAATTAGATGCTGACCTGATGATGATGTGGCAGTGATGAGGCGGCTGACTGGGACGATTGAATCTGGACAATCGGGATAAGATCCGGGCGAGTTGGCTCCAAATCGGCTCGATTTTGCCTCAGAAAAGATTAGAAACAGATCTATGTTAGAGAGATAAATCCGTAGATAAAATCGAAAAATTTACAACATGAAAGTTGTGGAGAATCATTGGATCTACCTTTTCCACCAAAGGAATTTAGATTTGAAGAAACGAGCGCGAGTAAATCTTGGAATTACACCGTCCGATCTGAAATATTGCATTGCGAAATTCCTCGGCTGTGGTGGATGAAAGGAGGTGAGGTTTGGTGGGACTAAAAGATTTCGACGAGATCTACAACTTTCGTGTTGGAACTGAAGGCATCCGACGAAGTTTAGATAGGTTTAGAAGGGAAATATGATTCGGTAAGGTGTAGATTCAGGATTCTGAGAAGGAAAAGTGACAAAGGTGTGACTCTGGATGATTATATAGGGTTTTAGGATAGTGAAAAGATAGAGGTTGGAGTAAGGAACAAGTAGAAACAAACGGAAGTCGAATCAGAGTTGTAGATAAAAAGATATAGGAGTTTGAATAGAGATAGGTTTCGAGAAAATCGATTTCGCACGGTTTTTGATGCAACCTGGGCATCGATCAGGTCCCGTGCCTGCTCCTCCTCTTCGGTCGGGTGGAACGGGCCTGCCCATTTGTTTTTTTTTTTCGTTTTCTTTTTCTTTTTCTATTTTGATATTTTCTTTATATCTTTTGCATACGAACTCCAAATGAAATGATTCTTATTTCTAAATTTTTCTAAAATTCAGTAGATTATTATAAGATCATATTTATAGCATTTTTAGTAGTTTTAAGATGGTTGTTTTATAAATGTCTATATATTCCTTATAGGAACATTTGGGCAAAACAACTATCGAATTTAGATACTAGGATTTGGATTCAATTTTGGGGAACCTTGCATGGATGCAATGCAATGCTTATGAATTCTTCATGATTTTCGTTTTTACAAACATTCACACAAATACTAAAACTAAAACTCAATTCATGCCTCTTTGCCTATATGGCTACTTAGGTCATAACAAAGTGAGTTGTTTCCAAATTCAAAAGGTTTCTTTTCCTTGACAATTTTCAACAAAGTCAAACAATCAACCAAACGTATTTTATCTATTTCACATTCCAAAATTAGAAAATTTTGGGATGTGACAGATATTATTAAGCTTAAATTGTTTCCTTTCTCTTTGAGAGGAAAAGCTAAAGAATGGTTGCAATCCCTAACTAGAAATAGTATTGATTCTTGCACTAAATGCAAAGATGCTTTCATTGGAAAATACTATCCTCCTGCTAAGATTATATCTATGAGAAGTGAAATAATGAAATTTAAACAACCTGATAATGAACATGTTGCTCAAGCTTGGGAAAGAATGACATCTTTGGTAAGGAATTATCCCACTCATGGACTGACTGCTTGGATGATTATCCAAACCTTTTATGCAGGACTGAATTATTCTTCAAAAAATCTACTAGATTCTGCTGCTGGAGGTACCTTTATGACCATTACTTTGGGTGCTGCAACAAAGCTTCTGGATAATATGATGGTTGCCTATTCTGAATGACATATTGAGAGAGCTCCACAAGGTAAGAAGGTAAATTCTGTTGAGGAAACGTCCTCCTTGAGTGATAAAATTGATGTTATTATGTCTATGCTTGTTAATGGGAAAGCTCATATTGATCCAAATCATGTTCCCTTAGCTTCTTTGGTTGCTCAAGAAGAGCAAGTTGTTGTGAACTTTATAAGAAATAATAATTTTAGCAACAATGCCTACAGGAATAATTTTGGTAATAATAACTATATGCCATATTCCCCCAATAATGGTAATGCTTATGGAAATTCCTACAACAATAATAGGAGTGCACCCTTTGAACTTGAAGTTATGCTTAAAGATTTTATTATTAAACAAACTGCTTTCAATAAAACTATTGAGGAAAAACTCTCTAATGTTGAAAGAATATAGCATCATTGTCTGAAGCATAATCTTCTTTGAATAAAATGGTTGCCAAACCTGAAACTCTTGAAAATCCCTTTGTTGCTACTAATGCCATACAAGTTAGAATTGATGAAAATGTTAGACTATTAGCTGAATTGCATGCTAAGTGGGAAAGAGAAGATGAAATTGCTAGAAATATTAGTATTTCTACTATCACTACCACTACCACTAATGTTGAAGCTAGTAAACCCAATGGAACCTTTTCTAATAAAAATGCTGAAATTCTTCGAAATATGGGAAACAATAGCTCTACTACTTTATATGATAATTATGATTTTGATCTTGATGGTTGCAATATGTCTGAAGTAATTATGTTCCTACAAAAGCTTGCTAAAAGTCCTAATGCTAGTGCTATGAATATGGCCTTTACAAAACACATTACAGATGCTCTCATAAAAATTAAAGAAGAAAGATGAAACATAAAGCTTCTATTCCTATGAAACTAGAATATGGTTGGGAACCCATCATTAATATGAAAGTGAATTATTTTGATCTCAAAGCTTTATGTGATCTTGATAGTAGTGTTTCTATTATGCCTAGAAAGATTTAAGAAATGCTTGATTTGCCACTATTTGAAGATTGTTATTTAAATGTCCCACTTGATGATAATGCTAAAAAGAAACTCTTGGGGAGTGTTAATGACGTTCTTATTATGGTTAACAATGCCTATGTCCCCGTTGATTTTTTTGTTTTGGATGTTGAATGCAATGCTTCTTGTCCTATTATTTTGGGAAGTCCTTTTATTAGAACTATTGGTGCCATTATTGGTATGAAAGAAGGCACCATTAAATATCAATTTCCACTCAATAAAGGTATAAAAGACTTCCCTAAGAAGAGAGAGAAGATTCCTTTTTGCCTCTCCTATGAAAACAACCCTTGCTCTTAATGCTTCTTCATTTGAGAATACTTGATTCTTTTCTTGCTTCTTATGCCTAACTTAAAGGCGTTAAAGAAAAGTACTTATTGGGAGATACCCCAAAAGTTTTAGTTGAGTCTTGGAAGTTATTTCCTCTGTAATAACCTCTCCTTATCATTTTTTTGTGGTTTTTGTGCCAAGAGTAACCTCTAATGAGAGAGAAGTAATGCTTGGGAAAGTTGATGTCCTGAAACATATTTTTGTGCTTCGCTGTAAAAATTCTTGAAAAATCTCTGTATGTTGGTTTGAGCTGTAATATTTTGTACATCTGCCCTAGGTTGTTACCCAACTTTCGTTAGTTCAACACTTTTCGATTTGAGCAACAGAAGGTCTTCGAAAAAATTGGTTGTTACCTGCTGGTCTATTTTGACAGATTTCTGCCATTATTTGCATTTGCCTCTTAATCTCTTTCTCTTTGAGTTCTCTTTGATAATTTGAACTTTTTAAAGGAAGTTCTACAGTAGCTTGTGTTTTTAATGGAAGTTTTACTTGTGTTAAGACTAAACCAAAAGACTTATTATCTTGAGTACACTAATTTTGCTAATGAAGATTGTGTGAAGTTTTGTATGAAGGAAATTTTTTAGTGTAGGGAAGAGTAATGTGATGAGATGAAGTATGGACAAAATCTCAAGCTTGGGGATGCCACCCGTGTCACCCCAATAAATATCCAAGAAGTACAAGCGTCAAAGCTTGGGGATGCCCAAGGCACCCCCTTCTTTATCAATAAAAAATTCAGATTTCTTCCAAACACTTCATTTTTATTGTTTCATGCACTGTTGTGTTGTTCTTGGAGCGTCTTAGTTTTTGTCCTTGGTTTTAGTTTTATTAGTTTGCTTAGTTTTGCATTAATAAATTGGTTGGACCCCCTCATTCATATATTAGTTTTCAAATAAGTAGGTTTGGATTGGAAAAGAGTTGGAAAGTTCTTGCTTAAGTGGTATAAGAGGAGCTTATTTTTGACTGTGACTTAGACTTTGTCATGTCATGCTTGATATTGTTTTGGCTTTATGCTTAGTGATTATTGTTTTAGCATGACTTGTTTTAGCATATTAAAGCATAGTATTGTGGTATTCTCCTTTGATGCTTTATTTGGGTTGACCTATCGCATGCTCACACCATGTTATGACTATACCAAGTCACCATAGCCTCTATGATCATTTAGTTTTCGACTTGTAATATCACTTTATGCTTTAATTAATGATGTTTTGTCGCTTTGCATGATTATGGCCATTATTGCTCTCTTAGTTGGTCGCTCCCAATCTTTTGCTAGCCTCCATAACCAAGTATGAGTTCCACTCATGCATACAACTCCAAATAAAACCAAGTTATTCCAAAGATTTCACCATACCTACCTATTAGCATTTTCTATTCCAAGTATATTCATGTTTTTATCTACCTTTCGAATTAAACTTGTGATGTGAAAATTAGTGATTAAAGCTCTCACGAACTTGATGGCACACTTTACTTTGCTTGCCCCTAATAAACTTGAACCATTGTGTCATCTATGTTGTATATGCTTGCACTTATACGTTGGGAATTAGCAGAACCATGCTATCACGGGGAACGCTTTCAACATTGCACTTGTACATTGTACCCAGTTGATATCATGCTCTTTTGTTTATGGATGTCGTCAGTGTGAAATGAAAGGGGAACTTGTAAGTCAATGGAGTTATGTATGTGTGTTATAGAAACGCCTAGGCGGCTAGTCTAATCCATGCCTAATCATGGTGGAAACCTATAGCGTAACCATAATGAGCAATCTATGAAGCATTCTTCTTATTAAAAAAGAGATAGAGATTGAAAAAAAAGAAAAAAGAAAAAAAAGAGATGAGAAAAGAGGAAAGAGAGAAAAAAACACCATTTTCCCATGGTAAATAAGAAGATTGCTGAGATGCTTATTGTCTGCTTGCCTGTTCATTTTGATATGGGCATTCTTCCGTATCATCAGGCAAGGGGTACCCCGTTGGCGGTTCTCTATGATACACATGTACTTACTATGAAAAGAACTTAACGGTAACTAAACTTGAGTAGCATGAGGAGCGACCCTCGTATTCAAGGGACATGAGATTGCCAACTTATAATTTGTCAAGCATATACTCCATAGTTTGTTCAGTTTAACCTTAATCACTTCAAGATGCTTATGATAGGGGCAATGAGAGCTGAAAGCTAATAAGTACCATAATTTTTGGAAGCTCTTTATGAAACTTGAATCCCTACTTCCTTCTATGAAGGCCTTTCTTTTACTTTTATGTTGAGTCTTCATCTTCTATCTTGATGCACCTATTAAGAGAGCATAGTGGCCATCCTTAGTTTAATGTGCATTGTCCCGAGACTTGTTGATTGATGCATAACTTTGATATTGCTTGTTCTTAAACTAATTGTATCTAGTCACCCTTATGAACTTTAAAGGTGTCCTATGCATTTATGTTTTGCTATACTATGAGGGACATGCTAAATACCATTCTCATTATGTTTTGTTATGTGAAACAAACAAACATCTTTCAAAGCATTGTTATTCATGAATCTTTTGTTTGTATCTTTTCATGTTACAACATAGTTGCTATGTCTTATTGTGAGAACTATATCTTTCATGCTATGTTAAAGTACTATGATCCCAGCTATCATTGTTTTATAAATGCCTTGATCAAGATCGATATGATGCCTGTCACCTTAAAAATTATTCTTTATTTTTATCACTCACCTACTCGAGGACAAGCAGGAGTTAAGCTTGGGGATGTTGATACGTTGCAAATGTATCTATAATTTTTGATGTTCCATGCTTGTTTTATATCTACTTTCTTATGTTTTGTCCACACTTTGGAGTATTTTTACACATTTTCTAGAACTAACCTATTAACAAGATGCCACAGTACCAGTTGCATGTTTTCTGCTGTTTTTGGTTCCAGAAAAGCTAGAAAATGAATATACTCGGAATTGGACGGGATAAAAGCCAAAGTCAATATTTCACCGAGGGGAACACAGAGTCAGAAGACGAGACGGAGAAGGGCCTTGAGGGGGCCACACACCTGGCCGCGTGGCCAGGCCTGGCCCACGCCTGGGTGGGGGGAGTGCAGCCGCCTCGAGCACCCCTCGGCCTCCCCCTTTGCCTATATATTTCCTCCAATATAGAAACCCTAAGTACCCGATCAAAATTCTACGAAAGATTCTGTAGCCGCCATCATCTCCATCCCTAGATCAGGAGGGATCTGAGCTCTTCCCGGCACCCTGCCGGAGGGGAGAGTTCACCCTGGAGGCCTTCTTCATCACCATGCCTGCCTCCGGTGTGATGCATGAGTAGTTCATCCTTGGACTACGGGTCCATGTAGTAGCTAGATGGTTGGTTCTCCTCCTTTGTGCTATCATGTTTAGATCTTGTGAGCTCCATTCATGATCAAGATCATCTATTTGTAATCCTACATGTTGTGTTTGCGAGGATCCGATGGATATTGAGATGCTATTTCAGATTGATTATTGATTCTATCATGTCTTTGTTATTTGTGATCTTGCATGCTTTCCGTTGTTAGTAACTATCTTGGCCAAGTAGATGCTAGCAACTCCAAGAGGGAGTATTTATGCTCGGTAGTGGGTTCATGCCTCTAGGAATCTGGGGAAGTGACAGAAATCTCTAAGGTACTAGATGTGCTGTTGCTACTAGGGTGAAAACAACAATCCTTTGTTCATAGAAAAATCGTATTGTTTACTTTACACACTTTGCTTAATGCAATTATCTATTGCTTGCAACTTAATACTGGAGGGGGTTCGGATGATAAACTGAAGGTAGATTATTAGTCATAGATGCAGTTGGATTATGGTCTATGTATAATGTTGTAATGCCCAATCAAATCTCATAGGAGTCAAGATGATTAGTATATGCATGTATGCTTTCTCGATGTTTGTCAATTGCCCCACTGTAATTTGTTTACCCAACATGTCATCTATCTTAAGGAGAATCACCACTAGTGAACTATGGACCCCGGTCCATTCTTTTACCATCAATCTATAAAGCTATTTACCATTTCTATTTACTTTCTACAAGATATTACTATCTTCCACACAATACGTTTAATCCTTTGTTTTCAGCAAAATCTGTGAGATTAACAACCTCACTGTAAGTTGGGGGCAAAGTTCTGTGGTTGTGTTGTGTAGGATTTCAAGTTGGAAACAACACCTTGGAGGTTTTCCTTGCTCCTACTGGTTCGATAACCTTAGTTTCATAACTGAGGGAAAATTTATTGTTGTGCTCATCATACCTTCCTCTTGGGGTTTGCCAACAAGCTGGAATATATTTTGGGCCATCAGTCGGCAGAAACTATGTCGGTGGAACCAATGTTGATTGATGATGTTGTTTTCCCTGTTCATGTGTGCCATCCTAGGCACAGCCGATTTTGTCATTTATGACGGATGGAAGCTTGTCGAATGATGAAACCTTGGCCAAACGAGTGCAGAGAAGAGCGAAAGCTTATACCATTATCAATGGTGAACTATACAAGAGGAGTGTAACCAATGTGCTTCATCGTTGTGTTGAACCAGAAGAAGGACAAGAGATAATCCAGGATATTCATCAAGGATAATGTGGGCATCATGCTTCATCAAGAGCCCTAGTTGCCATGGAATTCCGACATAGATTTTATTGGCCAAGTGCTTTACAAGAAGCTGAAGAGATAGTCAAGAAGTGCAATGGGTGCCAAAGATATGCAAGCAAAATTCATGCTCCGACCTCAACACCCAAAATCCCAATTACATGGCCATTTGCTATATGGTGTTTGGATATGGTGGGACCGTTCAAGCCGGCTTGTGGCAATATGACTCATATCTTGGTAATGGTGGACAAGTTCACAAAATGGATAGAGGTAAAACCTATAAGGAAATGTGACAGCCCCACAGCTGTGTCATTCTTGAAGGATATAATCCTGAGATATGCATATCCACATAGAATCATAACAGATAATGGCACAAATTTTGACGAGGGAGCCTTTTCTCGGTTTTGTATGGATAAACGGATAAAACTCGATGTAGCATCAGTCACACATCCTGAATCAAATGGGCAAGTGGAAAGAGACGATGGACTGGTACTGTTCGGGATAAAACCTTGGCTCATTGAGCCACTGCAACGTTTTGCTGGATGCTGGATAGATGAACTCTCGATAGTAGTATGGAGTCTAAGGACAAGTCCAAATCGTTGAACCGTCTATATGCCATTTTTCCTCGTATATGGGGCATATGCTGTCTTACCAGCCAACAGAGCATTACTCGCCGAGAATCACTCAATATACCGAGGCCGAGGTAAAAGAAGCCCAGGAAAACAATGTCGACTTGCTTGAAGAAGCACGATAGATGGAATTATCTAGATCTGCTATATATTAGCATAATCTCCGATGCTATCACAGTCGAAAGATAAACCCTTGTGTATTTATAGAAGGAGATTTGGTGCTTTGGTTAGTGCAACGCATGTCCAACATGCACAAATTATCGCCTCCATGGGAAGGGCCATTTATTGTGAGCAAAGCTCTGCATAATGATGCGTACTAGATGCTTAGGCACTAGAGAAGAACAAGGTGGACAGGTCAGGTGAAGAAACCAAGAGGCCGTGGAATGTAGCTTTACTTCGCCCCTTTTACACTTAGGGAAAAAGTGTATGTATCTCAAACTCTCTCATATATCGGACATGTGTGCCGGTACTGAGCTATGAATGAAATGCCGGCACTGATGGCTCTGAAATATAGCCATTTGTGTCCACATTTAAACTGGATATTAATCATATTTTTGATGAAATATCTCTCTAAACCCTGCCACTAATGCTAATATTCAGAGCAGTACACAATCCTTTGTTCTTGTACTTTTCCTGCGCAGATAATGTCGTCTAAAGGAGGGAATCACTACATTAAAGTCAAAGATACGATATTTCCTTCAACCAGAAGAAACTAGGAGCCGTCCAACAAAGCAGACGCCATAACGACCAACTATACGGCCGGAGCAAAAATTCCAACCGTATAGCTCCGGTCATATAGTTGGCGCTGACACTGTTAGGTCAAACAGAACAACTTTCGTGAAGGGACCCCTATATAAAGAAGCCTCAGGCGATGGGAAAACATCTCTCTCGCTGCGCCCCAGACCCCGAAGAAGCCATACCTCACCAGAAAGCTGCCTCTAGATCTCCACATCCTTTTCCATCTCCATAGAATACTCCTCCACTTGTAATAGTAGATCTCTTCTCCGATTGGCGACATTGTAAGACTATTTCTATCAACCTTATGATTTTCATTACAATGTTTATGATTGTTGATCTCATCTGTATGTGTGAGTAATTCTCCTAGGGCTAAGGGATTCAGCCTAGCCATGTAGCAATTGTGCATGTGATTTATCATAGATGGGATCGTGTATTAGTTTGTATGACATGATGATTATTTTATCCTCTCTTGCCTCAATCCAAGGACTTGTCAGGTACCCAAGACCCCAAGGGTTGAGCCAGGTATAGGGAGTATGAGTGATGACTAATCTACAGGTTGGGAACCCCAGTGATAGAAGGGGTAGTACGGCTGTATATGAGGTATTTGCTTGGGATTAACGGTGACCTCACTATGCATATCATTAGTTCTCTTTCTTTTATGGATGAGACTAGTAGGTTATTGCTATAAGCGATTGTAGAGGCAATAGCAATTATGGATGCACTGCCCACATATAATTTATCTTGCTCTAACAACTACACGCATATTTTATTTCTATCTTTTATTTCCATCAGATGTTTTTGCACAGCTACAGGTGAAACCGAACACCCTAGACCCTTTCTCTCCATCATCGACAACAACAAAAAGACGCAAGCTACTGGTCTGGTGAAAACACAAAAGGAATTCTAGAACTCCTGAAGGTCCATTAAAGTAACTTCACTACGCATTCGTTTCCCATGGATTCGATAACCTAGGTCTACTAGGGAAAAAGAGCTATACTACATCCGTAATCCAGATCGAAGGTATCAACCCTTTTTCTGTCACCGTTGCCGGGGAAGCAATAGCTACCCTGGTGAGGTTATTAGGACCCTTGCTAGTTTTAATTCTTGTTTTTAATTTTGTTAGTTTGCTTTCAGTCTTTATTTGATAAACCAAAAAAATCAGTTAGTCTTTAAATTCTTGTTTTTACTATTATAATTTTTAATCTAAGAAAATCCAAAAACATAGGAAGTATGGTTGAAAATAAGCTTGGGGAGTTTGCTACTCCCAATAATGATTATTTGCGTACTCCTATTACTCAGCCAGCAATTGCTGCTGATGATTATGAAATTAAACCACATTACTTAACTTTGGTTCAACATAATCAATTTGGAGGCTCTGCTGTTGAAGACGCAGGTATTCAATTAAATACTTTCACTTAAATATGTGATATGATGCGTATAAAAGATGTTGACCCTGATGCGGTCAAATTACGTCTATTTCCTTTCTCTCTAAGAGGAAGAGCTAAAGAATGGTTGCTATCTTTGCCTAAAAATACTATTACATCATGGGTGGGATGTACTTCTTTATTTATGACTAAAATTTTCCCACCTGCAAAGACTATGCAACTTCGATCTAATATCACCGTTTTTGGACAGGAAGAGCGTGAGCCACTAGCGCTTTGCATGGGAGAGGATGAAAGAATGCCTAAGAAATTTTCCTAGTCATGGGATGGAAGATTGGTTAATCCTCCATTTATTTTATAATTCTCTTAATCCCGTGTCTAAGTCTATGCTTGATACTGCAGTTGGAGGAATCTTCATGGGTAAACATATTACCGAAGCAAAGAAGCTCCTAGACAATATGCAAGACAACCATACCCAATGGCATGTTGAAAGATCAAACATGAATAAGGTGAACTCTATCTCACCACAACAGAACAAAGATCTCAATGCTAAGTTGGATGAGCTCATACTAGCCGTAAAAGGTAAGGAAGCTCAGGTAAGAGCCACCCCCGAAACAAATATAGAAGAAATAGACTTCGTAGCTCGTAATGATTATAATCCTGCTTGGAAGAAGAGTTATAATCCTAATTTTCAGAAACATTATGCTAGTACTACAAATAACTCTAATAATAATATGGGAACTAGTAATGGTAGTCTCCAAGAAACGCTTAAGTCTTTCATAGACTCGCAAAATGAACAAAATAATATTCTAGTCAAAATTACGGAGAACCATGATGCTATGCTTGGCAAATTATCTAACCAAGCTGTTAGTTTGATAAATGATTTACATGCCCTTCAAGAAATAACAAGGATCGTTGAGGCACATCTAGGTAAGATAACCGGGAGTCAAACTCTCATTCTAGGTAAATTTGCAGGTAAAGCTGAGCCCAATCCTATTGAAGAACTCAAAATGATGAGGATCCAAAGGGAGGAGTCTAAAGAACTTGATTATAGTAATGCCCCTTCACCAAGCTGCACCATCGAAGATCTCGTAAAAAGGATCAACGTCAAAATTCCGGTAAGTGAAGGTAATGATGAAGCCATGTATCAACACATTGTTGATCAAGTAGCAATTAAGGTATGCGAGCTTGAAGAGGAATACAAGAAAATCACTGAAAAGTTACCTGTTAAACTAGACGACATATTTGAGCCTACTATTAAGATTGGAACTAATGATATAGCAGCACTTCGTGATCTAGGTGCAAGCGTCTCAACAATTCCAAAGAGTCTTTTTAACAAGTTAAATATTGGCTCCTTTGAAATTACCGAATTAAAATTGCATCTAGCAAATTCCACCTACAAACAAGCTGTAGGGATTAAGGAGAACACTTTAGTTTACATCAAAGGCTGTCCTACTCCCATTGATTTCGTTATTGTTGACATGCCTGAAGATACTGTTACTCCTATAATACTAGGCCGTCCTTTCTTAAGAACTATAAAATCTTTAATTAACCTTCTTGAAGGGAACGTGAAGCTACAATTTCCTTCACGGGATCCTTTTGTTATTCATTTCCCCAGGAAGAAGAAAACCAAACATGACAAGAAGGAGGCCATCACTTTGAAGGCCAATTACTTTGGAGTGGGTGTTCCACTCATCTGGCCCAAGTGAGTATCATCAAGGTCAAGCTATTGACCATAAAAGAGCGCTCCATGGGAGGAAACCCATGTTAAAGTAAGGTTTGAGTTAAGTTCTTAGTTTCAGTTTAAGTTCATGTTCAATAAAGAGTGCTAGAAAACTCCATTTGAGGAGAAGAAATTTGCTAGTACTTAAATTTCTGCATTATTCATGCTGTTGTTGGTCGACAATATTTTCTGTCAATTTTCTGTGAAAAACAAGGTATATCGCTAAGTTACAGGAAAATAAAAAGTTTACGAAGAAACATATTTTTTTTGATGGACACAGACAGTTTAACGACCAACTATACGGAGGGAATAAAAATTCCAGCCGTATAGTTCCGGTTGTATAGTTATCTTTGCCATCGAATTTTTTCCTACAATATGTACTGAGAGTTTAATGACCAACTATACGACGGGAATAAAAATTCCGGCCATATAGTTCTAGCCGTATAGATATCAATGCCTCCGTACAATTTCTTTTCTTATGTACAGATAGTTTAACGACTAACTATACAACGGGAATAAAAATTCCGGCCGTATAGTTCCCATCATATAGATATCAATGCCTCCGTACAAATTTTGTTCATATGTAATGGGAGTTTAAAGACCAACTATACAGCAGGAATAAAAATTCTAGCCGTATAGTTCCCGTCGTATAGATATCAATGCCTCCGTACAAATTCTGTTCATTTGTACTGGGAGTTTAATGACCAACTATACAACGGGAATAAAAAGTCTGGTTGTATAGTTCCGATCATATAGATATCAATGCCTTTTGCAAATTTCCTTTCGCAGGAACACACACTTTAATGACCAACTATACTGCCGGAACATTTTGTTTCGCCCGTATAGTTATGGTCGTATAGCTGCACCGCCAGGAGGAAGACCTAATATTTTGACAGAACGCCAACTATACGGCCGGAACTGCCCATATAGTTGCGTCCAACCACAAAATCACACGAGAAGGTACTCCCAACTCCAAAACTTCAATCATTTTTCTTTCTTCTACCGCCAAACTCTCTCAAAATCTCAAGGGATCTTCATCTCTACTCAATTTCATTCAATTTTCTCGCACACAAGTGATCTACGGTATGTTTCCTCTGATCCTCCAGTTACTTTTTGCAAATTCACCTTCGATCTATTGTCATTATCAATGTAGGGTGAGACCTACTATGAACTAATTGCCATGATTTTCTTACCTAGATTATTATCTTGAGGAGATTCTTTAGTGTGCTTAGATGAGAAACATATTATACTTACTGTTGTTGGATCAAAAAGTTTTATTTTTGCCTTTCTTCAATGTTTTAGAAGATGAACACAAGGATCCAAACTCGTGCTCGTGCCACTGCTAGCTCTTCTCGGGCGATCACCCAGGAACACAAGGGGATACGGTTCAGGGATGAGGCTCATCGTGAATGCTTCAACAAGATCAAGAACCGCGAAGTGAAGGCCACCAAGTGGGCTTGCCCCCGTATATTGAACCAACACAATATTTCTGATGACTTTAATTTACTTTGCAATAGAACTGGCCTGCAAAACTTTGTGTACAATGATGCACCTACTTATCACCACTTAACCATTGAATTCCTAAGTTCATTGCAAAGCACTGTTAAACTGTGGCAAGGAGAGGATACTATTTCTTTCCGTCTGATGAACAACAACTACACCTTAACGTTAGATGAATGGTGTGCATGCTTTAATTTGCCAAACAATGATGTTCATGCTCTACGTGCATCCTTTACTGGCTTAATTCTTTCCCCTGATCAATACTATAATGCAATGAGCTTCACTAGTAGAGTGAACAAGGGGAAGAATATTCAACATCCTGCAATTCGCTATTTGTTCTATGTTATTGCTAACACCTTGCAGGCACGCAATGAGTTCACGAGACTCAGTGAGGAGGACATCCTAGTCCTCGCCAAGGCTGCTTACATCAACTGCAACCTATCACTCAATTTGGGCGGCATCCTTGTGTGCTACCTAAAGCAGCAAGCCTCCCAAAGCCAAGGGCCAATCATAGGAGGAGGCGTCATCACCGTGCTTGCCACTTCCCTAGACATCGATCTAGGTGAGTTGCAACCCGTACTAGGTGAGACGCGTGTTGGTTTATCCACCTTGAGGGCTTGTGGAATGCTCACTAGGAGAGGTGGTGTTTATTATCTGCATATTGCTGGAGCTAGGCGTATATACCCCGCTCCTTTGCCTAATGGTCTTTTCTCTATCGAGGAAGGACATTTTCTATATGGTGTGCAGGTTGAGAAGTACCAACCCGAGGAGGATATTTCTGAAGAGGATGAGGACGAAGAGGAGAAGCAAGAAGCCCCTCATCAAGAGGAGCAGCCACAAACCCGGTTCGCAACATACCGAGATTTCCAAGGACTTGGAGGGACTGTGGAGAGGATGCACACCCTCTCTATGAACCTCCGATAATCAACAAGTAACCTCTCCACTCAATTCACGAACTGGAGTAACAACTTTTTCCCGCCACCACAATGATTTGAAGGGCTTGCAAAAGCCTAAGCTTGGGGAAGTTTCCTCATGTATCTTTAGTTGGCGTTTATTTGCTTTTATTTTATTTCGAGGTTACATTTTTTATTTTGAGTTTATAAGCACTCGTGTTGGTTTCCCCAACACTTTATCTTTAGTTCTTTCTATTTGCTTTCAAAATTTTCTAGCCGAGCTTTGCCGCCAATTTTCTATTCTTTATTTCCCTCTCTTAAAAATCACAAAAAGATTTCTCCATTTTTCCTTATTTTCCCTCTTTCTTTTCCTTCCGCCTCGAGGTCTTCGTATGTTTGCAGGAGAGAGATCGACTTCGAGTTTCCAAGAAACAAATAAAAAAGTAAGGAAGAAGTGGAACCAAACATGAGAGGTATGCCTTATGACTCCCCACTTTTGAAGTTTGAGAAACCCATTCTAGTTAGTAGTAAATGGTAAGATATTATATTGGTGGAGTGAGTCTTTGTATCATAGTAAGATTTTCATTTGCATGGGTATTTAATTGGGCTCATTTTGTTCCAGCTCTTGTAATTAACCAAGTCTTGCCTAAAATTTGCTAAACAATTGTAATAAGAAAAAGTCTCACAATTGAAGGCTTGGGTGTTGTAGTGTTTAGTCTTGAAGGCTTATTTCTAGAGACACTCGACACCACTGAAAATTTTAATTGACTTAATAGCTCTCTTTGAAAGGATTTGTTCGATTGAATTAATGTTTAGCGGTTTTTGTGAGCATGCCAAAGTTTGACTTGTTAATCATAAGAATGATATAGCTTTACACGTGTCAAACTTCATGGGATGCCAACAACTCTGCTAGCTTACGAACGATCTTCATGGAGGAAACTCCTAGATTTCGGCTATGAGTTGATTAAACACTTGTAGAAGCAATGCTATAGTGGGTAAGATTCTTGGCACTCCCGGGTAGCTATAATCATGATGGAATCACTCCCCTGGATATTATGAGTAATCATTATGCAAAAGGAACAAAAACCTTAGTGATGCCACGAGTGTCCATCACAGCCCGATAAACTAATAAAAATCTTTGGCATGCTCTCAATTACTTGAAACCTGAAAATTCTTGAAGGACAATGAATAGAAAAGTAGTGCTTGCAAAGTCTTGATTCATTGATGTGGGAGAATTGTGATACTCTAGTATATATGCTTTTCATGACAACTCTCACACTCTTAATTTACATGATTATACTTTATTGTTCAAAGGAAAGCCTAGTTGATTACTTGACATGGAATACAATTTACTCATTTGGATCATCCATGCTTATAATAATTTTGCTGCGCTATAAGGATGCATGAAACCCGTATGATATGCTTGCCATTACTCTATCTATGCTGAAGTTTTTCAGATTTATGAAGTGGAGGAAACACGAGACTATTAATCATGAGTAAGATCACCATCTCGTTATTTCAATTTAAATGCTAAGTTCCTTTTTTGATTTTGGTTGTCTTGCTCGGGACGATCAAGTTTAAGCTTGGGGAGGTTGATGGCTCTAAAATATAGCCATCTACATCCATATTTAAATTGGATATTAATCATATTTTTGATGAAATATCTCTCTAAACCCTGCCACTAATGCTAATATTCAGAGGGGTATACAATCCTTCGTTCTTGTATTTTTCCTAGATAATGTCGTCTAAAGGAGGGAATCACTACATTAAAGTCAAAGATACGATATTTCCTTCAACCAGAAGAAACAAGGAGCCGTCCAATGAAGCTAGACGCCGTAACGACCAACTATACGGCCAAAGCAAAAATTCTGACCGTACAGCTCCGGTCGTATAGTTAGCGTCGCCACTGTTAGGTCAAACAGAACAAATTTCATGATGGGCCCCCTATATAAAGAAGCCTCAGGCGACATGAAAACATCTCTCTCGCTGTGCCCCAGACCCCGAAGAAGCCATACCTCGCCAGAAAGCCGCCTACAGATCTCCACATCATTTTCCATCTCCATAGCCATACTCCTCCACTTGTAGTAGTAGATCTCTTCTCCGATTGGCGACATTGTAAGACTATTGCTATCAACCTTATGATTTTCATTAGAATGTTTGTGATTGTTGATCTCATCTCTTTGTGTGAGTAATTCTCCTTAGGCTAAGGGCTTTGGCCTAGCCATGTAGCAATTGTGCATGTGATTTATCATAGATGGGATCCTGTATTAGTTTGTATGACATGATGATTAGTGTATCCTCTCTTGCCTCAATCCAAGGACTTGTCAGTTATCCAAGACCCCGAGGGTTGAGCTAGGTATAGGGAGTATGCGTGATGACTGATCTGTAGGTTGGGAACCCAAGTGACAGAAGGGGTAGTACGACTGTATGTGAGGGATTTGCTTGGGATTAAAGGTGACATCACTATGCATATCATTAGTTCTCTTTCTTCTATGGATGAGAGTAGTAGGTTATTGCTATAAGCAGTTGCAGAGGCAATAGAAATTATGGTTGCACTACCCACATATAATTTATCTTGCTCTAACAAGTACACACATACTTTATTTCTATCTTTTATTTCCATCAGATGTTTTTGCACAGGTACAGGTGAAACCGAACGCCCTAGGCCCTCTCTCTCCATCATCGACAACTACAAAAATATGCAAGCTGCTGGTCCGGTGAAAACACAAAAGTAATTCTAAAACTCCCGAAGGTCCGTTAAAGTAACTTCACTACGCATTCGCTTCCCATGGATTCGATAAACTAGGTCTACTAGGGGAAAATAGATGCACTACATCCGTAATCTGTATTGAAGGTATCAGGCACCCCGAGCAAAAACTCAGGGACTGCCTTCATAGTAGTGTCAATTCAGTAATTTCATTTTTTATGTCGCCTGGCTTAAGTTGCTTTTCTCTTATGTCAGATTAGTAATGTGTTAGTACCAAAGGCCCACTCTTTGACTTGTTGTTGTCCGCAACCTGGCTTCATGGCAAGCAAGAGCAAAATCCAGCGATTGCTATACACATGAAAAATGGCTGAGGAAATAAAAATAAGCGATCCGATAGTTTTTTTGACTAACCCTTTATTTTAGTTTTTCTTATGTCAAATGACTGCGAGCTAGATCTCGTTGTTTTGAGTATTTTTAATTTGATTTTGTGACCTTGTGACTCATACATCGAACGCCGAAAATGGTAGACAAGAGCCACGGTTATGAAGTTGAGTAAACAAGAAATAAACTTGGGGACTTAGCCCAAAGAAATCCGGCATAAGTCTAGTACCAACAAAAGAACTTAACTGTATATATTACATTTTACCCGACATATAGGGGATTAACAAATTTAGTTTTGTCGAAAGCCTAAACAATTGTGCCGGGATCATAAGGATCAACTAGACGAGAAGACGCACTGGCTTCCGGATTGGTAGTCTTGGCTGAAAGAACAACACCGTCAACTTCAAATTCTTCATCAACTACATCTTGATTTTCTCCGTCTTCTTCGTCACAACGAAGGTGTTGACGACATCATATTGAATGAAGGAATAAGCTATTTCCTGGCATCGCTTGATAAGTGTTAGGTTGGTAGTCTGTTTTGAACCTTAGCGCTGAGTCTGAAGAATGCGAGGTTGATTCCCTCATACCGGGAGAGCACGAAACCCAAGTCTACATCAGCACCAACTCGGACAGCCGACTCTCGCCACTCTGTGAGCCTCTCCTCACTTTCCATCAGGTATTCACCCAGTTCAACGGGACATTTGGGAGGTGTAACCCCAGGCCACAAAGCCTTGAAAGTGCGGATGGAAGCGTTGAGCATATCTACCCCAAACACCTTGAGGGGATGGACCCGGGACGGCAAAGCAACCAGATGGTCATCTATATCCCATTCATCAGGCAGTGGACCAGTCTCGGCTCTCTTCCGCGAGGCTTTGGCAACCATTGCTGATGCAGCATGAGTTGACTCAGGGAAATGAGCGGAAAATTCAAAGGTAGAAGAAGTTAGGTGTAACATCTCAAAAATATTAAAAGGAGAATATCAATTTCCAATCAACCAAAATTAGGGTTAACAAAAGCTTTTAAATTTTAAACAATCTATGAATGCAAGTGTGTGTTGCTATTGATGTATGAATGCATGATATGCCATGTTTGTTTGTTATATATGATGAGAATTGGTTTAAGGATCAAAACAATATCATCTAGGTCAAATCAAAACCAAACCAAAGCAAAAGAAAATCAAAATATTAAGCATATGAGCTAATGGTCATTTTTGCAAATGTTAACACTTAGCCCACTTTGGGCATCTCTATTAAATGATTTCAAATAGAAACAATTCCATTTCTTTTCTCACCTTGCTAGACCAAGTGACAATGAACACAAGTGAGCTTTCAAAACTTACCAGAACAAATTCAAATTCATTTGAGGGACTTTTAAAAATTGAATCTATCATAGGCATCAAGATAGCAACTTTTTCAAAACCATCCAAACTTTCTCCACTTGACCAATCCTTGCAACCAGAGACTCTCAAGCTTATGATCAACAAACCCACTAAAAAGAATTTGAAAATTCAAATATTTTTCTCTTGCAGCCATTTGATCGAACACTTAACAAGCACAATACATGGTTACCAACTCCACACTGTTTAGAGCAATCTTGTGATCATCTTTGTACCACACTCAACCTCCACAACTCGCCCACACTCACCCCAGTACTAGCCCATGTAGTTGAGCCTCTCTCACTCGACCAATTGACTAGTGCCAGCCCGTACCCGAGCGCACCATGCCGACCAGACATGGACGCGATGCTACATGCTTCGCCGCCCTCGCCCACAACGTCTAGAAGATAGCCATGACCTCACCGCGCCCGCCTGTGTACGCCTCGACCAACGACAACCAGTGGAGATACTAGCACAGCCGCACCCATTTTCTCTGTCCGCCATGCCACGTGCAGGCCAGAGCACCGAGCAATCCCACACAACCATGCCGCGACTTGCTCTCTCCTCGCATCAATGCACTCGCCGTGATGCCAGTAACCTCCCAGACATCCGCTTGACCCCGCGCGACCTGTGACCATCGTACACCGTGATGAATGCCCGTGGTACCCAAGGATGGCATGGACATCCCCGACTGATGGTGACCATGCCTCGCCATGCCACTGTGCACATGACAATCGCCAAGGAGCCCTGCGTCGACCTAAACCCTCCGCCATGCCCATATCCCACTGTAACAATGTCGCCGACGAGCCCGAGCCATGCCCCAATGCTCCCTTTGCTGGGGTATAAATAGACCCCACCCCTTGCCTCAAAACGCACCCCAATTGACTCACTTCTCCCCTAGCAACCTCTCTGACCCATCCCCGGAGCAAGCAAAGCCAGCAGCACCGGAATTTCACCGAAGCTCACCGCCACGGTGGTGGAGCGGAGCCATCACTAGGAGACACCCCAGGAGCCGCCGCGACCACCATTTGAACCACCGTCATCGACCAGTTCATTCGCCCGCACCGCTGTACCTAGCTGGAGCCGTGGTAAGCCCCCGGCAACCCCCGCCGTAGAGCTAGGGTTGAATCCCGCGTGCGCCGTGCGAGGGAGACGATGATGCTGAACCACCGATCATGCTCTAATCATGCGGCTAGGAATATATCTTACCGCTTCGCGTAGGAACAGCCGCTGACGCGTGGGGCCAACGCAAGTGAAGCCCACTGCGCG
Organism: Avena eriantha; assembly: GCA_910589775.1. Lineage (NCBI taxonomy): Eukaryota > Viridiplantae > Streptophyta > Magnoliopsida > Poales > Poaceae > Avena > Avena eriantha. Next base: position 194,215,356 of record OU342741.1, on the reverse strand, counting down.
CTGTGTAGTTGGGCTAGCCCAGTAACGGTCCCGCGTGTGCCCACGAATTCAAATCTGGATTTTTCTTTATTTTCAAATCCCTATTCTATAGGTGACTTTAAAATTGAATTCTAGAAGATTTACTGAACCAAATTGTACGATTCCAATTTTGTTAGAAAGGAAATGAAAATCTCTAAACACTTCGATTGGATTCAACAGTTTGAATTTGTAGATCACCCGTAATAAAAATAACAAGGCAGAGACTTTTCCAACTTCAAACATTTTTCTAAAATCGACCATAAATGCTTTTGAGTTGATTCCAATTGTCAAAAATCACATTTTCCATGATCTATCTGAATAGGTAAAAATATTTAGTTTTACATGCAGTAGTCATGGGCTAATATTAAAAGAATGGCTATATAGTCATTTCTAGTCATTTTAATTATATTAAATAGCAATATTAAACTTTGTAATATAGGCCATCTACTTTAAATCACATTTCCAAGTATTAGAATATGTGGTGATGACATGTGTCAACATGATCCCATATTTTATAATTGGAGAATATTAAATCTTAAGTATTTTCAATGAGTAGAAATTGCATTTCGAAAATAAGATAATTAAGACTATGTCACTATTTCATGAGGTGATTGAGATGATGCTAGATCATCTAGTGTGAACCTTTGTGTGCTGAATAGAAGTAGCTAAGTATTGTTTGCTGATTGTGTACCTCGTATTTATTTATAGATGCTAGTATCAACCCATGCTATGAGGAGGAAGAATTCTACGAAGAAGAAGAAGAACACTTCGAAAACTGTACCAACCAAGGCAAGCTCAACTATGCAAGATCCACTATGCAAGCTAACCTATGCATGATACACTATGCATGCTATTGTGATGCAACCTTGATTATACCAATCCGAAGTTTACCTGCAAGCTTTACTTTATTTCCCCTTTACCAAAGTTTCCTAAATAGTTAATTATTGGTGATTAGCAGAAAAATAGGACAGATGCCATCAAGGGCATAGAACTAGGCTTAGGTAGTTACACTTGGTTAGCACCCCTCAATAATGACACCCTCATTGATAGTTGCTAGTGCTAAACTAATATTGAACACTTTAGATGGGAACATTTGGAGCAAATGATTATGAAAACCTTAGGATGATGAGTCATTCTATTGAATTTTATTGACATGGGTTATGACACACAATGACTTGAGAATGATGATGAATGAAACATGTGCCTGGACTCTGAATAAAAACTGATGGTTGGGTTCGGATGCGATACCATTCTAGCTTTACCGTACAACCATAATACCTGAATTGGGTAGGGCTTAACTAGAAGTTTATATGTCTTAGTATGGGTTCCCTCGCGGAAAAAGGGGTTAAGCTGAGGCTACCTCATCACGGTGAATGTCCACCTATGCAGCTCCCGAGATGGCGGATGGCCATGGCTGGGAGGCCAAGCTCATAGGGGATTGCCCATACTAGGGTGTGTAATTGAAAGGTTAGGATTGATTATCCGCATACCAAGTATGATGATTCAGGGCAATCCCTGACTGATGTATCGAATTTTTTGGTGAAAGTGTACCACCTATACAGAGTGTCAAACTATTCGAATAGCCACGTCTGCGGTCATGGACGGTTGGAGTGGCCATACTGTTCTGTTGTTAGATGTTTTCAAAATGACTTGTGACTTGAAATATGACTTTGACTTGACCACAACAGGGTTTTGGAAATGAAAACTAGGTTCCCACTTGAGTAATCTAGATAACTAAAATAGGTCTTTACTACTAAGCACTTCTGAAATAAAACTAGCTTATTGCAATTAAGCATAGAGATTAGAATTCCTACTAGAATTATCTTACTTCAATTAGTGATAGTTTGTGAGTACTTCAAAAGTACTCATGGCTTTGTCCCTGGCTATTCCCATGGCTAGACTATCAAGAGGACTATCCGGAGGATAGACATCAGGATGTCTATGATAACTAGGATCATCTTCCATCGCCAGAATTGCCTGTGACAATAAAGATGGAGTTGTTACTACATTTATTTCTGCTGCTTTGATGTGTATTAAGACTTGATCATGTGATCAACTATTTGTAAGACTATTATGGTTTGTAATGGATCAGGCACTGTGCTATCAATTCTGTTATGTCTCACAAAAATGGTATTCCTGGGATTGCAATGTACGTCATAACAGGCAATCCGGGTGTTCACATTAGGAATGTGTCAACATATAGCATATGTCGGCAAGAAAGTAAAAGCAAGAGAAACTTACTATTCATCCGCTGTTGATACGAGTCAGATCCGAGAACCAAACCCGGGTTTTTCCCTTGTGATCCTCCAGCTCTTTCCGGCCAAGTTAACCAGGATATCGGCCTCCTTGAGTCAGTCTTCATGTTTCTGTACTTGGCCAGTTAGACGATCTTTTTCTTCGGCGAATTCAGAGGAGACCCGCTCAAGTTCGACTTTGTGCCCTTTCTTCGTCTCCTCAATTTTAGCTTGAAGCTGAGATACCTCCTCCCGCTCCTTTATGAGCTGAAGTTGATGTTCCCCTGCTTGTTCCAGCATGTGGTTTGTCAGTTCCGGCATACTTATGCAATCTTGATGTTCTTCTTCAAGAGCTGTTTTCTCCACTGAGCCGAGATAAAAAATATAGATTCGAGTAAAATAGAATATGTACAAATCAAAGTACATAGGATAACATACCATCAAGGTTGGAGATCCACTTTAGGAGCTCTTTGATCTGTTTCTCTGTCCCGACTATGAATGTCGGCAAATGAGAGAAGCAAAAAATCAAAGCTAGATAGTTCGGGCATACTTTTGTTCTTCAGCTCAACCAGTAGTTGCTTGTGATTGTCCGAGATTTTTTTGTGTTCCAGGAGAAGCCTCCGATATGTCCAAGTTCAGGAGTTGGTGTAGCTCTGGCAAAAGAGAAATGTTAAGGGAATCATTTTAAATATTCGAGCTAAGTTATGGTAACTCAACCCGAATCTCAGGAAATAGAGAATCATTTTAAAGATTCGAGTTGAGTTAGGGTAACTCAACCCGAATCTCAGGAAATAGAGTTTCAAATTTAAAGATTCGAGCTGAGTTATGGTAACTCAACCTAAATCTTGGGAAATAGAGATTCAAATTTAAAGAATCGAGATGAGTTATGGTAACTCAACTCGAATCTCGGGAAATAGAGATTTGAAGCTAATAAACTACAGACTAAGAAAAAATATGATCTAAGAGCTTCTAGTCGAGTAAAAGCTTACTTCCCCAGAACCTCGGGGACTAGGATTATGTATATCTTACATGAGTTGAGGAGTTTACCTCAATATCTTTGTCGGCCTCGACGATAGAAGCTTTGGCTTGAAACATTCTCTAGGAAACGGTGTTCGGCCCTACCAATTGTTGTTTCAGGTCATCTCACCTAAGCCGGCATTTTTCCAATCCATGCAGTATTGCTTGAGGGATCCCAAGCTGTATCCGCTTAATGTTTGGGACAAAACAAAGTTGTTGCCAGTGGTATTGATTTTGGCGCTAACTCGGGCGGCATCCTTGCTCGTGTGCAATATGATTTGCTTGTCGTTATCCACCTTAGGGGAAATGGCAGGCTTCTTCAACATATCTGCAACCGAGGTTTGTTTGGACTTGGTCACTGGATTCTTTGGCTTTTGTTGCTTAGTTGAAGGAGCTTGGGCTTGAGGTTTCTTCGAAAAGGCTGGCAGCCGCTGTTTTGATGGTGAAGCTTCTTGTTGCTAAACTATTGGCTCTAGAAGCTATTGAGATTGCTGAATTTGTGGCTCTGGTTGGGTTTGCTCTAGAATTTCCGGAGTCTCAGTGTTCTCTGTACCAAAACCCACATTGTCGGTGCCGGAATCATCGTTTCAACTTGGGGCTGAGATATCCTCTCTTGTATCAGGCATGGCTTTTGATTTGGGGAGATAGGACCCTCCCAGTGTCGGCAGCGCAATTCCGCAGGAGCATATCGTCCGCCAAACCCAGAGGAATGTCCGCCCTAGCCGGACTCGGAATTCGAATGTCGGCATGATGAGGAGAAGGAGGCTGCTCTAGTTCCGAAGCAAAGCAAGTTGTGCTCTGGTTGGCATCCAGCGTAGCCCTATAGTAGAGCATGTCGTTAAAGCATTTCGAGTAATAGAAGAAAGAGAGAAATAAGAAATACAAAAGTAAAAATATATGTGGGCACAAAACATTACCCATCTATGGTCAACCTCGCCTTAGTCTTGCGGATCCCGACCTTGTGTTTTCCCCGCGGGCCTCATGGCCATGGAAGGAGCTTGTCTTTTGCCTCCATCTCGGACACCTATTGCTAGAGGTGCGACATCCGCCACTTGTTTCCCCGCATCAGCTGGGGCCGGTTCAGCGGATACATGAAGGAAATGGGCATAGGATCAAGTACCTCTAAATTTACACAATCATCATCATCATCCGGCCAATCTCTTATGGTATCTCGGATAGGGGCCTTACCCGGAGCTGGGCCAGCACCAGTATCAGCATAAATTCCTCGGCATCCGGATCCTAAGCATCTGAATCCTCACGGTCTTTGGCCCAAGCCTTGGCGGTGATCATTTCATCTTCCACAGATTGTCGGATAAAGCACTACATAATAAAAAAATGTAGATCGGGGTAAAATGGAGAAGTTATGTCGGCAGTAAAGTATGTCAGATATGAAACTATGTCGGTTACTTACCACTAGCGCAGGGAGATCTTGGTCATAGGGAGCTTTGCTCCACTACCATTCCTCGAGCATCTTGGTCTTGGCAATGGCCATAACCCTCTTAAGGACTGCAACTTTGCTCAATTCAACCGTCGATGCCAGAGTAGGATCATGTCAGCCACTCATCTAGCAGATCTTGTGTGGTCTTTGTTGAAGAGGACAAACTCGGCGACTGATGAATGTCGCCACAAGATCATGAGCTGACATACCATCTTGCATAAGCTTGAGGATGGCCAAATGTATTTGGTTGACCTCGACATTAACCTCTTTTGGGTCCATCTTCCAGTCGTGTTTTGTCCCGGGAATGCCCATGGCAAAATTCGGCTATCAGATCAAATCTACCCCGATCGTGTTATTCACATAGAAGAAAGACTTTTGCCATTTCTTTCAAGAGTCTAGACCGTGAATCTGAGGAAAGTGTGAGTTTCGCCGAGGTACAATAGTGGCAACCCCGCATTGGGTCATCGGTTTCGAGCCAGCAGGAAGATCCAGATCCGGGATAACCTGGGGCGGAAACTAGATATATTTGGCCCAAAGGTTGATTGACGGCCACAAGACGAGATAGCCCTCCGAGCAAGATACAAAAGTGGATAAGGCAGTAATGGCATTGGCCAGGAGATGATGGGGGTTGAAGACTAAAGATTTCTAGGAATTGTTTGGTGAAATCACTAATCGGGAGGCCAAACCCACGCTCAAAGTGGGAGAGGAAAACTATGTACTCACCCAGGTTAACGACCGGCATAATCTCGGGTCCGGGGAGCCGGGACTCAACCCATGGTGGAATCCACCCCATGCTTCAGAGCCATTCGAGCTCGTCGGAGGTCACATTGGAACCGTCCCACGAGGCTCGCTTTGAAAGGCATCCTCCTCCTCCTCAACATGCTCGATGGCGACCACGTTCTAAGGATCCATATCTTTAGCGGTGTAGTTTGTGGTGGCGCTATATATGACAATGCTTGGTTTGGAGTGAGGTCGGCCCATGGCACTCGCGGCGTTAGCAGCGGAGTGATCTTGCACCAGGACGGCAGCGGGGAAAAGGGTGTGACGATGGTGCAAGGAGGAGAGAAGCAGGGCGACAACATGATGAGAAGAATCGCAGCACAACAGCGGTGAGCAGATTGCAGTGGTAGCACCGTGGAGAAGAAGGGCAAAGGGGAAAGTGGAAACAAGGGTTTCTCTCGCCCCACTATTTAAAGTCCCAGTGCATCGTGGACCGTGGGATCCTTTGTGCCCACGATCATGGTAACTACGCGTTTATTATGCAAACGGCTCACCAGGTCGTGCCGCATGGTTGGTAACCACCTCGCGAGCCATAATTGACCCCGCAACATATGCGGTAAGTGAGGCGTCGTCGGGAAGATTTGATTGGTCACTGAAGGATTTGACCCCTCCTAGAGCTCACAGGTTGCAACAACATTGGCATGTGTCATTTACTGGTACAAAAAATGAGGCAACTCATCATGAGTACTTGACACGTAGGATAAGGATATAAGAAATGGGAAAATCCTGAGATAAAGTTGTAGGTCACAACGAAGCCGACATAGGAAGCAAGAGATAATATCTGAGCCGAGGTAAAGTTTGGCTCTAGCTAGGCAAACTTGGAAAGGACAAGTGAGTTGTCGATCTAGATGCCAAGATTCATTGAGAATTAGGTTAACCGACATACAAACATGTCAACTAAGGAAAGGTGTTCCAAATCAGTTAATGGAACCCGCCGTGGCCTTTCAGTTAACACTATAAGATCGTGATAGCTTCGGAGACTAATGTTGAGGGGATGACCCCTGTTAGGGTCAAGCTAGGTATAAATTAAGGTTGACCGAGATAAATTTGACCAACTTATGAAGGCCGGCATAGATAAGTTATGTCAGCATAACATGTTTGCTCCCTTACTACATGAACAAATCAGGTCAGGTTATCTCGGCTGGTACCAACGAACTGGCATAGGGTTGGCGTATGGCCCAAGGTTATATGCCGGCGCCAAGGTCAATGCTTTTGTCTATCCTAGGAATCTTGGGGTTGTCATACGGGCATGCCCTTGTATTAAGGAGGCGTGACCGTGGCTTACGATGTTCAGTCACATCGAGTATATTCAGGAGGAGACCATTGTCAGGCGTGGCAACGGTAAGCAGGGATGGGCATGTCAAGTCCCATCGAGGGTATCTAGGAGTGACCCCACGACAAGAGGAGCATCTGGGACCAGGGCAACGACTTTGTGCAACATCAGTACAGCATATTAGGTGCCACATGTGCCCTAACGTGTAACTAGGCACGCCTTTATAAGGTGCCCCAGGACCTCCTAGAGGAGGGTTGGTTCATTTGTTCCCCATCTCTCCCCCTTAGTAGGAAAAAGAGCAGTTAGCAGAGAGCTTCTTCCTCCTTGGAGCTTACAGCTCGAGGGTAAGATTGTAACACTTGAGATATATTGAGAGAATAGAGAGATAGATGCAGGAGTATTGGTTTTATCTCATTAGGAGATCCCTGAACCTGGGTACATCATGTGTGCTTGTGTGTGTTCTGTGTGCGGTCTCAACCACACCATCCCTCCCCGGATCCTTCGGCGTCCATTTGGCCCCAAGTTAAGCCATCCCATGGCGTCTGCCGTGATACCACCACGAAAATACTAGCTCCTCTCTGATATCGGCCGTGTCACTCGGGGGTCACCAATTCACTAATAAACAAGTTATTATCCGTGAGATCTCTAGATCATGTTACATGGGCCATTAAATTAGGTAATAAGCATTGGGCATATATAGATAATCATTCTCACAATATAATAATCATGACAATAATCACAAATGGATGGAAATAAAGGAAGCACATCACATCTCACCAATTCCCTATATCTCCCACGCCTATGGGGACTTACTCACACATGAGAGGAGAATAGATGAAAGACATAATCATATTACAAAAGGAAAGCATCTCAACGTTACCGTAGCACACCATAATGAAGTTGAAGAACAAATCAAATACAAACCAAAGTAGGAATATAGGTTAAAATCCCTAATCTTACGAGTATGAATCTCTCTCTCAGTACAAGTGGGGAATTATGGTGGAGTTGATGATCAAGAGGCTAGAGATCTTCGAAGAATGAGGTGAGGTTCTTCTTATTCTTTAGATCTGATCTCCTCCCTTCTGGGATGGTGTGATGTGGCCGTGTACGTTTTTGGCCTTCTTTGCCTTCATGAAATATGCTTGTATTGATATAATGAAGACGATTGCGTGTGGTACGGGCAAACGGTACGGGAGGCCTCCGGCCGTACTGCAGGTCGTTAAAGCCTTAGTAGGCCTCTAATAGAATTGTATTCAATTGGAGATTTGCTCATTTAGGTGTGATTAGCCCATAAATGCTCTCGGATCTTTCTAGAAGTGTTTAGTACCTGAAAGTCATCACAAAAGAACAGGATTTCGCTAACTTGGAATATTAGTGTTAGTTGAAAGGTCAAAATCAACAAAACCAATGGAAAATCCTTGATAAAAAGTGTCAAATTTTGGAGCTATCAATGAGCCTCTACATAACACATTGGGAATACCTGAACCCACCTTTATAGTCACCCTATTACGGTGTGACGTTTGATGTTATCAAAGTATTCTTCCGGTGTTAGTGATTAACATGATCTCATGGTCTAAGGATTACGATTACTTTGTATGATATGTTATAGCAATGTAAACATAACGAATTTGATTGTAGTGATATACTTTGGGTGAATGTTCATCATATCATTCCACTAATGTTGTGACCCCATTTATAACAACATCCAATGTTCATCATCAGGAAACCTTTGATCATCCGTTAATCAATGAGCTAGTTTAAATGAGAGACATAACTAGGTACTCTTATTTGTTTATTAAACACACATGTATTAATGTTTCCAATTAACACAATTATAGCATGAAAAATAAACATCTATTATAAACATGGAATAAGATAATAACCACTTTATTATTGCCTCTCTATCATATTCCCTTCACAAAGCATACTGGATAGTACCCCCAATGGCCCAATCGGAAGCAAACAAAGCCGATTCTGGAGGTGAGAAAATACACCCACCTATCCAATATAGGAAAGAACGCCCCAATCGGAGAAAATTGGGAAAAAGGATAATTCCACCAGTTCCGACACTTGCTTCCTTTGTTGGATGGGAGCTAGCTAGTGGTAGTTTCTAGTCGGTAGAATGGCATGGCCAGGGGAGATAAAATAGTACTACTACTTATTTTCTACAGTAAAAGTTTAAGAGGTGGTGGCAGGAACTATTTCCCACGTATGGTCCAAATTTTCAACCCTGAGCTTTCATGTGGTGGCCTACATATGTTTCAAGGGGGTGAGTTAAAGTGGGACCCACATCTAGATAAAAACTTGAACGAGCCAACCTCCTCCTTCCCTTCGTGCGAGTTATCCTGTGTTCCTCCCCCAGGACCAAGAAAATCACCCCTATTTGAATCAAATTGATCCCAGCTTATACTCTTGATTTGGCTCACAGAGCATTGAGGGAGGTGAAGGGCTGGCAGAGGAAAAGATGGTGGTAGTTGCAGCGTAGGGCACTAGCGCTCGATGCCTCAAAAACCTTTTGGTAATCGATAAAATCATAAGCTAGGACTTCAGACTAGAAATACACACACATACGGAATAATTTCCAATTACAGTTCTACTAACAAATGCCTATAATCATAAGGTAGCTCCATATTACAGTACTAAAACAATAGCGAACCAATCATGAGATAGCTCTACATATTATACAGAGATGTTAGGTGTACCCTAATAGTTTTCTAGCTGGGATAGTGGTCATGTGACTACCCAAACAACACCAAAAGTACACCCTAGATGATCAGCAACCCTGCGTCAACTCCATCTAGAGGCAGTGTACTCGATCCATAGCCTCCTAAAGGATCCATAACCTCATGTGTAGGCTCATGAATGAACGGGTCATCGTCATTACCATCAGAGTCCTATTCAGTTGTCTCTTTCTCCGGTTAGTACATTAAAATATACATTTATAAAGAAACATCTAAGACATACAACCTGCACATTTTTCATTCTAGAGATATACCTTGTCATGTGGCATAGCGGAAGTACCATAAATGAAACTCGTTTCATGCAGATTGTGCGTTTTCTCTTCTCCCCTTCTCCCAGTTGATCTAGATACCCAGGAGTTGCCTCTGTCAATTGATCTAGATGATCAACATATGCTTCCCCTACTTGATATTGATAATAAAGATGTGCTTCCCCAGGTTCATATAGTTCACCATTAAATACAGATGGCTCCAAAAATAGCCCTCTTCCACCACATTTAAACATTGTTTTTGGTCATGCAATTGACAAGAAACTCTCAATCCTTGTCACTAATGACTAATAATTGCAAAGATATGCAAAACCTTGCTTTGAATGGTGTTGTGAAGGAAATCACGCTTTTTAATGCGAAATTAGGAGTCATAATGAAGGTTTTTGAGGAAGTCCACACGACTAAGTAATTGGGGAGTCATTCCCTGGCATCTGCAAGCTTAACGACCACTAGTACAGGCAGGGTCTGCCCGTACCATCCGCTCGTACCATGTGACGATGGCTTCGTCTAGTCAAACCCTACAACTTTCATGAAGACGCCTATATATTTTGAGGCTCCAATCGCCGGCCAACGAGCTGCCATTCTCAGATTACATCACAACACCACCAAAGGAGATCCATGCCATTGTTCATCCATTGTTCATCACTTCCATCATCCATCCCCTCCATTAGCCATAGCCATTGCTTTGTACTTGATATCTCCTTGTGATTCCATGACCACTGTAAGAATATTTGATTTCAATCTAAGTATTTTTCCCAATGTTTTCTATCCTAGATCTATTTGTTATGAGTGAGTAGTCCTCACGGGCTGCGGGTTGGGGAGAAACCTTGTAGCAATTATGTGCATCTAATTCTTGGGAGTATTGTGTTTTGTTTGCAATAGATATTTGTATCTCTTATTTCTTTGTCTCTTGCCTCGATCTGTGGACCTATAGGTACCCAAGATCCCATAGATTGATAAAGGCTTGAGGTGAGATACTTGGCTAGCGGCAATCTCATAGGAACCCTAGTGATAGAAAGGGTAGTACGGTCTTTGTCTAGTAACCCATTTGGAATCACAACAACATCACCACTCAATGCTTTGATCTATGTTTTACACTTAATAACCATTTGTAGCCCGTTGCTTTGTGGTACACTCGGTTCGGTTAAAAGACTATTTCTATGCCCGCTACATCACGGGGGCTGTAGTATATTAGGATGTGTTCCCCACAAGAGATTATCCATATTCAATCATTACACATGACTATGCTTATTATTACCTTTTATCCCATATGATGTGCAGCTGCAGGTGGATCTTCAACCCTGTCCTATCTCCATCCATTGATTCAACCCATTATAAAAGTAAACTAGATTGGTCTGGTAAACTAAGGTAAAACAAAGAAACAAAGTCTTGTAGATGTGTCCTTTTTATTTCCTTTTAGAATTTCTTACCATGGTTCGATTAAACCTAGGTCTTCTAGGAAAAAAGTTATTATACTACATCCATGAATCCAGATCGAAGGTATCAACCCTTTTTCTAGCGCCGTTGCTAGGGAAGCAATTTCGCTATCCTGGTGAGGTCACTAGAGACCTTGCTTTTAGTTTTATTATTAGTGTGTAGTTTATTTCTTGTTATTAGTTTACTTTCTTGTTATCTATTTGAAAACCCAAAAAAATTAGTTACTTGTCATTTGTTTAATTTTCTTAAAATATCAAAAATATAAGAGCCATGGCTCAAAAGAGACTTGGGGAGTATGCTATTCCCACTGATGATTTTATCCGTGCACCTATCACTCAGCCCACTGTTGATACGGAAGCTTATGAAATAAAGCCTAACCTTTTAAGTTTGGTTTAACAAAACCAATTTGGGGGCTCATCTTCTAAGGATTCGGGTTTGCACTTAAACACTCTTACTAAAATTTGCGACATGATGCGTATTAAGGATGTAGATCCAAATGTTGTTAAATTAAGATTGTTTCCTTTCGCCCTTAGAGGAAAGGCTAAGGATTGGTTGCTAGCTCTACCAAAGGTCACTATTAAATCTTGGGAGGAATGTACTAATTTGTTTATGACTAAATTTCCCCCAGCTAAAACTATGCAGCTAAGATCCAACATTACAAGCGTTAGACAAGAAGACCGTGAGCCACTAGAGCTTGCGTGGTAAAGGATGAAAGAAGCCGTAATGAACTCTCCTACTCGCTGGATGGAAGAATGTCTTATATTACATTTATTTTATAATGGTCTTAACCTAATGTCTAAGTCTATGCTAAATACTGCAGCAGGAGGAACAATCATGGGAAAGCAAGTGAGTGTTGCAAAGAAATTGCTTGATGATATGCAAAATAATCATGCCCAATGCCATGTGGAGAGAACCTCAAAGAGAGTAAGTTCAATTACCAAGGTAAATAATGAAGACCTTACATCTAAGGTAGACGAGCTACCTAATATAGTTGAAGGGTAAAGAAGATACCCAAGTTAATTCTATCGGTACCGATATTAATGATGTCAATTTTATAGCTCGCACTTCTTTTAATCTTACATGGAAAAATCACAATTATGCTTATAATGTTCAAAAACATTATTCTAATCCTGCAGGAGCTCCTTACAACAATTATGATAATAATAATGGAGCAAATCATGACAATCTCTCATTTGAGCAAACTGTTAGAACTTTTATACAAGCTCAAACCGAGCAAAATAATATGCTTATTAAAATCACGGAGAACAATGAAGAGTATAGGAAAATTATCTAACCAAGCCGTTGCAATTATAATTGATGTGCATGCTCTACAAGAAAGGACAAAGACCGTGGAGGTTCAGTTGGGTAAGGTAGCTGATAGCCAAGCTCTCATACTAGAAAAGTTTGCTAGAAAGCCCGAGCCAAATCTGGTAGAGAAGACCTCAAAATGATGAGGGGGGTAACAAAGGAAGAAAATCCTGAAGAGCTGGATTATTACAACGTGCCAACACCGGAATATACCGTGGAAGATCTACTAAAGATTATCACCGTGATGAATTCCGGTATAGAACAAGGTAATGATGCTATGTACAACCAATTTATACAAGAAGTAGCATCTAAGGTACGAGATTTAGAGATGGAGTAGCTGATAAGCTTCCTACTAAGCTAGATGATATATTTGATCCCACTATTAAAGTTAAGGTGGGAGTTAATGAGATATCCGCACTTTGTGATCTTGGTGCAAGTGTCTCAACAATTTCCAAAAGCCTATTTGACAAATTAAACTTGAGGCCATTTGTAACTACTGAATTCAGACTCCATCTAGCGGATTCAACTTATAAATAGGCTGTGGGGATAAAAGAAAATATAGTTGTTGAAATTAAAGGTAGTCCCGCTCTTATTGATCTTGTTATTTTGGACATGCCTAAAGATCCCATAACACCTATAATTTTAGGTAGGCCATTCCTAAGAACTATCAAAGCTTTAATTAATTTACATGAGGGGAATGTGAGAATAGGGCTACCATCTAGAGATCCTTTTATAGACCACTTCCCTAGGAAGAATGAGCCCAAGACTAATGATGATGATGGTATAATTACTTTGAAAGCCAATTAGTTTGAAGTGGGCATTCCACTCATTAAACCTAAATGATTGCCATCATGGTCAAGCTAATTGACCTTAACTAGAAGCGCTTCATGGGAGGCAACCCATGTGAAATAAAGTTTTACTTTTGTGTTAGTTTTGTTATTTTTGTTTTTGTTTCATTTTTTCTAATAAGGAGTGTTCAAGAAGACCTTTGGAGAGAGGAGAAGAAATAAGGTAATCCTCGGTCTCTTATTTTACTAACACATGGCCTAAGAAGTATTGCTAATTTTTATGTAGTATATTTGCTGTTATTTTGTCCTTTGATAAGATGTGCAAAGACGCACAAAGCTACTAATAAAATTCTTTGAGTTTTGCATCTCACTTTCCATTTAACGACCAGTAGTACGGCCGGAAGGGCCTGTACCGTGTGCCGGTGCCACCTCGAGGCATTGGAAGATTGAATTTTTTTTTGCCATAGGAAACATTGCTCGTAACGACCACTAGTATGGTCGGACGTGCTCGTACAGTGTGCCCATACCGTACCCTCGAGCAAAACATCATATTTCAAGAAAAGGCACCGAATTAATAACGACCAGCAGTACAGACATGCACGACCGTACCGCGTGCCCGTACCGAGTGCATTGCCGGAAGGGAGTCATCACCCACAAGGTATATCACCCGGTACATGCGGGCTCTGGCCGTACCACCACCCATACCATGTACGCGGCCGCCATAAACACTACGAGGAGGTAACCTAAAAAATCCAAAACAAATCTTTATCTTTCTTCTTCCCAAACCACCTCCATTGGATCTTTAAATTTACTCAACCTTTCTTCAATTCCTTGCACTCAATCAATCTAAGGTATGATTCTCCTCCGATCTTCAACTTATTTGTGCCAAAGCTTCACTCAATCTTTCATCATTGTCAATCTAGACTTAGGTCTTGTTCTTGATATAATCTTGATATTGAGCATGCTTAGTGTTGTTTTAGAGGAGTTTCTTTTGTAACTAGTGTAGTGGATCGTTTATGCTTCTATGGGATTAAAATCTTTAATTAGCAATCTTTATTTATTTTATTTTATTTTACTTTAGATGAACACGAGGAGTCATACACGTGTGATGGCTGCGAAACCTTCCGCACCACCCGTTGATATGTTGACCCCCGAGTCACTTGGTATTGAGTTCACCGAGGAGTTTCAGCCAAACCGTTTCAACTGTCTCAAGCTCCGAGAAATCAAGTCCACCAAGTGGGTGACTCCCTATATCCTGAACCAACTTAGCATTCATACTAATTTCGATTTCCTTTACAACAATGTTGGTTTGTATGACTTTGTCCTTCAGGATGTCGCCATGTACCGCCACTTGACACTTGAGTTCCTCAGCACTTTGACGCATACGGTGGGCTCTCACTATTGTTCTAAGGATCAAAGGCCTGGAATTGATCGCATCAACTTTTTTATTATGAACTGTGAGTACTCCTTCATGCTCAACCAAAGGGATCAATGTTTTGGGTTTGCCAACAACACCACATTGGCAGTACTTTAATTTGATAAGAATCCATGGAAACACACCCAAGGGGAACCAAATTGATCATCATGCTATTCATTATTTGTTTTATGTTATTGCTAACACCTTGCAGGCACGTGGTGAGTTTACTAGAGTTAATGAGGAGTACATGATGATCCTCGCAAAGGCTGCTATTATTAATTGTAACTTAATGCCAAATTTGGGTGCTCTTCTTGTGATTTACCTTAAGCATCAGGCTCTTAAATCTCGAGGACCCATATGTGGAGGAGTAGTTGTAACCGTTCTTGCATGCGCACTTCACATCAACCTAGGTAACATCCAACCGTTGACTGGAAGTTACCATCTCGGTCTTTCTACTCTAAGTGCGTGTGGTATGTTTCCTAGAACTGATGGTAGATACTTCCTTTATATACCTAGAGCGGATCACTTGATCCTAGATCCTTTACCTAAAGGTTTATTCTCTATAGAGGATGGACGCTTGCGTTTTGACGCGTAGGATGACGAAAATCTACCCCATCAAGAAATACATGTGGGAGGAGGAGAAGATGAAGAAGTAGAACAAGAGGGACCCGAACAAGTTGTGCAGCCACCAAACTACTACACCATATATGAAGATATCTATGTGCTCGAACGGAATATTCAAAACATGAACAAACTCCCCATCAACCTTTGAGATGCTTCTGCAAACCACGCCACCAGTTCCATGATTGGAGCAGCCAATGGAACATGGGAGATTATCCACCGCCACCATAATGAGCAACAAAAGGGCTTGCAAAATCCTAAGCTTGAGGATGTGTTCCCCCATCAAATTTATTTGTGTAATAATGAGGTTCTACTCCAGCTCCTTGGGAGATTTGTAACACTCTTGTTGGCTTGTTCCAACACTTTGCTTTTTTCATTTGCTTTTTAGTTTGCTTTTGTTTGTTTGTTTTTCTTTTCTTAGTTCCTTGCTTGGTCGCAAGTTCTTTTCTATTCTTCAATCCCTTTCCTCAAAGATACAAAAAGATTTTCCGTTTTTCCTTTTTTTTGTAAATGTGGATTTGCACTTTGCCTCTTTGCTTTAATATTATAATGAGAGTAACCGTGTTTGAGTTTTTAATGAACACATCCCTATAAGGAAGAGGATCATGAAGTCACTTATGAGAGGTATGTCCTATGTCTCCCACTTTTGAAGTTTGAGTTGTTTATCCTAGTTGGTCGTTTTGCTAAGATGCCATGCTAGTGGGAGTATTTTAATATGGTTAGAGTAGAGCGTTTTATTAGTATGATGATTAGTTGTTGAAGCTTTTGCTCTAGTTCTTTTAGCGAACCGAGTCTTGCCTTGGAAATAATATTATCAAACAAGTACAATAAGAAAAAGTCTAATTTTTTTGACTTGTTTGATGAATTTGTCTTGGTAGTATACCCTTGAAGATACTTAACCCCATAGATATTTTGACAGTCTTGACGACACTCATGAAAGGAGTTGTTTGATTGAAATAAAGTCTAGTGGTAATTGTGATGCATGCCAAAGCTAACCTTGTGGATCAAACCGTGGTACTAGCATATCAAAAAATAGAAAGAAAAAGTTCTATGTTTCTCATGCATGCTTTTGGGATGCAAACAACTCCGCTAGCTTTTGAACGATCTATGGTATAACCCCAGATTTTGGCTATGAGTTGATGATATGAGTGGCATACGTGTCAATATATGAGCAAAAGTATTGGTACTCTCAAAGGTTGTGCAAGAACTTGTAAAAGAAACAACCAATGATCCTTAAAAGAGGAAGAAAAAAGAGATATGTATGAAGATCTAAACAAGTCCTTGGCATGGTCTCGTCACTACTTTATGAATTTTCTTGAAATACAATGATTGGATTAGAAGTGTTTTTGATAGACTTGATATATTGATGTGGGTGTAAAGCAGACACTTCACTGTTATGCTAGTTAGGACATGAAACTCTCTTACTAAATTATGCTATTTAAACATCCTAGTGTTCCTTGGCAAGCAGAGAGTTAACTAGAAGAATTTGACTGATTTCTACACTTCTAGTTATTTATAGTTATATGAAACTTTACTTTGATTGTCTTGACTTACATAGTACTCTTGTCATCTCTCTAACTTCGATAAACCTCGCAAATGAATGAAGTGCTGAGCGCATATGACTACCAACCGTAAGTGAATTCTTATTCTCGTTGTTTCAAGTTTAAACGCTGAATTCCTTATAGTTATTTTCTTTCTTCTTGCTCGAGGGAGATCAAGTTTTGAGCTTTGGGGAGGTTGATGGCTCCAAAATAGCCATCTTCCACCACATTTTAACATTGTTTTGGGTCAAGCAATTGACAATAAACTCTCAATCCTTGGCACTAATGACTAATAATTGCAAAGATATGAAAAACCTTGCTTTGAAATGTGTTGTGCAGGAAATCATGCTTTTTAATGTGAAATCAGGAGTCATAATGAAGGTTTTTGAGGAAGTCCACACAGACAATTAATTGGGGAGGAGTCATTCCTTGGCGTCTGCAAGCTTAATGACCACTAGTACGGGCAAGGCCCGCCTGTACCGTTCGCCCGTACCATGTGGTGATGGCTTCGTCTCGTCAAACGCTACAACTTTCGTGAATACGCTTATATATTTTGAGGCTCCAGCCATCGGCCAGAGAGCCGCCATTCTCAGATTACATCAAAACACGACCAAAGGAGATCCATGCCATTGTTCATCCATTGTTCATCACTTCCATCATCCATCCCCTCCATTATCCATAGCCATTGCTTTGTACTTTAGATCTCCCGTGATTCAGTGACCATGGTAAGAATATTTGATTTCAATCTAAGTATTTTGCACAATATTTTCTATCTTAGATCTATTTGTCATGAGTGATTAGTCCTCACAGGCTGCGGGTTGGGAAGAAACCTCGCAGCAATTATGTGCATCAAATTCATGGGATTATTGTGTTTTGTTTGCAATAGAGATTTGTATATTTTGTTTCTTTTTCTCTTGCCTCGATCTGTGTACTTGTACATACCCAAGATCCCATAGATTGATAAAGGATTGATGTGAGATACTTGGCTAGCGGAGATCTCATGGAAACCCCAGTGACAGAAAGGGTAGTACGATCTTTGTTGAGCTACCCATTCGGGATCACAACAACCTCACCACTCAATGCTTTGATCTGTATTTTACACTTAATAATCGTCTGTAGCCCGTTGCTTCATGGTGCACTGGGTTGGATTAAAATACTATTGCTATGCCCGCTGCATCACGAGGGCTCTAGTAGATTAGGATGTGTTTCCCACAACAGATTATCCCTATTCAATCATTATACATGACTATGCTTATTATTATCTTTGATCCCATATGATGTGCAGCTGCGGGTGGATCTTCAACCCTGGCCTATCTCCATCCATTGATTCAACCCATTATAAAACTGAACTAGATTGGTCTAGTAAACTAAGGTAAAACAAAGAAACAAAGACTTGTAGACGTGTCCTTTTTATTTCCTTTTAGTATTGCTTTCCAAGGTTCGATTAAACCTAGGTCTTCTAGGGAAAACTCTATTAGACTACATCCATGAATCCCGATCGAAGGTATCAAATACCCATCTAACATATATGTGTAGCATTTCAAAATTAAATAAATGGTCTTTCTCTATACTTTGAGGAAGCACCCTATGATTCACACACATGTGGCAGGCACAATGCACTTTTGAGTTATCACAATGAGCTCGAACAAAATCCATAAATCATAGAACACCATAGATTTGTTTAGCATTCCTTCATGGAGTAACCTATACCCAAAATCCATCCATCTGTTTAAATATGACATACATGATTGGATCTTATCAATAGAAAAGCAGGAAACATATATGGAGTACAAGAACTATATATGCCTATGCATTTCATTAACATCAAAACTCTGTGAAGGTATTTCAGAAAACAGATTGAGCACAAAATCAACTATGCCCGTGCAGATTGAGCACAAATTAAACTATGTATTTGAGGAGGCATATCGGGTGATAGGGCAATAAAATTCCAACTAGATCGAACTAGATATAGAAGGACTACCTTGGGATCGACTTTACCACTAGTGTGTCTCGAGAAGACTGGCGGGTAGGGAAAGCTTCTTGACGCACATGGTGGCGATGAGGAGCGGTGATGAGTGCGTCTGTTTTGCCGGGCAAGGGGGTGAGGGTCTGGGCGACGGAGGGTGGATGTTATTACACATCACGAAGGGGTGGGGAGTGATAACTTTGGAAATTATGACTTACCCTAATTTTGGGCACCAACATATACATGGCCCACCTATCAATGACCATAGTTCAAAATGGACCCATTTTCACTAAACAGAGATAAACTAGTTAAAGTGGCGAATCATCATGGAAACTTGAAAATTCATTACACTCGTGCATTTTTTGTTAAATATAATTTCTTACTTTGTGGGAAATTTGGGAAGGTGGTATTTTGAGCCATATTCTGTGTAGTTGCTTCATAGCAAAAGCCATTGTTGTCATTTGAAAAGTTCAAAATAACTTCAATTTTGGAAGCTCCTTTGTAAATAATGTTTGAAATGCCAATATGCACAAACCTACCTAATATAGGCATGTTACCATAAACTATGTCAAACATATGTCCATGGCCTTGGTCTCATTTGAAATCCATGAAATCATACATCGTACACCACATTGTGAAGCATTTTTATCCAAAAGTTGTCAAAATACAAGTTTATATTTTACCATGGAAACTAATGCACATAGCATGACACTTTGCAAACGAATGGCTTTATTTCAACTTATATTTAATTTTGTCCCTATTTTTCTCAAAAGGGGCCAAATCTGGCTACATTAGCTTTCAGATTGAGATGTTGATGCATGCAAAATGCTTACATCAACTTTGTAGTTTATTGATGCCTATTCCCACATATTTGCAACATATATAATGTTATATCCATTTTTATATTGATTTTTTGGGATTTACCAATGATCCCCTTTATTCTGGTTATAACTCTACAGGACAGGGAAACCCTATTTTGTGTATTTTTATCTTTCAGGGACCTAAATGAAGTCAAATGGAGCCATGATTGTAGGAAAGTCAATATTTCATAAAGAGGAAGGACCTGGAGCACTTGAACCTCACTAGAAGGGCAAGGAATCCCAGAATATATATGGTGGCGCGGCCCAACGAATACCATTATAATTATAATGATCATCTTTATATAACAAACTTTACAAACTTTCATGCGTTAAATGGCTACAATGTTAAAATTTCTTCTAGTGCTTGCAACTACTATGTAAGAGGAGGTGATAAGTACCCTATTTATGTCACAAATAATTATATGTTTCATTCAGCTAATGAAAATATGCAATTACATGTCTCTATTTACTATGGTTTTGTCATATATAAAATCCTAATGCAAAGGAAGACTTCGTTGCTATTGGGTTTATACTTTGTATTTCTCTCTACGATGTTTCAACTTGACTATAATTTTGATTGGTATGAGCACACCATAAGAACTAGGTATAATGTATGAAAAACTTTCAAAGGAAGAAGGAGAAAGCACCAAGGTACAAGATACCACTTGATCTCCACCAATCTTAAACAAGTAAGTAAAGTCTAGCTATATGGCTATAAAGAAAGAACTTTTTGGGAGGTAACCTATTTATTTATTTTTGTGCACCCTTGTTTTAGTAAAATGAGTCTCTTTTAAGTTTATTCTATATAGTTTTTAATAAAGTACCAATTTGAAACCGTTTGGATGATATAAAGTTGATAAAACATATGGAGTAGCAAATTCATGCACCAACATTGTATAGTAGAAAAATTCTATGATTTTTTTTGTAATTCCGATTGCACTCATATTTACACTGAAGTTGCTTCTGATGGGTTCGTAGCATGGAAAACAAAAAATTTCTACCGCAAGAACGAACAAAACTCAGATCTAATCTAGATAAAAGCCAAGATCTAATCTATTAGACATGTGCAACGAGATAGATCTGTACTAACCCTTGTAGATCCGAAAGCGTTACGAGATTAGATCTCATGGTTGATGTAGTCGATCACTTGCCGATCTCAAGATCGTGTGGACGATCCTTCCGGCGCCGCGTTCCGGCAGCGCTTCCGCAGTCGGTCACACGTGCGGAGTCGAAGCAGACCTTCCTCTCCTCGTTCTAGCGAGCAGTGGAGGTAGTAGATCTTCTCCACGGAATCACAACAGCACGACGGCGTGGTGGTGGTGGTGGAGTAGAGAATTCTGCAGGGCTTCGCCTAAGCCTGAGCAGAAGAAAGGAGGAGGAGAGAGGCGGCGGAGATTTGGAGTTATTAAGGAGGGTTTGGAGGTGGCGCCCCACCCCTCTATTTAAAGGGGGGAGGCGCCATGGGAGGGGGAGTCCTAGTAGGACTCCCCTCCCTCCTATGGCCGGCGGATTGGGGAGGGGGGGAGGAGTCCTCCTCCCCCATGACTCCTTGTCGTGCCCCACAAGGACTCCTTGATCCCTTTCTTGGTTTTCAAGCAAACTCCAAGAAACCTTCCAGAACCTTCCGGAACATTCCGAAACCTTCTAGAATCCTCATACAAATACTCCGGAACATTTCCTAACTCAGAAAATGATCCCCAATATATGAATCTTATTCTCCGGACAATTACGGATCTCCTCGTGATGTCCCGGATCCAATCCGAGACTCCGAACAACATTCGGTCTCCAACACACATTCCATATCTACTTAAAACAACTTCGAACCTTAAGTGTGTCACCCTATGGTTCGTGAATATGTAGACATGACAGAGACACATCTCCTATCAATAACCATCAGCGGGACCTGGAGATCCATAATGGCTCCCACATACTCAACGATGACTTCGTGATCGATAGAACCATTTACATACGAAACCAATTCCCTTTGTCACGCGATACTATACTTATCCGAGGTTTGATCGTCGGTATCTCCATACCTAGTTCTACCTCGTTACTGACAAGTACTCTTTACTCGTTCCGTGATATGTCATCCCTTGTGACCCATTCACATGCTTGCAAGCTACCTAGATGACATTCCACCGAGAGGGCCCAGAGCATATCTATCCGTCATATGGATGCACAAATCCCAATCTTGGTCCATGCGCTTCAACACATACTTTCAGAATACCCAATGACACCTTTATGACCATCCCGTTATGAAGCGGTGTTTGATGTCATCAAAGTACCCATCCGGTGATGGTGATTAACATAACCTCATGGTCGAAGGATTAGGTTACTATGTATTTTAAAGCTTATAGCAAACGAACTTAATGACTTGATCTTATGCTATGCTTACTACGGGTGTGTGTCCATCACATCATTCTCCTAATGATATGATCTTGTTATTAACGACATCCAATGTCCATGCTCAGGAAACCATGATCATCCATTAATCAACAAGCTAGTTTAACAAGAGGCTTACTAGGGACTCTTTTATGTTTACAAAACACACAAGTATTAATGTTTCCGGTTAATACAATTATAGCATGGGATGTAAACATTTATCATAAACATAAAGATATAATAATAACCACTTTATTATTGCCTCTTGGGTATATCTCCAACAGTCTCCCACTTGCACTAGAGTCAATAATCTAGTTAA
Source organism: Avena eriantha (assembly GCA_910589775.1). Lineage (NCBI taxonomy): Eukaryota > Viridiplantae > Streptophyta > Magnoliopsida > Poales > Poaceae > Avena > Avena eriantha. The sequence goes on along the minus strand of OU342741.1, from coordinate 194,192,950 downwards.
AAAACTTGTGCATTCAACACCTATGGCTTTCTGGTGTTGTATAGACACTATTGCTAGCGGTAAACATAATCTTGGGATCTGACACTTCCAGGTCCGTGTGTATTTGCATGTCCTTGCGTCTCTACGCATTACTCATTCTCCAATGAGATGGCATTGTATAAATTTGCTCCTTTGGTGAGACCTTTAGTTCCTTGGGATTAAATCATGTTGATACAATTGTCGTACAATGTATCTTCATAGTATTATCCCGCTATGAACCACGCCTAGTTTGATAACAACCTACTTAACACAAATGCCCTCCTTTGCTGCTACTATAGCAGTTATATACTTGGCCTTTTGTTGTAGTATCCGTCACAATATCTCAACTTTGGAACTCATCCAAATCCATCATGGAACATCCTTTCCATTATATTGTGCCACCCATAGTCTAAATTGAGATAAATTTAATTTGTATCTTGTGACAAAACTAGTATCAATGTAACACTTTACAACGAACTACCTTTAACTATTTGTCACTTATACACGATATATTCTTAGTTCTTCCAAAGCTCATAAGAATATCTTTACTATTGTCCAATGATCATCTTATGAATCATTCTGGTATATGCTCATAACATTTAGAGCATAGGACATATCTGGATGTGTACATCTCAAAGAATGATTGATCAAAATATTCTTGTGATTTCACCAAGTATCAAAACACTTGAATCTCGTGTCAACACACTTGAATTTTGATTTAGTCCTTTCCGTGCGTCAAGAACCTTTCTTGTTGTTTCCATATTGAACTCATTCAACATCTCATCTACATTTGGCAAAACCATATTAGCGCCTCAATCTATTCATATAGACATTGATGCCTAATTCTTGGGTTATGCCTAAGTCTTTCATCGAAATGAAATTCTTAACCTGTGTCAATAAAAGATACATCATTTCTAATCAACAATATGTCTTTCACATAATGTATTAGAAATATGCCTTAGCGCTCCCACTTAATTTCTTGCAAATGCAAGCATCTTCATCATCTTCGATGAATTTAAACTCTTTTAACAGTTTCATCATGGTGAAGATTCCAACTCCGCTATGCTTACTTCAACCATTGAAGTTTGGCATACTCTTTTAGCATCCTTTGAATCAACAAAACCCTTTGGATCGTGCCATGTACACGTCCTAGGTAACCATTCTATTAGAAGAACTTGTTTTGTTTGTTCAACTACCATATACCAAAATATATGTAGTGGTTGCTACATTAATCCGTCCAGACTAAATATCGCTATGAAAGATCAAATCTTATCATAGTCAATTCCTTGAACATTATCGTAAACTCTTTCCGACATGTCGACTATTTCATAGATTTGAAACATCCATGTCTATTTCTTTATAGATCCAAACACGACCGATAGGCTTCACGCCTTTCCGGAGGGTCTTCAAAGTTCAGAAACTTGATTTCTTGTGTATGGATGCTATCACGGATTCCATGACTTCTAGTCATTTTATGGAGTCAGAGCCCATCATCGCTTCTTTGCATGTAGTCGGTTCATCATTGTCAAAACAATAACGACTTGCTTATCAAATCTTACTATTTGATTCTGACCGACCCACACGGTTCTATAGGAACTCTAATCTCCGAGATCACACCTTTTGTAATCACGAGAGCCATGAGCATTGTGGCCGCCACCGGGACACTTTCCGGCGCTGCGCTACTTAGCACATATAGCTAAGGTTCAACAACCTTATCAAAGTTCTATTGTCCTCCCACTTAATTTCTCACGAAAAAATCCTTCTCAAGAAACTTGACGTTTGAAGTAACAGACTCTTTTGTCCTCGGTGTTATGGAGAAATTCCCAACAAATTCTTTGGGATAACCTACAAAGACGTGTTTATCGGACTTTGGTTGTAAACATTTTACTTATGCATAACATACCAAAATTTAAGAAAAGACAATTCGGGTTTAATCCCAAACCATAACTCATATGGTGTCATTTCAATGGATCACGATGGTGCTCTTTTTAGTGTAAAAGCGGTAGTCTCTAAAGCTTCAATCTTTAAAACATAATGGCAGTTTTATAAATGACATCCTTGATCTTACCATCTCAAACATGGTTTGATTTCATCTCTCGAATATGCCATACTCCTATGGTTTATCGGGAAACACAAATCATGCAACAATTTCTCAAGTCTTAGGTGTTTTTGCTAAACATGTAACTCAAATATCTTCCTTTATGATCGAATCATAAACTCTTTATTTTCTTGTTACAATGATTTTCCACTTCATCTTGAAAGTCTTTGAACAACTTTCAAATGTTTCATACTTCTTCCTTATTGAGTAAGTACAAACATATACTCACTCAAATCTTCGGAGAAAGCATATGAAGTTGGAATCCATCGCCCATGACTACACATAGTGGACTATATACATCAATATGTACAAATTCCAATCAGTTAGTCGTCCGTTCCTCTTTTGGCCTACGAACGGAGTTTTAATTATCTCCAGGAAAGTATCACAAGCGTCATTTGATCCAAATCAAAGACTCCAATAAATCCATCAACATGGAGTTTCTTCATGTATCCCTTTCAATATAATTTAAACGGCGATGTCACTTTGCAAGTGATCTTTCAATCATTTGTCTTGCGACATTTTAGCAATAGTGTTTATGGATGTGATTTCTCCCACCAGACTTGTAAAAGTTCATCCATCCTTTATGGAATACGGTAATTATTTGAACAACCATTGTTCTCGTAATACCGGAACAAAATAACAAATCTTGAAGGCTAGGTTTGATGTCAACGAAAAACACAATAACACTTTTTTTCGATGAACATCATCACTTATTATCTTGCTAGTTAGTTAGGCCATTGTAGTTCATGAATTACGTTGTCCTGTATGACATAGCATACCAACCAATTCGGTATCCAATACCGGAGAACCACATTGTTTAACAAGCAAGGAATACAACCATAACATGTATATCTTCTATATGCCTAAGTTGGACATCTCCACTCTTTTCTCTTCTGCCAAATATTTTATAGATTCTCTTTCAGCAATTTCTTTTCTTTTAAAAGAATCTATCAACATCAATAGCGGTGTCATCAACATGACACATGGTACAAAGCGTATATAGTCAACTACTAATACCTTTGGACTTGCACTTTGAGGTGGATCACCATCATCAAATGTTTGGTGTTCTTTTAAAAAATCCATTCTTTAGTAATCTTTTAGTGTAGTAAACATTTTACTTACATCTTCTATTCATCCTTATCATGACAACTTTCATGATCAAGCTGCTATAGCTTATAAAGGTGAATTGTGAGTATAATGTTTCTTTTTCAAAACCTTTTGGAGGATTAGGACGACTAGCGTCTCCAACCTTCACAAATTCTCATCAAATATGAGGACGTATACTCTATCATGTTGTAACCAACACATTGTTTTAGATATCGCAATACCTTTCACATATGATGGTTTCTGAAACATTGCTTTCAGCTCTTAGATAAACTTGATATTAAAAACAATCTTTTGAGTATCAAGAATCATGGAGGCAAACATGATACACTAGATACTAACACTGGAATTGTTACTCTTGATTTAATACTATTTATTAAACTTCATGGAGTAAATAGAGTTTGCTGAAAGTTTGCAATAGGACTTATAAACTTTAAATTGACATTCAAAACAATACGATACCAGTTCGTAAACTAAATATCCAGAATTTCTATAGTTCCACTATCTCAACTATAACTAAGCGTAAGGTGGTGAACGGATGCCAATGACTACAACAAACTATGCAAATTCACTTTGATTGTGTTTATGATAAATTGAGTTCGACTAATCCAAATTATAAATGAACTCCCACTCAAAACAACATCCCTCGAGTTGTTTTAGTGATTACACGAACCAAATCCACTACACCAAGTCCGATCATCACGTGAGATGATGTAGCTTTAAAGGCGAACAATCAACATGTTCATCATATCATCCATATGACTCATGCTTTACCTTTCGGTATTCCGTGTTCCGAGACCATGTCTGTACATGCTAGGCGCGTCAAGGTTAACCTTAGTTTCCGCATGTGCAAATCTGGCTTGCACCTGTTGTATGCACACGTAGAGTCTATCACACCCGATCATCATGAGATGCTTCGAAACGACGAGTCTTAGCAACGGTACCAACTAAGGACGAACACTTTATTACTTGATATTTAGTGAGAGGGATCATCTTATAATGCTACCGTCGCGATCTAAGCAATACAAGATGCATAAACGATTAACATCACAGGCAATTCATAATATGTGTGATATGATATGGCCCTTTCTTCTTGCGCCTTTGATCTCCATCTCCAAAGCACGAACATGATCTCCATCATCACCAGCATTGCGTCAAGGTTAGTGGCGCCGCTTCATGGTTGTCCATCATCACTAGTAACTATTACAACTACTTGGAATAAAGCTATTACAAGATGAATAGACACGCAGGTCTTAACAGAATTAAAAGACAACCATTAGGCTCCTGCCGGTTACCATATTACAACAAGGATCATTGCATACATCAAATATAATCATAATCACATGATGGCCATATCACATCACAAAACCCCTGCAAAAACAAGTTAGACGCCACTAATTTTCTTTGCATGTTTTACGTGGTTTGGGGCTTTCGCATAAGACCAATCTTACCTACGAACAAGGACCACAACGTTGATACAAGTGTTGTCAGATGCTCATTGTAAATTGAATCTTAACTATGGTGGGAGAGACAGACACCCGCAAAGCCACTTGTGCAAAGCAAGTTGCACGTCAAGCGTGGAGCAAGTCTCATGTGCGATGACATGTAATGTTAGCCCGAGCCGCTTCATCCCACCATGCCACAAGATGCAAAGTACACGCTAAGACACCGACAACAAAAGCATCAACGCCCACAAAAACATTGTGTTCTACTCGTGTAACAGATCTACGCATAGATACGGCTCTGATACCACTGATGGGTTCGTAGCATGGAAAACAAAAAATTTCTACCGCAAGAACGAACAAAACCCAGATCTAATCTAGATAAAAGCCAAGATCTCATCTATTAGACATGTGCAACGAGATAGATAGGAACTAACCCTCGTAGATCCAAAAAGCATTAACGAGATTAGATCTCGTGGTTGATGTAGTCGATCACTTGCCGATCTCAAGATCGTGTGGACGATCCTTCCGGCGTCGCGTTCCGGCAGCACTTCCGCAGTCGGTCAAGTGGATGATCCTTCCGGCGCCGCGTTCGGGCAGTGCTTCCGCAGTCGGTCACACGTGCGGAGTCGAAGCGGACCTTCCTCTCCTCGTTCCAGCGAGCAGCGGAGGTAGTGAATCTTCTCCACGGAATCACAGCAGCACAACGGCGTGGTGGTGGTGGTGGAGTAGAGAATTCTGCAGGGCTTCGCCTATGCCTGTGCAGAAGAAAGGAGGAGGAGAGAGGCCGCGGAGATTGGGTGTTGTAGAGTAGGGGCAAGAGGTGGCGCCTCCCCCTTCTATTTAAAGGAGGGAGGGCGCCTGGGGAGGGGGAATCCTAGTAGGACTCCCCACCTCCTTGGGCCGGCGGATTGGGGAGGGGGAAGGAGTCCTCCTCCCCCACGACTCCTTGTCTTGACCCACCAGGATTCCTTGATCCCTTCCTTGGTTTTCAAGCAAACTCCAAAAAACCTTCCAGAACCTTCCGGAACATTCCGAAACCTTCTAGAATCCTCATACAAATACTCCGGATCATTTCCTAACTCAGAAAATGATCCCCAATATATGAATCTTATTCTCCGGACAATTCCGGATCTCCTCGTGATGTCCCGGATCCATTCCGAGACTCCGAACAGCATTCGGTCTCCAACACACATTCCATATCTACTTAAAACAACTTCGAACCTTAAGTGTGTCACCCTACGGTTCGTGAATATGCAGACATGACAGAGACACATCTCCTATCAATAACCATTAGCGGGACCTGGAGATCCATAATGGCTCCCACATACTCAACGATGACTTCGTGATCGATTGAACCATTTACATACGAAACCAATTCCCTTTGTCACGCGATACTATACTTATCCGAGGTTTGATCGTCGGTATCTCCATACCTAGTTCTACCTCGTTACTGATAAGTACTCTTTACTCGTTCCGTGATATGTCATCCCTTGTGACCCAGTCACATGCTTGCAAGCTAACTAGACGACATTTCACCGAGAGGGCCCAGAGCATATCTATCCGTCATATGTATGGACAAATCCCAATCTTGGTCCATGCGCTTCAACACATACTTTCAGAATACCCAATGACACCTTTATGACCACCCAGTTATGAAGCGGTGTTTGATGTCATCAAAGTACCCATCCGGTGATGGTGATTAACACAACCTCATGGTTGAAGGATTAGGTTACTATGTATTTAAAAGCTTATGGAAATATGAACTTAATGACTTGATCTTATGCTACGCTTACTATGGGTGTGTGTCCATCACATCATTCTCCTAATGATATGATCTCGTTATTAACGACATCCAATGTCCATGATCAGGAAACCATGATCATCCATTAATCAACAAGCTAGTTTAACAAGAGGCTTACTAGGGACTTTTTTATGTTTACAAAACACACAAGTATTAATGTTTCCGGTTAATACAATTATAGCATGGGATGTAAACATTTATCATAAACATAAAGATATAATAATAACCATTTTATTATTGCCTCTTGGGCATATCTCCAACACTCCATCCCTAGATCGGGAGGGATCTGAAGCTCTTCCTGGAACCCTGTCAGAGGGGAGAGATCATCCTGGAGGCCTTCTGCATCACCATGTCTGCCTCCGGTGTGATGCGTGAGTAGTTCATCCCTGGACTACGGGTACATGTAGTAGCTAGATGGTTGGTTCTCCTCCTTTGTGCTATCATGTTTAGATCTTGTGAGCTCCGTTCATGATCAAGATCATCTGATGGTAATCTTACATGTTGTGTTTGTGGGTATTCAATAGATATTGAGATGCTATTTCAATTGATTATTGATTCTATCATGTGTATGTTATTTGTGATCTTGCATTCTTTCCGTTGTTTGTAACTATCTTGGCCAAGTAGATGCTTGCAACTCCAAGAGGGAGTATTTATGATCGATAGTGGGTTCATGCCTCTAGTAATCTAGAGAAGTGACAGAAATCTCTAAGGTTGTAGATGTGTTGTTGCTACTAGGGAGAAAACAGCAATCCTTTGTCCATGGGACAATCGTATTGTTTACTTTACACACTTTGCTTAATGCAATTATCTATTTCTTGCAACTTAATACTTGAAGGGGTTCTGATGATAACCGGAAGGTGGATTATTAGTCATAGATGTAGTTGGATTACGGTCTATGTATTATGTTGTAATTCCCAATCAAATCTCATAGGAGTCAAGATGTCTAGTATATGCATTGTATGCTTTCTCAAATCTATCAATTGCCCCGCTGTAATTTGTTCACCCAACATGCTATTTATCTTAAGGAGAATCACCTCTAGTGAACTATGGACCCTAGTCCATTGTTTTACCATTGATATACCATCTACTGTTAATTTTTATTGTTTACTTTCTGCAAATAATTACTATATTCCACACTATATGTTTAATCCTTTGTTTTCAGCAAAACCAGTGAGATTGACAACCTCATTATAAGTTGGGGCAAAGTTCTGTGGTTGTGTTGTGCAGGATTCCAAGTTGCTAGCAACACCTTGGAGTTGTTTCCTTGATCCTACTAGTTCGATAACCTTGGTTTCATAACTGAGGGAAAACTTGCTGCTGTGCTCATCATACCTTCCTCTTGGGGTTCCCAACGAGCTCTACATTTTGAGCCATTAAGCACTTTCTCTGGCGCCGTTGCCGGGGAGTTAAGGATAGCTTCACAAGGGGAGTCCCTCACAACCAGTCTCTTTACTTTGTTTTTTTTTTGTTTTGCTTAGTTTAGTTTGCTTTGTGTGCTTGTTCCTTTCTATCAAAAACACACACAAAATTAGTTCCTATTTTTGTTTCTATTTCTGTTGGCTTGCTTTATTCTGAAAAAATGAATACTCCTGAAAACACTAAGTTTTGTGATTTCACTAGCACCAACAACAATGATTTCATGTGCACACCTATTGCTCCACATGTTCCTGAAGTTGCTTTCTTTGAAATTAAACCCGCTTTGCTCAATCTTGTTATGACAGAACAATTCTCTGGTGTTGGTTCTAATGATGCTACTGCTCACCTTAATAACTTTGTTGAACTTTGTGAGATGCAAAAGCATAGGGATATAGATGGAGATATTATTAAGGTTAAATTGTTTCCTTTCTCTTTGAGAGGAAAATCTAAAGAATGGTTGCTATCCCTACCTAGAAATAGTATTGATTCCTGGATTAAATGCAAAGTTTCTTGGAAAATACTATCCTCCTGCTAAGATTATATCTATGAGAAGTGAAATAATGAAATTTAAACAATTTGATAATGAACATGTTGCTCAAGCTTCGGAAAGAATGAAATCTTTGGTTAAGAATTGCCCCACTCATGGATTGAATGCTTGGATGATTATCCAAACCTTTTATGCAGGACTGAAGTATTCTTCAAGAAATCTGTTGGATTCTGCTGCTGGAGGCACCTTTGTGACCATAACTTTGGGTGCTGCAACAAAGCTCCTTGATAATATGATTGTTAACTATTCTGAATGGCACAATGAGGAGCTCCACAAGGTAAGAAGGTAAATTCTGTTGAAGAAACCTCCTCATTGAGTGATAAAATTGATGTTATTATGTATATGCTTGTTAATGGAAAAGATCATATTGATCCAAATCATGTTCTCTTAGCCTCTTTGGTTGCTCAAGAAGAGAAAGTTTATGTGAACTTCATTAGAAATAATAATTTTAGCAACAATGCCCATAGGAATAATTTTGGTAGTAAAAATTATAGACCATATCCTCCCAATAATGGTAATGCTTATGGAAATTCCTACAACAACAATAGAAGTGCACCCTCTGAACTTGAAGTCATGCTTAAGGATTTTATTAATAAACAAACTGTTTTCAATAAAAATGTTGAGGAAAAACTTCCGAATGCTGGAAAAAAATCATCTTTGTCTGAAGCACAATCTTCTTTGATTAATAAAATGGCTGCTAAACCTGAAACTATGGAAAACCCCTTTGCTGCTACTAATGCCATACAAGTTAGAATTGATGAAAATGTTAGACTATCAGCTAAATTACATGCTAAGTGGGAAAGAGAAGATGAAATTGCTAGAAATAATAGTATTTGCACTATTACCACCACCAATGTTGATGCTAGCAAACCGCATGAAGTCCCCATTCCTTTTTGCAACAATGCCCAAAACCAATGAAACCTTCCCCAATAAAAATGCTGAAATTCTTCAAAATATGGGAAACAGTTCTACTTCCTTGGATGGTAATTTTGATTTTGATCTTGATGGTTGCAATATTTCTGAAGTAATTAGGTTCCTACAAAAGCTTGCTAGAAGTCCTAATGCTAGTGCTATGAATATGGCCTTTACAAAACACATTACAGATGCTCTCATAAAAAATAAAGAAGAAAAGTTGAAACATAAAACTTCTATTCCTACGAAATTGGAAGATGGTTGGAAACCCATCATTAATATGAAAGTGAATGATTTTGATCTCAAATCTTTATGTGATCTTGATACTAGTGTCTCTATTATGCCTAGAAGGATTTATGAAATGCTTGATTTGCCACCATTGGAAGATTGTTATTTAGATGTCCAACTTGATGATAATGCTAAAAAAATTCATGGGGATTATTAATGATGTTCTTAACAATACCTATGTCCCCGTTGATTTCTAAGTTTTGGATGTTGAATGCAATGCTTCTTGTCCTATTACCTTGGGAAGACCTTTTCCTAGCACAGTTGGTGCTATTATTGATATGAAGGAAGGCACCATTAAATATCAACTCCCACTCAAGAAAGGTATAGAATACTTCCCTAAGAAGAGAAAGAAGATACCTTTTGCCTCTCCTATTAAAACAAAATTTGGTCTTAATGCTTCTTCATTCGAAAATACTTGAACTCTTGCTTCCTATGCCTAGCTCAAAGGCGTTAAAGAAAAACACTATTGGGACATAACCCAAATTTATATTCAGTAAGTTTTTCTTTTGTTGAGTCTTGGAAGTTATTACCTCTGTAATAACCTCTCCTTATCCTTTTTGTGTGGTTTTTGTGCCGAGAATAATCTCTAATGAGAGAGAAGTAAGACTTGGGAAATTTACTGTCCCGAAATAGATTTTTGTGTTTCACTTTAAAAAATCATGAAAACTCCCTGTACATCGGATTGAGCTGTAATTGTTTGTGCTTATGCCCTAGGTTATTGTATAACTTTTTTTAGTTTAGCACTTTTCGATTTGAGAAACAGAAGGTCTTCGAAAAAATTGGTTTTTACCTGCTGGTCAGTTTTGACAGATTTTTGCCATTATTTGCATTTACCTCTTAATCTCTTTCTCTTTGAGTTCTCTTTGATCACTTGAGCTTTTAGAAGGAATTGCTACAGTATCTTGTGTTTTAATGAAAGTTTTACTTGTGTTGAAACTAAACCCAAAGACTTATTATCTTGAATATACTAATGTTGCTAATGAAGATTGTGTGAAGTTTTGTATGAAGGAAATTTTCAAGTGTAGGGAAGAATAATGTGATGAGATGAAGTATGGATAAAATATCAAGCTTGGGGATGCCAACCGTGTCACCCCAAGAAATATTCAAGAAGTACAAGCGTCAAAGCTTGGGGATGCCCAAGGCATCCCCTTCTTCATCAATAAAAATCTCAGGTTTTCTTCCAAAACACTTCATTTTTATTGTTTCATGCACAATTGTGTTGTTGTTGGAGCATTTTCATTTTTGCTTTTAGTTTTATTTTTTTTGTTTTTTAAAATAAATTAGTTGGACCCCTGCATTCATATGATATTTCAAAGAAGTTGATTGGTGATTGGAAAAGAGTAGGAAAGTTCATACTTATAAGTGGTACAAAAGGAGTTTTGTTTCAACTGTGGCCTAGACTTTATCATGTCATGTTTGATATTGCTTTGACTTTATGCTTAGTAATTATTGTTGTAGCATGACTTGGTCCAAACAATTGAGATTGCATAATGTGCCTTAAAAGAATCATGTGTTGTTCTAGCATACAAAAGCATAATATTGTGGTATTCTCCTTCGATGCTTTATTTGGGTTGACTTGGCACATGCTTACACCATGTTAAGACTATGAACAAGTCACCTTATCCTCTATGATCATTTAGTTTTTTGACTTGTAATATCACTTTATGCTTTAATTAATAATGTTTTGTCGCTTTGCATGATTATGGCCATTAGTGCTCTCTTGGTTGGTCACTCCCGGTCTTTTGCTAGCCTCAACATGTACCAAGTATGAGTTCCACTCATGCATCCAACTACCAAGAAACCAAGTTATTCCATAGAGTCCACTATAAATTCCTATGCATGGTGTTTTACACTATTCCAAGTATATTCATGTTTTTATCTACTTTCCAAATTAAACTTGTTATGTGAAAATTAGTGATTAAAGCTCTCACAAACTTGATGACACACTTTACTTTCTTGCACTTAATAAACTAGAACCATTGCGTCCATCTATGTTGCGTATATGCTTGCACTTTATAATTTGAGGATTAGCAGAACCATGTACCATGGGGAATGCTTTCAACATTGCACTTATTATTCAGTTGATATCATGTTATTTTGTTTATGGATCCCGATGGTGTGAAATAAAAGGGGAGCTTGTAAGCTCATGGAGTTTGTATGTGTGTTAGAGAAATGCCTAGGAGGCTAGCCTAAGCCATGCCTAATCATGGTGGAAACTTGCAGCATAACCATAGTGAGCATTTTGTGAAGCATCCTCAATAAAAACCTATGCAAATAGCAAATAAAAAATATCGCTGCTCCTTTATCATGGGGCAAGGGGTACACCGTTGGCGGTTCTCCATGATACACATGTACTTACAATGACAAGAACTTACTTGTGACTAAAGTTAAGTAGCATGAGGTTCGGTACTCGTAGTCAAGGGGCATGAGATTTTTGGCTTATAACTTGTCAAGCATATCCTCATATTTGTTCACTTTAACCTTAATCACCTAAAGATGCTTATGATAGGGGCAATGAGAGATGAAAGCTAATAAGTACCATAATTTTTGGGGGCTCTTTATGAAACTTGAAATCCTTGCTTCCCTCTTATGAAGGGCCTTTCTTTTTTACTTTTATGTTGAGTCTCCATCTTCTATCTTTATGCACCAATTGAGAGAGCATAGTGATCATCCTTAGTTTAATGTGCATTGTCCCAAAACTTGTTGATTGATTCATAACTGTGGTATTGCTTGGTCTTAAATTATTTGTATCTAGTCACCCTTATGAACTTTGAAGGTATCCGATGCATTTATGTTTTGCTATACCATGAGGGACAAGCTAAATACCATTCTTATTATGTTTTCTATATGTGAAAGAAACAAACGTCTTTTAAAGCATTGTTATTCATGAATCTTTTTGTTTATCCCTCTTCAGGTTGCAACGCAGTTGCTGTGTCTTATTGTTAGAACTCTATCTTTTATGTTCATGTTAGAGTACTTTGATCCCAGCTATCAATGTTTTACAAATACCTTGATCAAGATTATGATGGTGCATGTCACCTCAAAAATTATTCTTTTTTTATCACTTACCTACTTGAGGACGAGTAGGAGTTAAGCTTCGGGATGCTTGATATGTCGTAAACGTATCTAAAAAATTGATGCTCCATGCTTGTTTTATATCTAATTTCTTATGTTTTGTTCACACTTTGAGGTATTTTTATACATTTTCTAGAACTAACCTTTTAACAAGATGCCATAGTGCCAGTTGCCTGTTTTCTGCTATTTTTGGTTTCAGAAAAAAGCTAGTAAGGAAATATTCTCGGAATTGGATGGGAGAAAACCAAAGTCAATATTTTACCCAAAGCAACACAGAGTCCGGAGGGGAGACGAAGTGGCGCACCAGGGCAGCCACACCTGGTGGTGGCGTGGCCAGCCCTAGGGCGTGCCACCAGGGGGTGTGGGCCCCCTGGTACTCCACCGACCTTGCCCCTTCACCTATAAAAGCCTCCCGGGACGAAAACCCTAAGTACCCAATCAAAATTCCACGAAAGAGTCCGTAGCCACCGCCATCTCCATCCCTAGAGCAGGAGGGATCTGAAGCTCTTCCCGGCACCCTGCCGGAGGGGAGAGGTCATCTTGGAGGCCTTCTTCATCACCATGCCTGCCTCCGGTGTGATGCGTGAGTAGTTCATCCTTGGACTACGGGTCCATGTAGTAGCTAGATGGTTAGTTCTCCTCCTTTGTGCTATCATGTTTAGATCTTGTGAGCTCCGTTCATGATCAAGATCATCTATTTGTAATCTTACATGTTGTGTTTGCAGGGATCTGATGGATATTAAGATGCTATTTCAGATTGATTATTGATTCTATATTGTCTATGTTATTTGTGATCTTGCATGCTCTCCGTTGTTTGTAACTATCTTGGCCAAGTAGATGCTTGCAAACTCCAAGAGGGAGTATTTATGCTCGATAGTGGGTTCGTGCCTCTAGTAATCTGGGGAAGTGACAGAAATCTCTAAGGTTGTAGATGTGTTGTTGCTACTAGGGAGAAATCATCAATCCTTTGTCCATGGGAAAATTGTATTGTTTACTTTACACACTTTGCTTAATGCAATTATCGGTTACTTGCAACTTAATACTGGAAGGGGTTCGAACGATAACCGGAAGGTGGATTATTAATCATAGATGCAGTTGGATTACGGTCTATGTATTATGTTGTAATGTCTAATCAAATCTCATAGGAGTCAAGATGTCTGTATATGCATTGTATGCTTTCTAAAATCTATCAATTGCCCCGCTGTAATTTGTTCACCCAATATGCTATTTATCTTAAGGAGAATAACCTCTAGTGAACTATGGACCCCAGTCCATTCTTTTACCATTGATATACCATCTACTGTTACTTTTTACTGTTTACTTTCTACAAGCAATTACTATCTTCCACACTATACGTTTAATCCTTTGTTTTTAGCAAAACTAGTGAGATTGACAACCTCATTATAAGTTGGGGCAAAGTTCTGTGGTTGTGTTGTGCAGGATTCCAAGTTGCCAGCAACACCTTGGAGTTGTTTCCTTACTCCTACCGGTTCGATAACCTTGGTTTCATAACTGAGGGAAAACTTGCTGATGTGCTCATCATGCCTTCCTCTTGGGGTTCCCAACGAGCTCTACATTTTGAGCCATCTGCGGGCTGTGTTGTAATTAGATATGTTTGTGCGGCCACAATGGATGCCTGAGCTATTTTTGCCTTGATATTTCCATCTTGGTCTATCAACATGAATGATAGATCAAGGTCTCGGATTAGTCCGCTCCTATTTTCTTCGGGGATACCTCGCAACCTGGATGTTCCTCTCCCTTGCGATGCTCCTCCTATTACGCTCCTTGATCCTCGGGTAGAGCTTAACTGCGCTTGCCATATGCTAGATTCATCAGCTACCCTTTTCCTTTTGTTGAGTTTCCTCTGCATTCTGAGTAAATCTCTCTTTTTGCGATGAAGCAGATATTGGTATGCCAATAGGTCTTCGTGGGTAGCATCCGTTGTCATTGGAACCGCACCCGAAATTGTTGCTCTTGCTTTCTCCCATGCACTGGCTAGTAAGCTGAGAGTTTGCCTCTCATCTCCGTGTGGTTGCTCTTCCTCCCGATTTGCACGGTTAACATTGGGTCTCCCCCATTTCCTTGGCTTCCTTCATTGTCATGACTTCCTATATTATGGTTTGAAAGTATATCATCGGGATTAAAAATTGGGTTACTGTTGGAGTCTTGCTGGGTCGTGGCGTCTCCGATGATCACGCATACTTGGTGTTGAGTGGCATATGGACTGGTAACGTCATTGTTTGCACCGATGGAGACGCTATCGGATGAGCCAGTGAAGTTCATCAGTTTTTGTTCTGGATAGATTTCCATCATCCGAATTTTGAAGTCAATGCTTTTACTGCTTTCTTCTGGTTCTGAAGTTGCTGGGCTTGCATCGCGTGGTGGGGTTAACTATGGGTCTGATCCGAAGGAGAGATTGTCATAAAGACCACCAAGATCCCCGAGATTCATCTCGATTTGCTTGCTTTCATCGCCTGCTTCGATCTGCGTTGCGACTTCCATTGAGGATCCGATGGAAGATACCGGTACCTCTGTAGGCTTTATGGGTGGGCCGTCATGGATCTGCTTTCGTTGAATTGATGCTTGGTGGAGAGCGTTCCACCGAATCCGTGGTTCCAGCGTTCAGGTTTCCCACAGACATGCCAGTTGACGAGGGGTAACCTCGGCAAAGCCCATAGTGATGATCTTGGGGTTTTGCGGAAAAGACAACACTGGGGATTTTGTCGGATGTCAGGAAAATGATGATGACAAAGTCGCCTGAATATTGAGTAGATCGCACTATTACAAGTTGTCCTCTAGATTTCTGTACCCCCGCTTTAGGCTTCTCCCGTCCTGTATATAATAGGCCGGGTCTCAAAGCTGTATGCGGATAGGTTTCATACACACGCAATTACAATACCAATACAATGTCGGTTTCATGGTCTCTTTCCAAATACAATCAAAGTCTTTGTCGGTTGCTTCTTCTAGGCCGTCATCTGAAATCTCCTTGGCCGTAAGCCTTTCACCCAATGTAGGGTAGCCAATCATGAGCATCCGAGTAATCGTACCTATGTCACTTAGCCTCCCAGATCTGCGCAGGGCGAAGATGGATCCCTTGTGGATGAATTCCCCTCCTGATGCCTTCCGGAGGTGAGGTTTCTACGAATTCTGGGTGTTCTGTATGTCGTCTCCTCGAACCAATTGCACAAGGTGAAACTATTTGACGAGGCAGAGGCGGCGCCAACTATACAGCCAGAAAATTTGCTCCCGTTGTATAGTTGGTCGTTGAACTCTCTTCCTCCATTGTTTGCTTCTGGTTTTCTTCTAGTATTATTAATATTTCCCAAATAAGCGATTTACGTTGTTTTTGAATCCTTTTCTCCATAGTACAACTGCTCCAATAATTGTGTCCATTAGATCCATCATTTGTCCTGATCCTGGTGAAAACAGACATAAAATGTGCACGCGAGCGCCGTAAAATACCAAGATCGTACATCTACAATGCAAAATAATAATGTAAAACATGATGCAAATATGCACTCATCAGTAACCCAAGATGTCCCTTGGATACGCCGCGAAAATACACTTATCCAACTTGGTTGTAAGCTTCTCCGACTAAAGTTGCTTGACAAATGCTTCACTGCCCCAAATCTTAAGAAAATACAAACTCGACTTCTTGCCAGTCCACATCTCATGCACTGTCTTCTCTACCGACTTTGATGGTACTCTGTTTAGTGTGAGAGCTACAGTTTATAGAATATAACAACAAAGTGATATAGGAAGATCCGTCTGACTCATCATTGATCGTACCATGTCCAGCAAGGTCCAATTCCTCCTTTCCGACACACCGTTTCTCTGTAGCGTTCCCGGAGGAGTAAGCTGGGGAACTATTCCACAACTCTTCAGATGGTCATCAAACTCATGGCTCATGTACTCACGTCCTTGGCCCGACCGAAGAAACTTTATTTTCTTGTTGAGTTGATTATGTACCTCATTCTGGAATTCCTTGAACTTTTCAAAGGCTTCCGACTTATGTTTCATTAAGTAGATATATCCATGCCTACTCAAATCATCAGTGAAGGTAATGAAGTACTCATAACCACCTCTAGATGTCGTGCTCATTGGGCCACATACATCACTATATACTAGTCCCAACAAGTCGGACGCCATTTCACAACTCTTTGCAAAAGGTGGCTTGGGCATCTTGCCAAGTAGGTAGGATTCGCATGTCCTGAATGACTCCAAGTCAAACAAAGTTAGGAGTCCATAATCATGGAGATTCTTTTCTTCCAACTTGTATGAACAAGCCGACAGTGCCAAAATTAAGTTATATTCAGATCATTTGGCTTTAACCTTTTCACATTTATATTATAGACAGATTCACCATCAAGATTCGAAATAGATAACCCATCCTGGACAGGTGTGAAGCCATGAAACATGTCATTCAAATACAAGGAATAACCATTATTCTTAATATTCGACTCATAGCCTTGTCTCGTCAAACATGAGGCAAAAATAAAGTTTCGACTAAGCACTAGAACAAAATAACAATAATTCTGCTCCATTAAGAATCCATAGGGTAAATAAAGTTGCATCGTGTCGACTTCCAACACAGCGACTCTCACCTTGTTGTTGACTCGAATGTCAACCTCGCCTCTCGCCATGCTCCTAGTTCTTACCAGTCCCTGCAACGAGTTGCATGTGAATAACTGATCCGGTATCATATACCCAAGAACTATTAGGTGCATCAGCAAGATAAATGTCTATAACATTGCAACAAGAGTACCGGAGCCAAAAGTCACACCTTCACTCTTGGCTTTGTTAGCCAGATCCTTGTTGCAATTCCTCTTCCAGTGGTCATCCATCTTGCAATAGAAGCAGGTTGATCAAGCTGTAGGAGATGGCTTAGTCCCTGAGGAAGTGCTTTCGACATGATCCTCAGCCTTGCCTCTCGACTTTGCCTTCTTCTTCTTAGTACAAGAACTCTTCTTGAACTTATCCTTATTCTGCACCATCAACACTTGACGGGTGGCTTTCTTGAGATCCGCCTCAGCCTGCTTGAGTATCCCATGTAATTCAATGAGCTTCTTATCCATACCATGCATGTGGAAGTTTGATATGAACTGGCCATACGCACTAGGAAGAGAATTCAGAATTATGTTTGTCGTAAACTCTTCGCTAATTGGGTAACCCAACCTTTCCAGAGACTAGACGTAACCAACCATCTTGATCACATGCGTACTCATCAGATCGCCATCCTTAAGCTTACAACTCAACAAAGCTTGAGAGACTTGATACCTCTCGGTCTTTTGCCTGAGCTTGGAACATACTTTTGACGCTTTCGATCATATCGTAGGCCTCAACATTCTCGAATTTCCGCTGCAAGTTTGGTTCCATGTGAGCAATCATAAGACAGCTAATTTCTATGGACTCATCACAAGTCATACAGCAGACATTGGTGGCTACGACAGTCGCATTCTTATTCGACTCATCTGGAAGCGGGTTATCTAGGACATGGTCCCTCTTTTCTTGTTTGAGAACAATTCTCGGATTACAATACCAGTTGGTGAAGTTAGTTCCATTAGCTTATCTATCTATGGGATAGTTCTCAATGCAAAACTGGAAATCTGAGGGAGACTGCTAGGTGCCATTGATCTACAACATAAAAATATGTAAAACACTTAAGACATGTATCCATAAAAGAGCAAGCATATTAAACACTTTAATACTTATGCTCCCACTAAAACCAACACCCTCTGTTGGTTACTTAGTGACCCAGGACCCTAAATAAGCAAGCCGACTAGTAAGATTTAGCATCACCGTTAGCCATTAAGTGATCTAGGTAGGCAACTCCTTGCCAATCGCATCTCATGTGACTCCTATTGGTCCGGTGGCATCACATTCCTCGGCTCCCGCCTGACTTTCCCTGAGCCTCACAACTATTGTGATAGACCCATCTAGATTACCGAGTGCTTCCATTGTAAGAGTCCGACTCAAACCCACCTAGTCAGAAAGAAATCATAGCACCTTAATTTTGTGAGCTCACTACCAAAAATGTCCGACTTGTGATGGTGCAGCACTGGCAGGGAAACTGACTAGACCTTCTTTAAGGAATTACTTTTTACCAACTATCTAATAGAGGTAAAACAGAGACATAACAATAACACAAGATAAAATAATTTTAATGTGAAATGGTATGGCTCTCTTCATGGTGATCTCCATCTCCACAAAGCTTGTAACTCGACTCATGTCAACTCTTGTCACGTGTTGCCTTACTCCATGTAGCCGACTTGTACATCGACTTGTGATGACCGCAAGTGCATAGATAGTTTGTAGCTAGTTTGAAATAAAGATATCGATCCCACTAGGAGCAAGAGTCTGAAGTCTAATAATTCTTGAAATAGTTATTGTGATAGAAATGATAGATAAAGTTCTAAGTAACAAGATAAAATGTGAGTATTGTGTAAAAAGGTATTTTAGGGTTTTGGGTATAAGAGCAATAATAAAGTCAAGCAAAGTAACTTAATACAGAAAGTAAGTATCGCGTATGTAAGAGAGATTGGAACTATAGTAGGGAAAAGGCATTCTCAGGGAGTAGCGGATACACCACTAGTATTGTAAAGATCTAAGATAAATATTATCATCATGAGCATTCTCAAATATGTATGTGTGGGAGGAACTCCGTATGTGGACAAATAGGCAACAACCGATGCTCACATCATCCTCATAACCACAGCAGTCAACAATCGACATCAATCGAATTGCTGCGCTATTAAGGGACGTAATCATGTAGGACGTATCCCATGGCATGGATAGTATTCCATGAGTTTCCTCGATTTCCCAAGTTGATACATAAGGTAACGAGGGTTTAACTCGTCAATGCCCATTGTTATGGACTTGGGTTTTGGAGAAGGAGGGAGCACTGGAGGCATTAGTCGGCTAGCAAACAAGCACACAGGGACGCAAGTTTTACCCAGGTTCAGGCCTCGTAGAGGTCCCTACTCGTGCTTGTCTTCTCTAGGAATTAACGAAGGAATTGAAGATTACAGGGGCACGCAGATGCAATCTGGCAAAGGTTGTGGAAACTAGGGTTGCATGTGTCCTCCTCGCCGCCCCCTCCTATCCTTTATATAGATAGGCTGGGTCTCGGGTAGCAGGTTAAGTCGGTTACAGATTAGGGTTTTCCCTTTGAACTTTCTATCTTAAGCTTCTTCTTGTCTCGCAAGCAATCGAGAGTCCGTGGGCCACTCGAATTCTCCACTAGGCCTTGGCAACGCCGTGGGATTATGCCGCATTTGGACCATATATACCAAACTCGAGTACATGTAGGGTATACCCATGTCAGTAGCCCCCGAATGTCTAGTGGAATCGCAGATTCGACTGGGAACATTATGAAGCCTTTTGAGTGCATGACTGAGCATTTTTCGAGTGTTCTGTTTGTGTCATATGGATTGTTGGTATACGTGCCTGATTTAACCGATGTATCGGTGTCAGTTAACTGCCTTAGGGCAAAACAATGCAATCTACTCAAACTCGAGTCCCCGGACTCGAATTCGGAAAAGTGCTGGCGTAATTCAACTCAGGCCGCGGAGGTCTTACAGGAGTCAAATTCTAGTGTATAGGTGTGAGCACTTGACGCGTCTGTCAAGGCATGTTCACGCACCTGTAGGTACAAATATATTTCTGGTAGCGCGCAGCAGATGCGTTGCCAGGCCTTATTCAAGTCTTATATTCATGCTATAAGCGCGGCATCTGAATTTTTGTCATCGTGGCGATGATTCGTGTGACCCAATAGACGTAGTCTCTTATAGGGAAAGTATGAGGCGGAGTCACCAAAGAATTCGAGTGCGTATGTTATCAACACACAGTACGATGTACAAATAATTATAGGGTGCGCGACCAGCGCTCCCTATGGGAGTGGCCCCCAAGTGCCTGGTTGAGTCGAAGACTCGAGCATGGACTAAAAACTTTTTGCGACTGCTGTCGTCTTTTGTTGCTTGTTTCAGTCGAGTTTGCTTCTGGTGCTCCCTATGGGAGTAACCCAGATTTCACAATTGAATTGCATATTCGAGTGATGGGTTTGTCTTGAATGCTTATACACCTGCATAAAAAATAATCGTAGGGTGCTTGGTTGAGTCGAAGACTCGAGCAAGGACTAAAGTAGTCAAAATCTTCGGTTGCTGATATTGATGACGTCAGTGCTGACGATGTGATGACCTCAGTTGCCCGCATGAGCGGTTTTGACGGGACGTGACGAGCGGTGGGTCCCACTTTCTGACTTCGATTTGACCAGGCATGCATAATCTTCTGTTTTAACTTCATCTCCTTGATTTCCGCGCGTAATGTGGATAATGGGGGGACGGTTCGTGCTTCAGCTTTTCCACGTGGTGACGGCGATGTGCGCCACGCGTGTAGTAGGGTTTCTGCAGGCCGTTGGATGGTGTCTGTGAGGAGGTTAAGTAGCAGCGCAGCTGCGGTAATTTTCACATCTATCTTCTTTGCTCGTGCCTACATTGCCATTGCTGCTGCTCTCTGCTTCCTTGTGCACTTTCTCATTGCGGCGCTGGACCAACTCCGTATTTTTCCCAGCTACTTCCTCCGTTCTCATCTTCATTGGAAGATGGGCAAGAAGAAGGGAGGCACCGCCACTGGGTCCGCCGCCGCCATTGTTGCCACCAAGAAGAAGGGCGGCACAACCACTGTGGGCACCAGTGCCGCCGACGCTGGGAAGAAGAAGGGTGTGGGCACCCGCAACACTAATGGCGCCTAGCGGGCGTCCATCATCAAGCCTTCGGAGCTTCATATTTATCGCCAAGATGGAGTTCTTCCCTCTGCTGGGGACGACTTGCGAGTGCCTGGTGATGAGGTAATTCCTTGTCCTCCATCGGGTTTCCGGGTGATGTCCCTTGCGTTCATCATCTGAGGTCTCTCTCTCCCTCTACATCCTTTCTTTCACGGCCTCCTTTGTTTCTATGGGCTTCAGCTTCACTAGTTGTCCCCAAATTCCATTCTCCACATCTCTTGCTTTATTACTCTTTGCAAGTGCTGGCTCGGAGTCGAGCCGCACTTTGGCCTCTTCAAGAGGCTTTTTAAGCTGAAACGCGAGTCAGTGTCCAGCTCTGTAGTCTACAACGTAGGAGGTTGCGGAATCCACGTCGACTCCTCTATCACCTACTTTGCCATCAATCTCACCACATCCGTCCAAGGGTGGAGGGACAAGTGGTTCTACATCCGCGACCAGAAGGCCGACGGGGAGCACTACGGACTCGCACCTTTCGATCCCACGGCGACTTGCAAGAGGAGGCGGTCCTGGAAGAATGTTGTAACACCCTCGCCTGATAAGACTGAGTTCTTGTGTATAGTGCTAATCCCTGGATCGGTTCACTAGCACACACAATACAAAATGATACCAAATACAACTGTGCATCATAAATATACTAAATATGATCCAGAATTTACATTATATTACAGCAGAAACAATACAAGGTAGATCTCCATCCTTCAAATGTGCCACAGGCGTACAATTGTTGAGTGGAGTCTCGTGACCTAATACAATCACTCAGAATCGGTATAACCTTCAACATGAAACTTTGCACCCACGAATGGTTAATACATTGAATGTATGGCAAGTAGGCTAAAGTGGTTAACAACAGATCTAGCAACTACATGCTTATTTGGCTAGGTGGAGTTCAGGCTCATTTGCGTAAAGCAATAGTTTTATCCTATCATTTGTAACAAAGTAGTTTTCCAATACGATAAATAGGACACTCTGGTTCACTCCCATGTGCTCCTACCCAATTAAGTTCACCCAACAAGTTTTAAGTAATTGAGAAATAAGGATGAGTGAGAAATATGTCATAGCCTCAAAATTAGGTCGCTCAAATTGTCCATAACCAGGGACATGGCTAAGTACTTAGTTTAGACACCCTGCAGGGGTTTGTACACTTTACCCATGTGACCTGGTCAACCCGCTCGTGCCATCACACTCATATTGTGTGATGATAGGGAGAAGTCTAAGACGAGACAATTCGGGAAGAGCTTCCCAAACCCATCCATGCACCGTACCAACCTACAATAATACATCTCTAGCTCCGTAGGGTTCGAGTCTCCACAACCTACTAAGTCCAGCCAGCCACCCATTTCTTACTGGCACATGGTTGCACATGTAAGCTTCCAAACAAAGAAACCAATCCTTTCTCAGTACCCTGGGCGGCATTTCCCACCATAAATCCACACTCGATGACCCAATCAATGCCATTCCGCCCAGGTGGTTCATTAATATTATGTTGGTTTGTCCTTTAGCAAAATATAAGCCTTCCAAAACATATAACTTTTCATGGTGTTATTCCCTTCCTCGTTTAAATAGCATAGCTCACCAATCTACCAATACGATGGCTCATAAACAACGAATACTAGGAAAAATATGGGACATAACATAACATATACACATCAATTCCTATATATGTAATTCTACAAAAACATCTACAATGCATAAGAAAACAGTAGGACATTTATGACCAAGATAGCACCACTTGCCTTTCGTAGATGTAGTCGATTAGATAATCCTCACAAATATAATGGTTGGACTCGTCGCACTCAAAATACTTGCAATCACAATACTCGCAATCATAGCAGTTGCGATCATAGTAGTTGTACTCCTTGTAATCTATCGTTCAAAAGCAAAGGCACAACAACACATCATTTAAACATTGCACACAAGCAATAGTGCAACAATACAAGAAAACAATGATGAACAAATGCATGCATGACGATTTAATATGTCACAATGGTTTTAATTAGTTCTCTAAACAATACTAGATCACATGATGCATGTAAAGAATCATTTAATGCATTAGGATATTTATTATTAATTCATCATTGCCAATAGAAGAGTTTTAATAGTTCTATTGAAACTTCAATACTAATTTCCATATTAAATTTAGATCTGAAGTGTACTGAATAGAGGACATTAATACGAACCAGTAGCAATTGGATTCACCCTAATCGGAGTTGTAGATCTTGTTTTATGATTTAATTACTAATTAATAGTGTTTAAATTATTTAAATAGTTTACCTTGACCAAATATAAATCTAAGGCCAGAGCTTAAATCTACACAGAATTGTGAATACAGGGAGATATTATTTATATTTTTCAGAACTGTGGATAATTTACTATGAATTTATTACTTCAAAAGGACATTAAAACTATTTAATTAATTACCAGTTAACTGTAGCGCTCAAGTTAGATCTAATCTGATATTATTAATCTAAATGCAATTGTCTTCAATTTGATATAATATACGTAATTTGTGGACATAGTATGAATTTTCGATGGATTTTACAAGTTAAATCTATAATCTGCAATTTTAAATTCGAACGGAATATTTCAGGAAGTATTCTACTGACTGGACAGGTTGACCGTGGACAGGTTGACCGTGCATGCTGACTGGGCTTAGATGATGACCTGGTGACGACGTGGCGGTGACGAGGCGGCTGACCGGGACGATTGAATCTGAACCGTCGAGATGAAATCCGGTGGATAGGAGAGAAGTTGGCTCCAAATAGACCCGATTTTGCCTCAAAAAGGATTAGAAATAGATATGTGTTACAGAGACAAATCGGTAGATCAAATCAAAAAACTTCGAATATGAAAGTTGTGGAGAATGATAAGTCTACATTTTCACCAAAGGAATTTGGATTTTAAGAAACGAGCGCGAGTAAATCTTGGAATTACGCCGTTAGATTTGAAATATTGCGTGGCGGAATTCTCCGGCTATGGTGGATCCAAACAGGTGAGGTCTGTCGGAATTGAAAGATTTTAACCAGATATACAACTTTTGTGTTGGAGACGAAGGCATCCGACGAAGTTTAGATGGGTTTAGATGCGAAATACGTTTCGGTAGGGTGTAGATTCGGGATTTCGAGAAGGAAAAGTGATATAGGTGTGGCTCCGGAGGATTATATAGGCTTTTAGGACAATGGGAAGATAGATCTTGGAGTAGAAAAATAGTAGAAATAAACGGAAGTCAATTCGGAGTTGTAGATAAAAAGTTATAAGAGTTTGAACAGAGATAGGTTTAGAAAACAGATTTTTTTGCATGCTTTATAAAGCAATCGGTCAGCTGAGTGGGCCGGCCCATTTTGTTTTTTCTTTTCTTTTTCTATTTTGATATTGTTTTTATATCTTTTGCATACGAACTGCAAATGATATGATTCCTATTTCTAAATTTTTCTAAAATTCAGTAGATCGTATAGTATCATATTTGTAACATTTTCACTAGTTTCAAGATGGTTGCTTTATAAATGTCTATATATTCCTTATAGGAACATTTGGGCAAATCAACTATCGGATTTGGATATTAGGATTTAGATTCAATTTTTGGAAACTTTGCATGGATACAATGCAATGCTTATGAATGCTTCATGATTTTCATTTTTGCAAATATTCCCACAAATGCTAAAACTAAAAATCAATCCACGCCTTTTTTCCTATATGGCTACTTAGGTCATAACAGAGTGAGTTCTTTCCAATTCAAAAGGTTTATTTTCCTTGAGAATTTTCAACAAAGTCAAACAATCCACCAAATTTATTTTATCCAAAATTAGAAAATTTTGGGATGTGACAAATGTCATCATGCCCGGCGAGTCCGTAGAAACAGAAGTGATGTATGAACGTGTCTGCGACCTCGAAAGCCGCATGGGCAAGGAGGAAGGTGGCGTTGCCCTCATTCGCACCTGGCTGCATCGCCGCATCCAGCCTCTGCAGGCCAGAGTGCACCCTATGTTCTGCCGGACCGGTGCTGATGATGTCACTCACGTGTCTGCCGAAGGCATTTCCATGGGTGAGGTGGATAAGAGGGTGCTATTGGTGACCAAATACACTGCCAAGGAGGTTCTCCCAGGCGAACCAGTCGTGCCTCCTTTCGACGCCTCTAACCCTCCTCCTGAGGTAGAATTGTACCGTGAAGTAGTTTCTATTTTCGATTGCCTTTTTATGATGCTTGGATATATAATGTTGTATCTTCTGAATGCACGACTGGAAGGTGTCTCCCAATTTGCCCCCTTGTCCTGAAGGGGTTATCCCTCTGAAGAGGACGAGTCGGAATCGACCATGTCAATTGAAGAGGAGGAGGGAGCCCCCGAGTCCAGCAATTAGGACACTTGCAAATGTTCCCGCAGCGAGGACTTGGATGCTTTCATCGTCGACGATGCTAGAAGGCCCTTCTGTTTCCGTAGAGGAGCCCATCCCTGTTGTTCCTATGCGCGCCATGGCTCCTCCTGCCCGGAAGAAGCTGCGACTGCCAAAGGAGTCGTTGGAGTTGGAGGAGCAGTCCTTTGACCTTGATAATTTTAGCTGGTAGGTTCTGCATTCGCTACTTCTTTTTTGGTCTCTTTTTGGAGTTGCCTTTTTCCATAAAATTTTGTTTGATGTGCTTTGTAGCCGAGCGGCATCTTCATCTTCTGGTGACGTACAATTTATGAAGGAGTTCAGAGTCGCAGACTCCAAGGCCAAGGAGGTGGCCGGACAGTCTCCTTCTTCTCCATTGGTGGCCCACTCCGGGCACAACTCATCGAGTTCCCCACATGCTAGGGAACACCAGATGGTTGCCCAGACAACTATGCGGTAGTCATCTTCGGACTCTCTGGAGGATCACGTAAGCTTCCTTTTGTTGTGTTGGCATTCGAATTTGTAATTCATGTTGTCTGTTGATCCTTTGTTTTCTTCCGCAGCAGCTCATCATGAAGGAAGCTGCTCGTTTAGCGGAGTAGGTCCTTGTAATGGGTCGACCGCATGCGATGCTGGACAATCGCCATCGCGTTGTCGAAGGTTAGTTTTTGCTTCATCTTTGCCCTTGTGAAGTTTATAGATTCGATTGATGATACATCCTGTCCTTTGTAGCTGAGAACAACGAACTTCTTCGTAATGCTGCTTCCCTTGAAAAGGCACTCGCCGCGGTGGTGAAGAGTCATGACGAAGCAGTCGTGGCGTTGGAGGAGTCGTGGAAGCGCGAAGAGGATTTACGCGCCTCCACTAGTGAGAGGGAAAAGTTGTTCGAAGAACAACTCTTCTCTATTGCCAAGTCTCTCTCAGGTATTCTTTCATCTGAAGTTTCCTTGTTTCTTTCTTCGACATCGTGTTAATGTGTTGACACTTTGTTGTATGCAGATGCCAGTGTCCTGAGCTTTGACGCCAAGGCCCTTCATCACGATCATGCGTCGGCTGGTGTTGTCGCCGCAGTCGAAGACTGCAGCGCTTCCCTTCAAGGGATGCTGGTGAAGGCCAAGGGTGTGCTCAGTCGTATACGCAAGGATCTGACCCCCAAAGCTGAGCTGATTGACAACCTGGAGGACCTAGTGGAATCCCTTGCTGGGGGTATTCCCATGGACTTCAGGAAATTGCAGCGGTCTGTCGGTGCCACCAGGGCACTCACGATGGTGCAAGCACATGGCATGGAGGTGGATCCCGCCGCGATCTCCAAGGGGATGCCCGTCGGCGCAAATGGCCAACAGGTAGTGTTTGCTCCCTTCGCTACCGGCTGTGGTAAATATGGGCCGCAGCTCATCAATACAGTCACCAAATACTCCGAAGAGCTGCAGCGAGCGAAGAATGCGGCGAAGGCCTCGGTCTCAGGGGCTGGCACTGGAAATTCTATGGCATCAGAGACTGCCACGGATTCGATGAGGCCCTCGAAGTCCAAGTCCAAGTCGAAGAAGCAGACTACTCCTCAGTAGCTATCCTGTAATAGTTGTAGTTTTACTTTCGTGTTGAAACCATGCTTTTGTGGTAGTATACCTGTTAAGACTTTTGTCGCGCATGAATGCATTCGAGCCTTTTATCAGTGTATTTCTTGGTCCCTTATTTGCTCTTTCTTGGTTTGTGATAGGGTACGTCGAGTGGTCCTTCGAGTGATCCTCGTGATCTTCCACCCACCGATGAAACCTTGGCGTAGCCTCGCTCAAAGGTGGAGGAGTTGTCCTTGCTTTCGCGACTCCGCGATCATATTAAGAAACTGGAGCGTGAGTTGCCCATCCTCCGTGGTAGCGCAGATGTATGGAAGTCGAAGGCGGAGAAGGCTACCGCCCGTGAGAAGTATCTCTTGGAGGAGGTGGCGCAGCAAAGTGAGCAGTTCAAATGTTAGCCTTCTGCCCTCTCGTCTTTTCTTTTAGT
Source organism: Avena eriantha (assembly GCA_910589775.1). Classification (NCBI taxonomy): domain Eukaryota; kingdom Viridiplantae; phylum Streptophyta; class Magnoliopsida; order Poales; family Poaceae; genus Avena; species Avena eriantha. Next base: position 194,165,098 of record OU342741.1, on the reverse strand, counting down.
CAGTCGCGGCGCTGCCTTGTCTTCATACTTTGCCCTTTTGCTTGGTGTAGTTGTCAGTGCTTGTCATCCGAAGGATGAGAAGGACCGAATTGCCATTCGAATGAATGGCTTGACCCAGGAACAGCTAAAGATGAGTGGGTACTTCTGGGTTGACCATGATCACGCAGTTGCCTTGGCGACTCTGCAGGATCATTCTTCTTGGGTGCTCCAATGCTTGAAGAAGGCGCAGTCATGTCTTAGGCATATTTATCAAACAATGTTTCTGTTGGACGCCGTCCCTTCAATCCTGTTGGCTCTCCTGGCGAAGTTTCAAGATTTGAGTGCGGTTCGCGAGTGCGTACGGCAGCAGTTGGTAGCTGGTGCGAAGGCTGTGTTGTCGTTGGTGCGACTGCGTAGGCCGGATGTGGATGTTGCAGCTGTTGCCGCAGGGCCGCCGCCTCCGCCAGAAGGTATGACATGGGACAGGGTTCCGCACTACCAAGCGGTTGATCACTCAGCAGAAGAAATTGTCGACTTCTTCGAGGGGCAGACTAATGTTCTTCTTTTGTAGCAGTAACATGTTTTGTATCCTGCACATAATTGTATAAGTGTTGTAAAGTTCATATGATTGTATTCGGTGTAATAGTCACCTGTTGCTATGTGAAGAGCTTGTTAGCTATATATGTATTTTTCTAGTGCGTTGCACTCTGCGATTCCTTTTCGTTAACCTGACGTGTGTTTATCTCAGCACCTTGCTAACTTGTCAGGTGTGTTGCAGCTGGGTTGGTGTTTGTCAAGGGTTCGATTAGTGCGTCAGCTACTCAGGATATCGTGATGAGTTTGTAGAACAAGTGTGTATAGGGTGGCGCAGCCCCCGAGTGATGAAATTACGGGAAAAATAAGAATAACACAGAGTTTTGGGGCACTTAGCTTTCTTTATTCGTAGAATAGTACGAGGTACAGTGTGTGGCTAAGTAGCCTGGCTGAATAGCCTTATTTGTAAATGTAAAAACGACTAAGGGTAGAAGCAACGCAGCTGCGCGACGTTCCAGGGGTTGGAGCATGCGACTCCTGTCTTGAAATCTTTGAGGCGATAGGTGCCACCTGGGATTACTTCTGTAATCATGTAAGGTCCTTCCCAAGGGGACTCGAGCTTGAGATGCCCTTGTTGCTTCAGTCGCAGGACCAGGTCTCCTTCGACGAAGGATCTAGGGCGTAGCCTTCTGCTGTGGTAGTTGCGGAGATTTTGCTAGTAGATCTTTGATCTCTCCGCTGCGACTTCTCGTGCTTCGTCGAGGAGGTCGACGGAGTCTTTGAGTGCGAGAGTTGACTCCTTCTCGTTGTATGCGACCACCCGTGGGGCTTTGTAGCGCACTTCTACGGGCAGTACCGCTTCAGCACCGTGCACCATGAAGAACGGGGTGTATCCCGTGGCGCTGTTTGGAGTTGTGCGCAGGCTCTAGAGTATGGATTGCAGCTCGTCTGGCCAACATCCAGCAGCTTGTTTGAGTGGTCGGAGGACTCGTTTCTTGATTCCGCCGCAAACGAGGCCGTTGGCCTTTTCGACTTGACTGTTGGTCTACAGGTGAGCCACCGAGGCGTAGCTTATGTTGATTCCCAGGTTTTCACAGAATTCCTGGAATTCCTTAGAGGTGAAGTTCGTCCCGTTGTCCGTGATGATGTTGTGCGGCACTCTGAAGTGGTAGACAATGGACTCGAAGAACTTGACGTCACTGGCCCCTGATTGATTTGTCACCGCCATGGCCTCTATCCACTTGGTGAATTTGTTGACTGTGACTAAGAGGTAGACGTAACCTCCTCGTGAGGACCTTGGGAGCTTGCCGACCATGTTGAGTCCCCATTGTGCAAGGGCTAGGCCAACAGTATTAGCATGAGTTCTGCGCCAGGTGCGTGAGGTTTGTCCACGAATCGCTGGCAAGCAGTGCAACGTTGTACGATATCCTTAGCGTCGCGCATGGCCATGGGCCAATAGAATCCAGCTCGCAGAGCTTTGGCGACAAGGGCGCGACTGCCAGCATGATGCCCACAGGTGCCTTCGTGTATGTCGAGGAGGACGGCCCGTCCGTCCCCGTTGGAGATGCATCATTGGAGTACTCCTGTAATGCTGCATTTGTATAGTTCGCCGTTGATAGCGGCGAACGCCTTGGACCGTCGCGTGATGTGTCGCGTGTTAGTCATGTCTTCTGGCAGTCGTTTACTGAACAAGTATGTGATGTACAACTGTGTCCAAGATGGCTCAATCATCATGACACTAATAGGTCCTTTGAGTCATGTATCAAGCATTAGGTCGTCGAGTGTCGTTGGCTCGTTGGGTGGCGTAGCCCCCGAGTCCGTTTGCGCACTTGCTTTCTTTTGTGGAGCCTTTGGCTTGATGGAGTGTTTGCAGATGCGCTCGAGAAATACCCCAGGTGGTATGGGGGCGTAGGTGGAGCCAATATTGGCGAGTAGATCCGCCTCTTCATTGCTTTCACGACCCACATGTCGCAGCTCACAGTTGTCGAAGTCCCCTTCGAGTGTGTCGTAGAGGTCGCGATAGGCGATCATGTTGTCACTCAGTGCGCCACACTCGTGCATCATTTGGTTGACCACCAGTTTTGAATCACCATAGATGATGAGCCTCTTGGGGCCACAGGCTTTCGCCATCCGCATCCCATGGATTAGAGCCTTGTACTCAGCTTCATTGTTGGAGGCAGTGAAGTGCATTGTCCAGAGGTAGTACATATCTGGCTTGTCAGGGAGCTGGTTCTCAATCCAGTGTACGAGGAAAGCAGGCAGGACTTGCGAATTTATCGCATCGCGCTTTTAGTATGTGATGTCTCATGGAGACAGTTCGATTTCCCAAAGCGTGACTCGTCCGGTGGCATCAGGGTTATTGAGGATATGCCCGAGCGGGGCGTCGTTGACCACCACGATTGGGTGCTCCTGGAAGTAGTGGCGTAGTCGCCTGGCTATCATGAAGACGCCATACGCCAACTTTTGGTAGTGCGGGTACCGCTGTTTTGTTGGCGTGAGCACCTCGCTGAGGTAGTAGACTGGGTGCTGGACCCCATGGACCTTGTTTTCCTCGGCTCGTTCCACCACAAGCACGGTACTGACCACCTGGTTGGTGGCGGAGATGTAGAGCAATAGCGGCTCCTTTTCACGTGGAGTCACTAGTACTGGTGAGGTGGATAGTAGACGTTTGAGGTCTTCGAATGCTTCTTGCGCCTCATCTGTCCACTCGTACTTGTCAGTTTTGCGGAGAAGTTGGTAGAAGGGCAGTGCCTTTTCGCCCATTCGACTGATGAATCGACTGAGCGCCGCGATTCGCCTAGCCAACTGCTAGACGCCTTTTATGTTCTTCGGCTTCTTCATGGCCAGTATGGCCTTTATTTTCTTTGGGTTGGCTTCGATCCCTCTCGTAGAGATAAGATACCCGAGTAATTGCCCAGATGGCATGCCGAAGGCGCATTTATCCGGATTGAGCTTGATCCGGTAGCACTCGAGGTTGGCAAAGGTCTCGCGTAGATCGTCGATTAGCGAGGCTTCCTCTTTTGTTTTGATGACTATGTCATCAACGTAGACTTGGATGTTGCGACCAAGTTGATTCTTGAGGCAGGCCTGCATGCACCGCTGATAGGTGGCTCCTACGTTTTTTAGCCCGAAGGTCATCGTGTTGTAGCAGAACACACCAAAGGGCGTCGTAAACGCCGTTTTCTCCTGATCCTCCTCCTTCATTTGAATCTGATTGTATCCTGAGTAGGCGTCAAGGAAACAGAGACGTTCACATCCCGCGGTGGAGTCGATGATTTGGTCGATGCGCGGCAGCAGGAAGTGATCCTTTAGGCAGTGCTTATTCAGGGAGGTGAAGTCCACGCACATCCGCAGGATATCCATGTCTTTTTTGGGCACTAGCACTATATTAGCGAGCCAAGTGCTTTCCTTGATCTCGCATATGTAGTTTGCGTCGAGGAGTCTGTTGATCTCCATTCCGACCGCTTTTGCTCTTGGTTGAGATAGTCGTCGTATTGTGTGCTTGACTAGCCTTGCGTCTGGATTTACGTTGAGTGTGTGCTCGGTGAATTCCCTGGGAACCCCTGGCATGTCCGCTGGACACCAGGCGAAGATTTCCCAGTGCTCACGGAGGAATTCGACGAGCGCAAGTTCCTATGCGGAATTCAAGTTCTTGGCAATGAGGGCCATCTTGGCCGGGTCCGTCGGGTGGACTTGGACTTTCTTTGTGTGCACCGACGAGTCGAATGACAAATCAGGTGAGCTTGGCCTTCTTAGGGGAGGCAGACTGCTGTTTGTCGATTCCTTCAATCTTGCGAGTTCCTCCTGCATGCCGAAGGACTGGGAGATTCTGTTGAATTCCCTATCGCAGCTGTCGGACCTCTCGAAACTCCCGTTGATTGTGATGATGCCGTTTGGACCTGGCATTTTCATCTGCAGGTAGGCGTAGTGTGGCACCACCATGAACCTACCGAACACGACGCGTCCGAGGATGCAGTGGTATTGCAAAGGCCAGTCGATGCGTTCGCGCCGAAAGTTTTTCGGCGTGCCGAAAATAACGTCGAGGTTGATTTTGCCCAGGGGATATATGCCCTTACCTAGGACGATGCCGTGGAACATCGTGTATAAGACCTCCAGACATGTAAGAGGGATCCTCATTGCACGCAAGGTACTCGCGAACATAAGGTTAATGCCGCTTCCGCCATCCATGAAGACGTGACTCATGTCAAACCCTCCAATTTGCACCTCGAGTACGAGGGGACAGTGACCTGGATGAGGGACTTGGCGCGGATGGTCGCAATTGTCGAAGGTGATGCAGGAGTCGCTTCCACTGAGGTACTGAGTGGTAGAGGGTGGGGAATTTGTCGCCAAGTTGACTTGGCGAGTGATGGCCTTCTACACTCGATTTGAGGGGTGTCCTTTTTGGATCATCATGTTGCCTACGGCCCGTGGGCACGGCTCACCTCCGTGGTGTTGGACTGGTGCAGCCGTGGGTGGTGGTGGTCCGGGTGGTGGTGGTGGAGGAGCTCCATGTGCTACAGCTCCTGGGGCAGTTCCATAACCCCTGTTGACTATGTCGCGATTCATCTGAGCCAAGCCCTCATGGAGTTTGAGGAACTCGCGGCAGTCCTTAAGGAGGTGGCTGGATTTCTTCTTGCCATCATGTTTGTCGATGTAGAAGTGCACGTTGCATGGTCCGGACAGTTTGTCCTTGATAAATGTTGCGGGTGCCTCTTCGCGAGTGCGGCGCTGCCACACTTGTGTGGTTTTCTTGGAGTCGTGGTATCCACCGCTGCGATAGCCATTGTTGCACTTCTCATTGCATTTGTCGGTGTAGCTGGCTGCAACCATATTGACATCGTCGCGGTCATCGTAGATGCGCATTCGACGCTTGCTTCAATGGTCGCGTCTGCGTCTGAGGTCGTCATCGTCGTCGGAGTGAACGTGGTTTTTCATCGAGTCTTCTCCATCCGCCCACCGATTCGCGATTTCCATCAGGTGGCAATTGTTTTGGGCTTCAAGCGTCCCAGCTCCTCCCTGAGCTCTATGCGGTGAACACCGCCGTTGAACGCGTCGATCGCGCGATCCTCCGAGATGTTTTCTGCGGAGTTCTTGATGATGGACCACCTCTAGATGTACAAGCGCAGCGACTTGCCAGATCTTTGTTGGCAACTTCTTAATTCTTCAATTGATGCGGGCCTTTTGTAAGTGCCCTTGAAGTTGCGAACGAAACTGTATACCAGCTCTTCCTAGTTGTGAATGGATCCGCGTGGGAGGTTGTTGAGCCATGCGCGAGCGGCACCCTGTAGCTGTAGCTGCAGGGATTGCATGGTCATGCTTCGACTCCCGCCGTGAAGCCTGATGGAGGAGATGTGGTCCTCCAACCAGATTTTTGGGTCTTGCAGGCCGTCAAATTTTGGGTTCTCCGATGGGATTTTGAACCCCTTAGGCATTCGCTTCTGCCTGATGGCTCTATTGAAGCATTTGGCGCTGCAGAGCTCCACGTCTTCGTCCTCTGAGTCAGTCGAACAAGCATGTCGTGTGCGCATCTTGTCGACTTTGCATTGTGTGATGTCATCACGCGCGTCATAGTCGCGATCGTGCCGTCGTGAACGGCGACGCCGAGATAGGTCGTGGCTATCATCGCTGGATGCGGGCGAGGAGTAGCGTTTTGCAAGAGCTTTGCTTTTCTTTGGCTCTGGTGTTGGCTCCTTGTCGAGGGCGGCCTCGATTAGCCCCAAGCCTGTGATCGTAGATCGGTGCATGGCAACTCATGGATCTCCAGCTGGCGGCTGGTTGTTGAGGAGATACATGGTGGCCGCCGTTACCGTAGCTTGTAGTGTTTTTGGGAGCACGTTACCCCGTGTGTCTACCGTCATAGAGCCGATGTCGAGGAATTTCGCGGCTTCCATGCGTTCTTGCTCGGTGAGGTGGGCCAGTCATGATTGCCTCTTGTGGGCGACGTACTTGTTGCCTTTGGAGGAAGATCCTCCGTGGGAGGAGAGCCCATCTCGTCGAAGGCTCGACTCGTCTGCCGCCTTTTTACGCGCTTCAAGTTGTGCGACTGCATGTAGCTGGCGTTTGTATTCTTCCTTCAGCAGCCAATGGTAGCCCATCAGCATGTCCTGCGGGGAGTCGAAGGGCAGAGGATTGCCTCGTAGGGCTTCTCGACAGCGGGCCCACTCGTTGTCATTGATCCTGATCACTACGCGCTCTCTAGTGTTTTCGTTCACAATGGTTGGCGGCTCTCCTCCCGCTCCATTGTTGACGGGCGCTCTGTTGCCACCGTTGGTGGGGCCGCCATTAGGTATGTCGCCATTGGGTGGGGCGTCGTTGGGTATGCCACCATTTGGTGGCCCGGTGCCAGATCCGTTACCAGCGTTATCACGATTGGTGGTGGTGTCGCTAGCATTGATGACGGCGCACATGAAGTGGTTGGGGAAGCTGTTGCTCCCACAACTTTCAGATCGGGAGCCATAGGCTCCGTCTTCAGTGGCTAGGTCACCCAGATCGGATCCGCGACTGTTGTCGCTATCCGTGTTCCCAGCTGTTGCCGAGTCGTTGAGCTCACTGAGGGTGCCGATTGGCGGAGGAAACCACCATGCTGGAGCAATCGATGGTGTTGTCGGCTGGTCAGGCATGTGAAGTGTGCCTAACTAGCCCACTTGGAAGCGGAAGCTCCCGATTGCCAGGCTGATCCCATCGCCCATGGACTCAAAATCCGGGCGAGTGGCCGGCGTGTGGATGGTGAAGTCAAACGCGCCGAAGAGCTGGCGAATCTCCGCTGTTGCGGAGTTGTAGATCGCAGTTGATGGGGGCAAAGAAGCTGAAACATCAGCACTCCCAATTCCCACAGACGGTGCCAATTGACGTGGGTTTAACTCGTCAATGCCCATTGTTATGGACTTGGGTTTTAGAGAAGGAGGGAGCGCTGGAGGCATCAGTCAGCTAGCAAACAAGCACACAGGGACGCAAGTTTTACCTAGGTTCAGGCCTCGTAGAGGTCCCTACTCCTGCTTGTCTGCTCTTGGAATTAACGAAGGAATCGGAGATTACAGGGGCGCGCAGATGCAATCTGGCAAAGGTTGTGGAAACTAGGGTTTCATGTGTCCTCCTCGGCGCCCCCTCCTAGCGTTTATATAGATAGGCTGGGTCTCGGGTAGCAGGTCGAGTCGGTTACAGATCAGGGTTTTCCCTTTGAACTTTCTATCTTAAGCTTCTTCTTGTCTCGCAAGCAATCGAGAGTCCGTGGGCCACTCGAATTCTCCACTGGGCCTTGGCAACGCCGTGGGCTTCTGCCGCATCTGGACCGTATATACCAAACTTGAGTACCTGTAGGGTATAACCATGTCATAAGGAGTGCCAACAGCTTTATAGTCACTATAAGTGCTAGCACGCCTCCGTCTACCAACACGTAGTTCCCTCCATCAAGTCCCCACGAGAGGAAAATATTGAGAGGTCGACTTCTCTCAACATCAAGATGTAGAGAATCTAACACATGGTCACAAATATCATAATAGACTTTATCTTATTTCAATCTCATACTAGGGTTTCTCCATCTCCCCAAGAACTAATGATCTATTCAGACATGGAGGCAATCAACATCATGGCAATGGTAATGGAAACAATCATAGATGAATAGTACTTGTATAAATCCACAACGAGTATAGGAATTAGAACAAGATCTAGACAAGACGTAGATGGGATGGATGGAGATGGTGATGATGCAGTGGTGGATGATGAAGTTCGATGCCTTAGCCTCCCGGATCTGCGCAGGGCGAAGATGGATCCCTTGTGGATGAGTTCCCCCTCCAGATGCCTTCCGGATGTGAGGTTTCTGCGATTTCTGAGTGTTCTGTATGTCGTCTCTCCGAACCAATTACACGGGGTGAAACTATTTAACGAGGCGGAGGCGGCGCCAACTATACGGCCGGAGCTATACGGGCGGAAGAGTTACTCCCACCGTATAGTTGGTCGTTCGGCTCTCTGCCTCCCATGTTTGCTTCTGGTTTTCTTCTAGTATTATTAATATTTCCCAAATAAGCGATTTACATTGTTTTTGACTCCTTTTCTCCATAGTACAACTGCTTCAATAATTGTATCCATTGGATCCATCATCTGTCTTGATCCTGGTGAAAACAGACATAAAATGTGTGCGCGTGCGCCGTAAAATACCAAGATCCTACATCTATAATGCAAAATAGTAATGTAAAACATGATGCGAATATGCACTCATCAACTTCCCCAAGCTTAGACTCTTGCTCGTCCCGAGCAAGTTTTTAGCTTAATGGATGTGATCCTCATATTCATGAAGCCGAGTCCATAAAATAAATGAGGCAATTGCAGCATGTGTTTATCATGTACGATATAGGGGAATAAGTTCATGAATAGTACCTTACTCGAACCATCTCAATAGTATTGGAAGGCTTCCACACCTTAGTTATCAATAGTTCATAAAAGATGAATCTCAACATAATGTAAAAGAATACGGTTCAACCGAATGAGTTAACGAGGTAGTCCCAAGTGTTTTAGGATCAATGTATTCACTTGGGATTCAAAATCTCAAAAGTGTCTCTTTGTCATACTACAATATAGTGGTAATGCCTATTTGCTCTTTGCACATTCGCTCTTTTCCTTCTTTCTTTTTCTTTTGCATATATGCCCACACTTTTGTTTTAAGTGATGTGCAAAGGAGCTAGCCATATACTCCACTTCATGTAGGAATTCAAAGTTCAAAGATCTCAATTATCAAATTCCAACTGTATATGAAGCATTCTTTATGACCTGAGATTCTACCACGACCTGTTCTCACTCTATTTGGATAGCACTTTCATTTTCCTTTGTTCAAGGTTTTCTTTTAAAACTTAATTGTATAGATAATTTTTCTTTGTGAATCAAACCGTAGACTCACAGCATATTGACCAAATTATCTTTATGTGTTCCATTAATACCAATGGTGTGGAAGAGTCCTATTGCTATCATCAAGTGCAAGTAAAATCATACTCAAGCCATTCATATATCAATAAAGCAAACACAAACTCAATATTGCTCCATATATAATAATAAACTCGGAATTTCATAAAAGGGATCGACTATTCTTGAAGGGAATTCTAATGATGCAAACTTTATTTCTAGTTTGAACTAATGCAAGAATAATAATAAAAACTTATAAGATAGATTACAAAGTCTTAAAGATCTCTCCAAGCTTGGAATCAAGCCAGGCGGGATCAAATAATTCCTTGTGATTATTTGATACCATGATTGTTGTAGATCACTCTGGCTCCATGGCACGTGGTATCTTATCCTCACGGGCCAGCCTGAGGCAGAGGGATTGATTGGCAGCTTCTAATTCCTTAACACGTAGCTTGTAGAAAAGATTGTTCCTCTCTAGAACTTTCACTTGTTCTTTAATGAACTCATTGTTATCTTGGAGTGTTTGTAGCGCCTTATGACTCATGGCAAAACTCGCTTCGGTTGTCCGCTTGATAACTTCATCAACTATATCAAGATAGACTCACAGCAATCGAAGGTGTTTGGGCGTCCCTAGCTTCTCCTTGTCTAATTCTTCAATCTGCAGCTCCAGGGCCTTCAAATCCCTCTTCCGACACCCATGGTCAGTGTCGAGGAACTCTATAGGGATGGTCTTGATCTCCTTGCCTTTCTCGCTATTGCTCCTGATCTCCATAGGAGCCTTTCTTCTTGGCTTCTGTCCCTCGGTTGATAGTCCTCACGTGTGAATAAGAGGTAGATTGGTTTCTGGAGATTATGATTAGAGAGCGAGACAATGGCAGTTGATGGCTCGTGGTTGATGTAGAGCTCATTGGGAACCCCAAGAGGAAGGTGTTACTAGATGAGCTTTGGCAGGGCGCACTACCGGTGCTAGTAGCAACGTGGAGACCTGCACAACACAACCACAGAACTTTGTCCCCAACTTGCGATGAGGTTGTCAATCTCACCGTGTTTTGTAAAAAATAAAGGATTAAACGTATCGAATGGAAGGAAGTAAAAGTTTGCACAAAGTAAACACAAAGTAGTAAAATATTGTAGATTGAATGTAAAAGACAAGGACCGGGATCCATAGTTCACTAGAGGTGGCTCTCCTCAAGATAGAAAACATGCTGGGTGAACAAATTACAGCGGGGCAATTGACAAACACCAAGAAAGCAATACATGCATATACTAATCATCTTGACTCCTTTGAGACTTGATTGGGCATTACAACATAATACATAGACCGCCAGCCAACTGCATTTATGACTAATAATCCACCTTCAGGTTATCATCCGAACCCCCTCCAGTATTAAGTTGCAAGCAATAGATTATTGCTTTATGAATTGCGTGTAAAGTAAACAATACGATTGTTCTATGAACAAAGGATTGTTGTTTTCTCCCTAGTAGCAACAGCACATCTAGTACCTTAGAGATTTCTGTCACTTCCCCATATTACCAGAGGCATGAACCCACTATCGAGCATAAATACGAACTCTTGGAGTTGCTAGCATCTACTTGGCCAAGATAGCTACTAACAATGGAAAGCATGCAAGATCTCAAATAACAAAGACATGATAGAATCAATAATCAATCTAAAATAGCATCTCAATATCCATCAGATCCCTGCAAACACAACATGCAGAATTACAAATAGATGATCTTGATCCTGAACGGAGCTCACAAGATCTAAACATGAAAGCACAAAGGAGGAGAACCAGCCATCTAGCTACTACATGGATCCGTAGTCTAGGGATGAACTACTCACGCATCACACGGGAGGCTTGCATGGTGATGAAGAAGGCCTCCAGGGTGAATTCCCCTCTCTGGCAGGGTGCCGGGAAGAGCTTCATATCCCTCCCGATCTAGGGATGGAGATGACAGCGGCCACAGACTCTTTCATGGATTTTGGCTCAGGTACTTAGGTTTTTCGTCCCAAGGGCAAAATATAGGCGGAAGGAGAGGCCGAGGGGGTGTCGGGGCTGGCCACACCACCCCCTGGCGCAGGCCAGGCCTGGCCGCGCGACCAGGTGGTGTGGCTGCCCTCTGGCCCTTCTCCGTCTCGTATTCTGGCACTTGATCACTTCCGGAAAAATAGGCAATTTAGCTTTTGTCCCGTCCAATTCCGAGAATATTCATTTTCTGACTTTCCTGGAACCAAAAACAGCAGAAAACAGGCAGCTGGCACTATGGCTCTTGTTAATAGGTTAGTCCAAGAAATCATATGAAAAGTACTCCAAAGTTGGAACAAAACACAAGAAAGTGGATAAAACCAAGCATGGAACATCAAAAATTATAGATAAATTTGCAATGTATCAACATCCCCAAGCTTAACTCCTGCTCATCCTCGAGTAGGTAAGTGATAAAAATAAAGAATAATTTTTGAGGTGACATGCACCAACAAAGACTTGATCAAAGTATTTGCAAAACATTCAAAGCTAGGATCATAGTACTTCAATCATAACATGAAAGACAAAGTTCTAGCAATAAGCAAAGAAACTTTGATGCAACATGAAAAGGCACAAACAAAAGATTCATGAATAACAATGCTTTGCAAGACGTTTTTTTGTTTCACATAAAGAAATCATAGCATAATAGTATTCAGCTTATCCCTCAATAGAGTAGCAAATATAAATGCATAGGACACCTTCAAAGTTCATAAGAGTGACTAGATACAATAGTTTAAAACAAGCAATAACAAGTTGTGCATCAATCAACTAGTCTTGGGACAATGCACATAGAACTAAGAATGGCCACTATGCTCTCAAAGTAGGTGCATAAAGATAGAAGGTGGAGACTCAATATAATGGTGGAAGAAAAGCCTTTTGTAAAAGGAAGTAGGGATTCAAGTCTCATAAAGAGCTTCCAAAAATTATGGTACTTATAGCTTTCAGCTCTCATTTCCTCTATCATAAGCATCTTGAAGTGATTAAGGTTAAAGTGAAAAAACTATGGTGTACATGCTTGACAAAGTATAAGTCAGAAATCTCATGTCCCTTGTATACGTGGGCCGCTCCTCATGCTACTCAAGTTTAGTCACCGGTAAGTTCTTGTCATCGTAAGTACATGTGTATCATAGAGAACCACCAATGGGGTACCCCTTGCCCGATGATACGGAAGAATCCCCATATCAAAATGACAAGGCAAGCAGACAACGAGCATCTCAGCATTCTTCTTATTTACCATGGGAATATGGTGTTTTTTTCTCTCTTTCCTCTTTTCATAGTATCTCTTTTTTTCCTTTATCTTTTTTTCTAAATATAGGACTCTTTTATTTTAAGAAGAATGCTTCATAGACAACTCATTATGGTTACGCTGCAGGTTTCCACCATGTCAGCATGGATTAGACCAGCGGCCCAGGCGTTTCTCTAACACATATACATAACTCCATGGACTTACAAGCTCCCCTTTCATTTCACACCGACGACATCCATATACAAAAGAGCATGATATCAACTAGGTAATGGTACCAAGTGCAATGTTGAAAGCATTCCCCATGAAAGCATGGTTCTGCTAATTCCCAACAAATAAGTGCAAGCATATACAACATAGAAGACACAATGGTTCAAGTTTATTAAGGGCAAGTAAAGTAAAGTGTGCCATCAAGTTCGTGAGAGCTTTAATCACTAGTTTTCTCATAACAAGTGGAAGGTAAACAAAAGCATGAATATACTTGGAATAACATAAGCTAGTAGGTAGGTATGGTGGACTCTTTGGAATAACTTGGTTTAGGGAGTTGGATGCATGAGTGGAACTCATACTTGTAGTGGAGCCTAGCAAAAGACTGGGAGCGACAAACTAAGAGAGCAACAATGGCCATAATCATGCAGAGCGACAAAACATCATTGATCAAAGCATAAAGTGATACTACAAGTTGAAAACTAAAGGATTATAAAGGCTATGGTGACTTTGGATAGTCATAACATGGTGTGAGCATGTGCCAAGTCAACCCAAATAAAGCATCAAAGGAGAATACCACTATACTATGCTTTAATATGCTAAAACAACGCATGATTCATCCAAGGAACATTAAGGAATCTCAATTGTTTATAAAAATTCATGCTACACCAAATAATACTAAGCATAAAGCCAAAAAAATATCAAGGATGGCATGACAAAGCATAGGCCACAGTCCAAAACAAGCTCTTTTTACCACATAAGTATGAACTTTCCTACTCTTTTCCAAACCAAAACAAACCATTTGCAAACCAATGTATGAAAGAGGGGGTCCAACCAATTTATTCAGAAAACTAAGCAAACCAAGCAAACGAAAACGAAAAAGAAGACGCTCCAAGAAAAACACAACTGTGCATGAAACAATAAAAATGAAGCGTTTGGAAGAAACCTGGGGTTTTTATTGATGTAGAGGGGGATGCCTTGGGCATCCCCAAGCTTTGACGCTTGTACTTATTGGATATTTCTTGGGGTGACACGTGTGGCATCCCCAAGCTTGATATTTAGTCCATCCTTCATCTCATTACTCATTCCTTCCATACACCTGAAATTTTTCTCCCCATTAGGTTCGGTTTTGTTCATCTTTTCTCGTGTACCAACAACATCTACACATGAGCCTAGAATATTGAAACGTTCAAATACTTTTCTAGCTTCCTTGGCAACATCATAGAAATCCTTAAACAAAGTTTCTAGAATAAAATCCCTCTTTTCAGGATCCTCAATTTCTTTAAGCTTAAGAAACATTACTTGCATTAAGGGGTTGAGGTTAACAAACCTAGCTTATAACATGTGAATTAAAGAAGCTACAGCAATCTCATAATTTGGAGCAAGTTCTACAAGGGATCTATCCTCAGTATCTTCATGTTTGAAGAATTCTTCAATATTATGTTTCCCAATATAGAACCACTACCAATTGAAAGGTCTTTCAAGGTGAATGTAGGGATCAACATGGTGAGCTAAGGAAGAGGTGACAACTAAAGGAGACTTAATTTTTTTGTGTTTTTGATAAAGAAAGCAAACTAGTAAAACTATTTTTTTTGTGTTTTTGAAGAACAAAACAAGCAAGCAAAGCAAAAAGAAAACTAAGCAAAACAAAAACAACAAAGTAAAGAGATTGGTTATGAAGGACTCCCCTTGTGAAGATGTCCTTGACTCCCCGGCAACGGTGCCAGAAAAATGCTTGATGGCTCGTGGTTGATGTAGAGCTCGTTGGGAACCCCAAAAGTAAGGTATGATGAGCATAGCAGCAAGTTTCCCTCAGTTATGAAACCAAGGTTTAATCGAACCAGTAGGAGCAAGGAAACACCTCAAAGGTATTACTAGCTGAGCTTTGGCAGGGCGCACTACCGGTGCTAGTAGCAACGTGGAGACCTGCACAACACAACCACAGAACTTTGTCCCCAACTTGCGATGAGGTTATCAATCTAGGGATGGAGATGACGGCGGCTACAGACTCTTTCGTGGATTTTTGATCGGGTACTTAGGGTTTTCGTCCCGAGGGCAATATATAGGCGGAAGGAGAGGCCGAGGGGGTGCCGGGGCTGGCCACGCCACCCCCTGGCGCGGGCCAGGCCTGGCCGCGGCCAGGTGGTGTGGCCGCCCTCTGGCCCTTCTCCGTCTCGTATTCTGGCACTTGATCACTTCCGGAAAAATAGGCACTTTAGCTTTTGTCACGTCCAATTCCGAGAATATTCATTTTCTGACTTTCCTGAAACCAAAAACAGCAGAAAATAGGCAGTTGGCACTGTGGCTCTTGTTAATAGGTTAGTCCAAGAAATCATATGAAAAGTACTCCAAAGTTGGAACAAAACACAAGAAAGTGGATAAAACCAAGCATGGAACATCAAAAAAATTAGATACATTTGCAATGTATCAGCTGTATATAATAGGGGTCAGAGGTCGGTAAAACTCGCGAGAAACACCAAATTGTCGTCCAAGAAAAGAATCCAAGCGGAACAGAGAAAGAAATCACGGATTTGGAAGTGTCCTGCCCCGTAATGACCAACTATACCGGTGCGGCCCGTATAGGTCCGGCCATATAGTTGGTTCCGGGCAGATATTTCCAAATATCTCGAGTCCAGGTCGATTAAATCATGACTCGGGACCGACAATAACGGTTTTTTAATATAAAAGAAAGATCGATCAAAAAAGTTTCTGAGAGTTTAATGACCAACTATACGGCCGAAATTTTTGCTCCGGTCGTATAGTTGCAACCGTATAGATTTAAACACTGAAATTAAAAGTGTCTGGGAGTTTAACAAGCAACTATACGGCTTGAATTTTTGCTTCGGTCATATAGTTGCGACCGTATATATATAGACACCAAAAAGCAAAATTATCTGAGAGTTCAACATCTAGCTATACGGCCGGAATTTTTGCTCCGGTCGTATAGTTGCGACCGTATAGGCTCAGATATCAAAAACAATTTCACAAAGATGATACAGAGAGTTTAACGACCAACTATACTGCGGGAGCCCCCTCTCTGGTCGTATAGCTCTGCCTGTATAGTTGGTAAAACCCCTCTAAAACTTTAGAAAAACACAAGGAATTCAAAAACAGAATTTTCAAGAGTAAAAAATGTGAAAATAAATCACTTATTTGGGTAAGAACACTTACCATGCACTTACCATTTGCTTAATCGGGGATGAAAAGTTCCTCACACAACAAGGACTCCTTCTCTCTTGGAGGAATTAACTTTAGTTCATCAAATAATTCATGTAAATGAAAATCACCAGGACTAAAGTTCCTCTCAATAAGATTGGTGTCTTCCTGGGCAAACATGGACACTGCATCTAACATCTTTGTTTCTTTCCTCCGCATAATCTACAACTCAAATTCTTGTAGTGAAAGAATCCAACGGATCAGTCTTGGCTTATGGTCTTTCCTTTCAAGGAGTTCTTTTAAACCATCACGATATGTGTGAACTCTTACCTTTGCATCAACTATGTAAGAACGAAATTTATCACAAGAGAAAAATACATCAAACAGTTCATTTTTCTTCCTTCGAGTAATTCTTTTGAGCACCATTAAGAGTTCTACTAGCATGATGTATAATATTAAATCTACGACCAATATGTTGTCCAAGAGTTACTCCTACAACATCATTGCTAGCTTCACATATTAAGTCAAAGGTTGTATCCCAGATAGGTGATTTAATGATGGGATCTCGAGTTAAAGCATTTTTCAGTTTATCAAAGGCTTCAAGACACTCATCATCAAAATTAAATCTCATTCCCTTTTGCAAGAGGTTAGTCAAAGGTTTAGATATCACAGAGAAATTTCTAATGAACCTTTTGTAAAAACCCACATGACCAAGAAAATTCCTTATTCCTTTAATATCCCTAGGTGGTGGCATTCTCTCTATTGCTTCAACCTTAGCTCTATCAACTTCAATTCCCTTACCTGATACCTTGTGTTCGAGGACTATACCTTCTTTGACCATAAAGTGGCACTTCTCCCAGTTTAGAACAAGATTAGTTTCTTCACAACGCTGCAAAACTCTCTTGAGATTATCCAAGCAACTAGTAAATGAAATTCCATAGACAGAAAAGTCATCCATAAATACTTCCATTATAAGTTCTATAAAATCAGCAAAATAGCAATCATACATCATTGAAAAGTAGCTAGAGCATTACATAGACCAAAAGGCATATGTCGGTAAGTATGTAAACCGTAAGGACTTATGAAAGTTGTTTTAAGTTGGTCATCCGGATGAACAACTTAAAACAACTTTCATAAGTCCTTACGGTTTACATACTTACCGACATATGCCTGAACAACTATTTGAGAGAAACTAGAGTATCCGTCCAAGTCACAAAAATGAGTATGGTTTGCTAACCTTTCTAAAGTTTGATCTATGAATGGTAATGGATAGTGATCTTTCCTAGTTTCTTTATTTAATTTTCTGAAGTCTATGCGCATCCTATGCCCAACAATAGTTCTAGTAGTTATTAGTTCATTGTTTTCATTAGGAACAACAGTAAAACCGCCCTTCTTAGGGACACAATGAATAGGACTTACCCAATCACTCTCTTTAACAGGATAAATTATACCTGCGTCTAGTAGGTGTACAATTTCTTTTCTTACCACTTCTTTCATTTTAGGCTTCAATCTTCTATTAAATTCTACAACTGGTTTTGCACATTCTTCCATGAATATTCGTTGGACGGCTATCATGGGACTAATGCCCTTCAAGTCATCCATTGAGTACCCAAAGGCTTGGCGATGCTCCTTAAGTATCCTCATGAGTTCTTCTTCTTCTTCCCCTGAAAGTTTAGCACTAATACTAATAGGGAATTTATTGGTATCATCTAAAAACCTATATTTGAGATTACCTGGTAGAGTCTTCAACTCTGGGGGTGGTAATTCCTCGTCCCCTCTCTTTTCTGGCTCTTCAAAAGCATCCGTCGGAGGTCCCAAAATAGGAAGTGAATCGAATCCATCTTCTAGTTCTTCTAGGGACTTGTCCTCCATAACTATTTCTACATAATTTGGATCTTCATGTATTTCTTCTTCTTTATTACCAAAGAAAAGAGATGTCATTTCCTCAATGCTTCTCTCTTCCTATTCTTCTTGTATTTGTGGAGGTCTGTCTTTAAATTTGGAAAAATGGAATTTATTTCCCGTTCCCCCAAGCTTAAGAGACACAATATCCTTCTTGAAATTAACATAGGCACCTATATCACCCAAAAAGATTCTTCCAAATATAATAGGGCAAAAAGTGTCAACTGGCATATCAACAACTACAAAATCGATAGGAAAGTTCTTGTTGCCAATTGTGATAGTTGCATTGTCAACTACTCCCATTGGAATTCTAAAGTTTTTATTGGCTAGCATAATTGCTATATCAGTATTTTCAATTGTAGCCGGTTCTATTTCTTCTTTTATTTCTAGGTATAAATCATAAGATATAACATTGACTTCGGGGGTAACATCACATAAACCGTAATGAGAGGTTTCTTTAAATATACAGGGAAGAATAGGCTTACTGATGGCTCAGAATGTAGAGCTCGTTGGGAACCCCAAGAGGAAGGTATGATGAGCACAGCAGCAAGTTTTCCCTCAGTTATGAAACCAAGGTTATCGAACCAGTAGGGGCAAGGAAACAACTCCAAGGTGTTACTGGCAACTTGGAATCCTGCACAACACAACCACAGAACTTTGCCCCAACTTACAATGAGGTGGTCAATCTCACTGGTTTTGTTGAAACAAAGGATTAAACGTATAGTGTGGAAGATAGTAATTGCTTGTAGAAAGTAAACAGTAAAAAGTAATATTAGATGGCATATCAGTGGTAAAAGAATGGATTGGGGTCCATAGTTCACTAGAGGTGATTCTCCTTAAGATAAATAGCATGTTGGGTGAACAAATTACAGCGGGGCAATTGACAGATTCGAGAAAGCATACAATGCATATACTAGACATCTTGACTCCTATGAGATTTGATTGGGCATTACAACATAATACATAGACCGTAATCCAACTTCATCTATGACTAATAATCCACCTTCCGGTTATCGTCTGAACCCCTTCCAGTATTAAGTTGCAAGCAACAGATAATTGCATTAAGAAATTAGTGTAAAGTAAATAATATGATTGTCCCATGGACAAAGGATTGGTGTTTTCTCCCTAGTAGCAACAGCACATCTACAACCTTAGAGATTTCTGTCACTTCCCTAGATTACTAGAGACATGAACCCACTATCGAGCATAAATACTCCCTCTTGGAGTTTCAAGCATCTACTTGGCCAAGATAGTTATAAACAACGGAGAGCATGCAAGATCACAAATAACATAGACATGCTAGAATCAATAATCAATCTAAAATAGCATCTCAATATCCATCAGATCCCCACAAACACAACATGTCAGATTACAAATAAATGATCTTGATCATGAACGGAGCTCACAAGATCTAAACATGATAGCTCAAAGGAGGAGAACCAACCATCCAACTACTACATGGACCTGTAGTCCAAGGATGAACTACTCATGCATCACACCGGAGGCATGCATGGTGATGAAGAATGCCTCCAGGATGATCTCTCCCCTCGGGTAGGGTCCTAGGAAGAGCTTTAGATCCCTCCCGATCTAGGAATGGATATGGCGGTGGCTACAGACTCTTTCGTGGAATTTTGATTGGGTCCCTAGGGTTTTCATCCCGGGAGGCTTTTATAGGCGAAGGGGCAAGGTCGGTGGAGTACCAGGGGGCCCACACCCCCTGGTGGCGCGCCCTAGGCCTGACCGCGCCGCCACCAGGTTTGTCCGCCCTAGTGCGCAACTTCGTCTCCCCTCCAGACTCCGTGTTTCTTCGCGTAAAATATTGACTTTGGCTTTTGTCCCGTCCAATTCTGAAAATATTTCCTTACTAGCTTTTCTGAAACAAAAAATAGCAGAAAACAGGCAACTGTCCCTATGACATCTTGTTAATAGGTTAGTTCCAGAAAATATATCAAAATGCCTCAAAGTGTGAACAAAACATAAGAATGTAGATATAAAACAAACATGGAACATCAAAAATTATAGATACGTTTATGACGTATCAAGCATCCCCAAGGTTAACTCCTGCTCGTCCTCGAGTAGGTAAGTGATAAAAAGAATAATTTTTGAGGTGACATGCACCATCATAATCTTGATCAAGGTATTTGTAAAACATTGATAGCTGGGATCAAAGTACTCTAACATGAACATGAAAGATAAAGCTCTAGCAATAAGACATAGCAACTACGTTGCAACATGAAGAGGTACAAACAAAAGATTCATGAATAACAATGCATTAAAAATATGTTTGTTTGTTTCACATATAGAAAACATAATAAGAATGGTATTCCGCTTGTCCCTCATGGTATAGCAAAACATAAATGCATAGGACACCTTCAAAGTTCATAAGGGTGACTAGATACAAATAATTTAAGAACAAGCAATAACACAGTTATGAATCAATCAATATTGGGACAATGCACATTAAACTAAGAATGATCACTATGCTCTCTCAATTGGTGCATAAATATAGAAGATGGAGAATCAACATAAAAGTAAAAAAGAAAGGCCCTTCATAAGAGGGAAGCAGGGATTTCAAGTTTCATAAAGAGCTTCCAAAAATTATGGTACTTATTAGCTTTCAGCTCTCATTGCCCCTACCATAAGCATCTTTAGGTGATTAAGGTTAAAGTGAACAAATGAGGATATGCTTGACAAGTTATAAGTTGTAACATGCCAAAACTTCAATCCAAGCTTATCAAGATCAAATCAATCAAAAATGGGGTTAACAAAAACTTTTCCAAATTTAAAATGAAAGCATTCATATATGTGTGCATTTAAAATAGGAGTTGTTTTGAATTGCCATGATTGTGTGATCCTTTGCTTGTAAAATGTTTCTTAGGTGATTTAAACATCATCTACATCATTCCCAAACTTTTTCTAAAGAAAATCAAATCAAAAAGAATTAAAAAGGAGGAATGGTCATTTTGGCCATTTTAATCCACTACACTACTTTGAGTGTTCCTAGCACTCATTTCTTAACAGAAACAATTCTTGATCTTTGTAGCCCTTGCTAGTACACATAATGAGGTACCAAGGCCCACCTTTGGAGCTGCTAAAAACATTCTGTTACTTATTTTAAATTGCATTTGAAAATTGAATCTAATGCATATGCATAGATCACCCCTATTTCAAAACCCATCTATTTGAGCTCCACTTTCAAAACCCTTGCAACCAGAGGCTGCCAAGCACTAGTGGAGATCACTCAAAAAATTTGAAACCAAAATTCAAAACTTTCTTTCTTGCGGCCATTTCCAGAAACACTTGGCAGGCAAGAATCTAACTCTAATCCTAGCTCACTGTTTACTACAGAGTTTTACCCCCATTTGATCCCCATTTACTCCCTCTGTCTCCTAATGATCTAACCAAAGCCTAAACACCCATCCCCTACACCCCTAGCAACAATGCCATGCCAACCCGAGCACCTAGTCGCCGGCCCAACTTGCAACCGCCGCAGCAGACCGCCCCTCTCTCTCCCTCCATGTCTAGGAGGTACCTCACACCTCACTTCCACCCTTTGTCCCCTGCTCGAGCCAAGTGCTGCGGTGGACCACCGAGGAAAGCCCGCGCCCAGTGCCATCGCACCATGCCGGTGCCGCCCCCAGAGCGCGTCCTGTCCCCGCTCGACCATACCGCCCCTTGGCCGCAGCCCGCGCCCGCCTCACAACCACCGCTCGCCGTGGACACCGTCGCCTCTGTCGCGCAGAGCGCCACCTCGCCCAGACCGCGTGCCATCGCCCCTAAGGTTGCATTCAATGCCTAGAGCACCGCCAGGGAACAGCACGTCGAACACCACCCGCAGCCATGCCTCTACCCTGCCGTAGCCATGTCGCCACCGTTGCCTGCCCATCCCGCTCGGTCTCACCGTCGAGCCTATAAAAGGAGCCCTCCCCAACCTCTTCTCTCCACACCATTCCACTCCCCTCACATCTCTGAACCTCACCCACCTCTCGCTAGAGCAAGGCGAGCTCTGCCTCGCCAGAATTAGAGCCGGAGCAGCCGCAGCAGGAGAAGGGCGCCGCTGATTGCGACCACCCAAGCTCTACCGCAACCGCGCCTCGCCTCGCCGTCGTCTTCCACTTCGTTTGCCCGCCTCGCTGATCCTGCTGGAGCCCTGGTACGTCCCCAGCAGACCCCCACCGAGCCGCTAGGGTTCGACCTCGCCGGCGACCTATTCGGCGTCGACGACGACCCTCAGCCGTAGATCTGCCTTCTAATCCTACGGCCCACAGCGCGCGTACCGTTTTGCGTGTTAAGTGACGCAGACAAGTGGTACCCCCCCTATCAGCTGAGCCTCGCGCCGCGGAGTGCCACTGGGCCGGCCCAAGTCGTTTCCCGCGCTAGCCCACACATTCAAATCTGGATTTTTCTTTTTAGTTGAATCTAGTTTCTGTCCACTATTTTAAAATTCAATTCTGGGAGTTTTACAAATCCAAATTGCATGAAACTAATTTTGTCTGAAAGGTATTAAGATGATCTATTCAAGCCCGTTGGATTTAATTCAATTAGAGTTATATATCTCTCCTAATAAAAATAAGAAGATAGAAGCATTTGCAACTTGCAACATTTTTATAAAATCAACCAAGTTAGATTTTGAGTTGATTCCAACTCTCAAAAATCACATTTCATCATATATATCCAAATATTTAATAATATTAAGGTTTACATGAAGTGACTTTGGACTAGTACCAAAATAATGCTATATAGGCATTTCTAGTCACTTTAAATCATTAAATAATGAACTTAAACCAAAGTAATGTTGATCCAACCTTTAAATCTCATTCCCACGTGTTACGTGTCCACATGATCCCATATTTTGGTGGTGAATATTAAATTTTAGTTAATTTTTCAATGAGTAGAAATTACTTTTCTAAAATAAAAAGGATGAAACTATGGAATTAAACTTGTGATGCTTGTGATGATAATAGATCATCAAATGTGTGTCTTAGAATGCTACTTAGCCTAGTTAAGTATTGTTTGGTGATTGTGTGCTCCGTATGTATTTATAGACGATAGTACCGACCAAGCTTTCGAGGAGGAGGAGTTCTACCAAGAAGAAGAAGAAGAAAACTTCAACCACTTCACCAACCAAGGCAAGCTACTATTGGCAAGCTAGCACTATTTAAGTGCAAGCCACCATTAACAATGCAAGCTAACACTTGCAAGTTTAGTGTTTAACAGGCTAGGATCAACTAGATGGTTTAGCTAAGATTCCTTAGGCATGCCTTGATCACACCCCCTTTACCTATTGGTACCCCAAGTCTTAGTTACAAGTTTTACCCTCTTAGTTTATACAAAGTTCTTTACTTGTTTAGAAGGTAGCATAAAAAGTATAAAACTTGACCCATTTAGAACCCTTTAGATGTCATTCTATGGCATGAGATTGAACCCATCTTTACCACCTTAGTGAACACTCTTAACTTAGTAGTTTAGATTAGCTCAAAAGCTTGAGTCACTTTAGATGGGAATACTTGGTGAAAATGAATTATGAAAACCTTGGAATGATGAGTCATTCTATTGAGATGTTTTGACATGTGTGAGAAACTCAATTGGTTGATGATGATGAAAATGTTGAGGCATGAGCCTTAACCCTTTTATAAAACTGATGGTTGGATTCGGATGCGATACCATTCCAAATTTATCGTACAACAACATTACCTGAATTGGGTAAGGCTTAGCTGGAAATTTATATTCATTAGTATTAGTTCCCTCACGGGAGAGGTCTGAGCTGAGGCTACCTCTCATGATGTCCACCTATGCAGTGCCCAAGATGACTGATGGTCATGGTTGGGAGGCCATACTCATAGGAGAGGTGCTTATACTAGGGTGTGTAAAGGGATGGTTATGTTTGATTATCTACATACTAAGTATGATGATTAAGGGTTATCCCTAACAGATGTATAGAATCTTGTGGTGAAAGTGTACCACCTCTGCAGAGTGTCAAACTATTCGAATAGCCGCGTCCGCAGTTATGGACAGTTGGAATGGCCATACTGTTTCGTTGTCAGATGTTTTCTAAATACTTTGAAAAGAATGATGAATCTTGACTTGACCACAACAGGGTTGTGTTTATGACATAGCTTCCCAACTTAAGTGATTCTAGAGTTTTACCTTATCTTTCTTTGCTTCAGAACTCAGCTTAGGTTTCAAACTTAACTTTATAGTTAAGCATAGATTTAGCACTTTAACTTAGATTCATAATACTTGTTAGGTAGTTTGCGAGTACTTAAAGAGTACTCATGGCTTTTGTCCCTGGCTATTATCGTGGTCAGACTATGAAGGAGACTATCAATATGATGGCCAATAGGACGGCTATGATAACTAGGACTATCTGCCTTCGTCAGCATTGCCTGTGCCCCTGAAGATGGACCCCACCGCTACGCTTATCTTTTATTTCCGCTGCTTGTTGTATTAAGACTGGATCATGAGATCCTTATTTGTGTAAGACCTTATGTATGGTTTGTAATGGATGAGGTACTGTGATATCCAATCCGTTATGTCTCGCAAAAATGGTAATCCTGGGATTTCGAGGTATGGCATAACGGGCATCGGGGATTAAAAATCCGGGTGTTGACATAAGCCGAAAATCTCATGCCCTTGCCTACGAGTCCCGAACCTCATGCTACTCAACTTTAGTCACAAGTAAGTTCTTGTCATTGTAAGTACATGTGTATCATGGAGAACCGCCAACGGGGTACCCCTTGCCCCATGATACAAGAGCTATCCCATATCAAAATGACAAGGCAACAGACAATGAGCATCTCAGCGATCTTTTTATTTGCTATTTGCATAGGTTTTTATTGAGGATGCTTCACAGAATGCTCACTATGGTTATGCTGCAAGTTTCCACCATGATTAGGCATGGCTTAGGCTAGCCGCCCATGCGTTTCTCTAACACACATACAAACTCCATGAGCTCACAAGCTCCCCTTTTATTTCACACAGCCGGGATCCTTAAACAAAAGAACATGATATCAACTAAATAATAAGTGCAATGTTGAAAGCGTTCCCCGTGACAGCATGGATCTGCTAATTCTCAACTTATAAAGTGCAAGCATATACGCAACATAGATGGACAAAATGGTTCAAGTTTATTAAGTGCAAGAAAGTAAAGTGTGCTATCAAGTTCGTGAGAGCTTTAATCACTAATTTTCACATAACAAGTTTAATTTGGAAGGTAGATAAAATCATGAATATACTTGGAATAGTGTAAGACACCATGCATAGGAATTTATAGTGGACTCTATGGAATAACTTGGTTTTCTCGGGAGTTGGATGCATGAGTGGAACTCATACTTGGTAAATGTGGAGGCTAGCAAAAGACTAGGAGCGACCAACTAAGAGAGCACTAATGGCCATAATCATGCAAGGTGACAAAACATTATTAATAAAATCATAAAGTGATAATACAAGTCAAAAAAAACTAAATGATCATAGAGGCGAAGGTGACTTTTTCATGGTCTCAACATGGTGTAAGCATGTGCCAAGTTAACCCAAATAAAGCATCGAAGGAGAATATCACAATATTATGCTTTTGTATGCTAGAACAACGCATGATTCTTTCAAGGCACATTATGCAATCTCAATTTTTTGGAACAAGTCATGCTACAGCAATAATTACTAAGCATAAAGTCAAAGCAATATCAAACATGACATGATAAAGTCTAGGCCACAGTCAAAACAAAACTCCTTTTGTACCACATATAAGTATGAACTTTCCTACTCTTTTCCAATCACCAATCAACTTATTTGAAATATCATATGAATCCAGGGGTCCATCCAGTTTATTTAAGCAAACTAAACAAAGGAAAACTAAAAGCAAAAACAAAGACGCTCCAAGAACAACACAATTGTGCATGAAACAATAAAAATAAAGTGTTTTGGAAGAAAACCTGAGATTTTTATTGATGAAGAACGGGATGCCTTGGGCATCCCCAAGATTTGACGCTTGTACTTCTTGAATATTCCTTGGGGTGACACGGGTGGCATCCCCAAGCTTCAGCTTTTTTTCATACTTCATCTTATCACATTATTCTTCCCCTACACTTGAAATTTTCCTTCATACAAAACTTCACACAATCCTCATTAGCAATGTTAGTGTATTCAAGATAATAAGTCATTTGATTTAAAACTTCCATTAAAACACAAGCTACTGCAGCAATTCCTTCTAAAAGCTCAAGTGATCAAAGAGAACTCAAAGAGAAAGAGATTAAGAGACAAATGCAAATAATGGCAGAAATCTGTCAAAACAGACCAGCAGGTAAAAACCAATTTTTTCGAAGACCTTCTGGTGCTCAAATCGAAACGTTCTTAACAAACGAAAGTTAGATAAAAACCTGGGGCATAAGCACAAAAAATTACAGCTCAATCCGACGTTCATAGATTTTTTACAGTGAAGCACAAAAATCTGTCTCGGGACAGCAACTTTGCCAAATCTTACTTCTCTCTCATTAGAGGTTATTCTCGGCACAAAAACCACACAAAAAGGATAAGGAGAAGTTATTACAGAGGTAATAACTTTGAAGACTCAACAAAAGAAAAACTTACTGGAAAAAAACATTGGGTTATCTCCCAAGAGTGCTTTTCTTTAACGCCTTTGAGCTAGGCTCAGTAATTTGAGAAGATGCTCACATAAGAAATATGAATTGAAGAAAAAGAGAGTATCAAGGAGAAAATATGATACACATTTAAGTCGAACCCACTTCCTATGCATAGGAATCTTGCAATAAAATAAATCAAAGAAGCACATAGTAACAAGAATGGGTAGATAAAACAAGAGCAACTTTGGAACTTTTAATATAAAGAGAGATGTTTAAGTAACATGAGAATTCCAACAACCATATTTTCCTCTCTCATAATGATTTTCGGTAGCATCATGAACAAACTCAACAATATCATATCACACTCATCCTCCTTTGGTAAGCATGGAGGGCGATCAAATAAGGTATTAGTTAAAGAGTTACTCTTATTGGGAGGTAGACATGGGTAGCTGCTCCATTCTTCCTCCTCTTGATCATCACTCTCCTCCTCTTTTTCATCCAATGAGCTTCCAGTTTCAGCAATTTCTTCTTTCATAGGCTCTTGCAAGGCATTAGTCTCTTCCATTGGTGGAGAGCATCTATTAAGATATTCAAGAATATAGCCATTTTCTTCCTTGTAATTATCAAAGCAAAATTTAAGTCTATCATAAACCTCATATTTATAAGGTGCATCATCAGTATTTTCAAACAAATAAGCAAGTTCGAATGCACCTTCCAAGCAATAAATTCTTCAATTTGTTCCACATTATAAAAGTCATAATTTCCCTTAACATAAGAAGATATGGTAACATCATCATTATACTCACATTGAAAAGGGAGGTGTTTATACCTCCTACAGCAACAAGATTTATAAAAGCAATAAGTAACATTATAAGTAGAGCACATGTTTCCAGCAATGGTATACAATTTATTAATTTGTTCCCATAAGTGTTTCCCTTTTTGTGACAAGCGGTGTTCCTTATAATAATATTTTTGTTCTTCCGTGAACCCACCTTGCCAATAAGATCTAGTTTCAAAGAAACCAACCATTGATAGAAAGCATGATAAAGCAAGACAATAACAGATCAACAAAAATAACAACTATAGTAGGAACTCGTTTTTTTGTATTTTTTATAAAAAGAAGCAAAAAAATAAAGTAGAATAAACTAAGAAAAACAAAAACAAAGTAAAGAGATTGGTTGTGAGAGACTTCCCTTGCAAGAATCTTCTTTCTCCCTAAAAAGTGATTGACGAGGAGGAAGAGATTGAAGTTGTCCTTAACTCCCCGGCAATGGCGCCAGAAAAAGTGCTTGATGACTCAAAATGTATAGCTCGTTGGGAACCCCAGGAGGAAGGTATGATGAGCACAGTAGTAAGTTTTCCCTCAGTTATGAAACCAAGGTTATCGAACCAGTAGGAGCAAGGAAACGACTCCAAGGTGTTACTGGCAACTTGGAATCCTGCCCAACATAACCACAGAACTTTTCCCCAACTTACAATGAGGTTGTCAATCTCACTGGTTTTGCTGAAAACAAAGGATTAAACGTATAGTGTGGAAGATAGTAATTACTTGCATAAAGTAAACAGTAAAAAGTAATAGTAGATGGTATATCAATGGTAAAATAATGGACTGGGGTCCATAGTTCACTAGAGGTGATTCTCCTTAAGATAAATAGCATGTTGGGTGAACAAATTATAGCGGGGCAATTGACAGATTCGAGAAAGCATACAATGCATATACTAGACATCTTGACTCCTATGCGATTTGATTGGGCATTGCAACATAATACATGGACCGTAATCCAACTGCATCTATGACTAATAATCCACCTTCTGGTTATCGTCCGAACCCCTTCCAGTATTAAGTTGCAAGCAACAGATAATTGCATTAAGACAAGTGTGTAAAGTAATCAATACGATTATCCCATGGACAAAGGATTGTTGTTTTCTCCCTAGTAGCAACAGCACATCTACAACCTTAGAGATTTCTATCACTTCCCCAGATTACTAGAGGCATGAACCCACTATTGAGCATAAACACTCCCTCTTGGAGTTGCAAGCATCTACTTGGACAAGATAGTTACAAACAACGGAGAGCATGCAAGATCACAAATAACATAGACATGATAGAATCAATAATCAATCTGAAATAGCATCTCAATATCCATCGGATCCCCGCAAACACAACATGTAAGATTATAAATAGATGATCTTGATCATGAAAGGAGATCACAAGATCTAAACATGATAGCACAAAGGAGGATAACCAACCATCTAGCTACTACATGGACCTCTAGTCCAAGGATGAACTACTCACGCATCACACCGGAGGCAGGTATGGTGATCAAGAAGGCCTCTAGGATGATCTCTCCCCTCCGGCAGGGTGCCGGGAAGAGCTTCAGATCCCTCGCTATCTAGGGATGGAGATGGCGGCAGATACAGACTCTTTCGTGGAATTTTGATCGGGTCCCTAGGGTTTTCGTACCGGGAGGCTTTTATGTGAAGGGGCAAGGTCGGTGGAGTACCAGGGGGCCCACACCCCCTGGTGGCACGCCCTAGGCCTGGCCGTGCCGCCACCAGGTCTGGCCACCCTGGTGCGCCACTTTGTCTCCCCTCCAGACTCCATGTTGCTTCGGGTAAAATATTAACTTTGGATTTTGTCCCATCTAATTTCGAGAATATTTCCTTACTAGATTTTCTGAAACCAAAAACAGCAAAAAACAGGCAACTGGCACTATGGCATCTTGTTAATAGGTTAGTTCCACAAAATGTATAAAAATGCCTCAAAGTGTGAACAGAACATAAGAAAGTAGATATAAAACAAGCATGGAACATCAAAAATTATAGATACGTTTACGACGTATCACTTACCCACATCTTTTACCTTTGTTTTACCTTCAACCAATATGGAAGTCTCTACATCAAGATCAACTATGTTACAGTGTGAGTACATAGCCATAATTGCTTCCTTGGTTACCTCTTCATCTTTGGTTTCCTTCAGATGTTCCACAACTTCTGGCATGCTTTCCTCTTCCCTCTTTTCCTGTACTACTCTGACATGTTCATATTAAAAATATGCTTTTGTGCAATGTTAGGGAAAGGCACTTCATATATTGGTTCTACAGAGGCAAGTGTTGCTTTATCTTCTCTTTTCTTTTTTGGTTCAAGTGGTGGATCATACTTGACTGAAACCTCCTTTGGAGCTTTAATGTGTTCTGTAAAAGCTTTAACAACTTGCAACACAAGATCTGAATCCAGATAAAGTTCTTTAGATAATTCTTTAACATGGCCTTTTTATTATAGTCATGAATACAATCATGCTCGATTTCTACGCCTCCTTCATTTCCTAGACCAAAATTCCATGAAACTCTATGATCACGAATTCTATTAAGTAAAGCCCAAGCTTTAGGTATAGGAAGATTCATAAAGGCTCCTTCCGCGAAAGAGTCTAGTTCAATTTTATTAGGTTCAATTAAACCACCATAAAAGATATGTAGTAAATACCATTCAGGCAAATCATGATGAGGACATAGTCGTAGTAAATCTTTAAATCTAATATAAGCTCTTACTAGTCCTTCATTAGAACGATTCTTCCAAGTCATTATAAGATGCCTAATTCCAAAATATTTTGATAATGGATAATATTTTGATAGAAATTCGCAGGCTAAATTATCCCAAGTAGTAGTGGCTTCAGGGGTAGAGATCTATACCATGAGAGAGCTGTGCTTATCAAAGTTTGACTAAAATGTTTAAACCTTACCTCATCAGCAGTATATCTCATCAATAGAAAAGTGCCACATATATCTTTAAACATGCAATATGCTCATATGGATCAGGATCTTCTTCATCTCCAGTAAATTGCTTCTTATGTAGAATACTAAGTAATAGAGGATTTATTTCAAACCCCCTTGTCTTCTCATTGGAGTTGTCTATTTTATAAATATCATAGGGCTTCCCAGCATGGTTGAGTGGGGCACTAGTCATATGCTCAAACTCCATCATGTTGGTGGAAACCTGTAACTCAAAACAAAATTTAGCAAGACAAAAATAAATAAGCAAAAACTAAAAGACCTACAGCGCTTAGCTCCCCGGCAACAGCGCCAGAAAATAGCTTGATGACTACAAGTGCACAAATCGTTTGTTGATAGTTTTGAAATAAAGATATTGGTCCCATAGGGAGCAGGAGTGTGAAGTCTAATAATTCTTGAAATAGTTATTGCGATAGAAATGCTAGATAAAGTTCTAAGTAACAAGATAAAATGCGAGTATTGTGTAAAAAGGTGTTTTTGGATTTTGGGTATAAGAGCACTAATAAAGTAAAGCAAAGTAACTTAATACAGAAAGGAAGTATTGCGCATGTAAGAGAGATTGGAACTGCAATAGGGAAAAGGCGTTCTCAGGGAGTAGCGGATACACCACTAGTATTGTAAAGATTTAAGATAAATATTATCATCATAAACATTCTCAACTATGTATGTGTGGGAGGAACTCTGTATGTGGACGAATAGGCAACAACTGCTGCTCACATCATCCTCATAACCACAGCAGTCAGCAATCGACATCAATCGAATTACTGCGCTATTAAGGCACGTAATCCCATAGGACGTATCCCATGGCATGGATAGTGTTTCGTGAGTTCCCTCGATTTCCCAAGTTGATACGTAAGGAGTGTTAATAGCTTTATAGTCACTGTTAGTGCTAGCACGCCTCCGTCTACCAACAAGTAGTTCCCTCCATCAAGTCCCCATGAGAGGCAAATATTGAGAGGTTGACTTCTCTCAACATCAAGATGTAGAGAATCTAACACATGGTCACAGCGATGAATATCATAATAGACTTTATCTTATTTCAATCTCATACTAGGGTTTCTCCATCTCCCCAAGAACTAATTATCTACTAAGACATGGAGGCAATCAACATCATGGCAATGGTAATGGAAACAATCATAGATGAATAGTACTTGTATAAATCCACAACGATTATAGGAATTACAACAAGATCTAGACAAGACGTAGATGGGATGGATGGAGATGATGATGATGCAGCGGTGGATGATGAAGATCGATGCCTTAGTGTAACATCTCAAAAATATTAAACAAGATTATCAATTTCCAATTACCCAAGATTAGGGTTAACAAAAACTTTTAATACCAAACCCTATATGAATGCATGTGTGTGTTTGTTATTAACGCATGAATGCTTGCTATGCCATGTTTGATTGCTATAAATGATAAGTATTAGTTTAAAGATCAAAGCAAGATCATCTAGGTCAAAACCAAACAAAATTAAATCAAATAGAAATTAAATTATGAAGCATATGACCTAATGGTCATTTTGGCCAAAGTTAACATCTAGCCCACTTTGGCCATCTCTAGCAAATGATTTCGAACAGAAACAATTCTATTTCTTTTCCCCCCTTGCTAGACCAAGTGAAAATGAAAACAAGTGCACTTTAAAAACTTACAGAAACAAATTCAAACCCTATTTGAGAGACATTTCAAAATTGAATCAAGTGTAGGTATCTAGATGGCCATTTCTCAAAAACCAACTAAACCATCTCCACTTGACAATTCCTAGCAACCAGAGACACTCAAGCATGTGACCAACACACCCACCAAAAAGAATTAAAAAATTCAAATATTTAGTTCATGCGGCCATTTAATCAAACACTTAGCAGGCAAAGTACAGATATACCAACTATTTACTGTTTTGATCAATCTCTTGCTCACCATTTGTACCCAATTCAGCTCCAATACTAGCCCACGAGAATATCATTGTGCTACCCGAAAGTTGGGTCGCCTAGGCATCGCGGTACCCAAGTTGCTTACAATCAGCTGCGTTGCCCAAAGTTGGCGTGCCAAATACTCAGAGGGTCTTTTTCGGCACGAATTCAACTTTACATTTCAATACAAAATATCAGGCTAACAGCCGTCAAGTTGGGCCCCCCCTGTCAGCTTTCGCCATTATGTCGTTGTCGTTGTCGCTGCCATGTAGGCTTGCAGCGTTGGTGCATGCATCCTTTATGCATCTTCTTCTTCCTCCGGGGCGGCAATCTGTTGTCGCGGCCATGGCGCGGAGCTAGGACTTGGACGAACCTGCTCGGCCTGGCTCTCCTCCCCATCCCGAATTGGAGCTCGCCCTCACCATGGCTGCACCCATGGCACGGTGTGGGGACGGGAATTCATTCCCGGATGAGATCTGTCACCATGCCGACCATGCTCGGTCATGTTGGCCTCCTCTAGAATTCGAGATCACCATCGAAGTGGTCACACACGCACTAGCCACGGCGCCTTCCTCTCCGAACCCCAAAGCCACATCCACCTAGTTCGGCACAATGCCAACAAGGTGAAAATGTATCAAGTTTTCTTCTTGTGATTGTAGAAAAACATGTATGTACCATGGCCGTAGCATACTCTAACAATGTACACATATGTTGTTTACTAGATTTTCATTTGAAATCAGTAGCTCCATGATGACGAAACATAGAGAACCTAAATGGAATGACGATGATGACCATGGTCTGTACTTTGCATTGCATCAACAAGTGCTCGCTGACTAAGCATGTTACCAAGAGAGTGGAGTTCATCAGCCATTGCCAAAAAATATGTGAACAAATCAATGAGCGATTCAATGTAAATACGCACAAAAAATCTAGATCCATGTCATCAATCATCAATAGGTGGCACATTCTAGTGATGCGTTCAAATGCGTACACCATGTATAATTTACTTGAAGTGGTTGTTATCCTGAGCAAAAATGCCTAGTATGCACATTACCTTTGTATGTTCTATGCTGCAATTCTCTTGTTATGGGCATGGAAAGAAAAGCTAGGCTTCACTGAATATTACGTAGTTAGGCCTAACTTAGTCTTACACAAATAAGCACAGCTTAGTCTTTACACAAATAAGCGTAACTAATGATAAAGATAAAGACAAATGGTTCAACGGATCTGCCAGTATGAGCACTAGGTCCCTAGAGCTGGTGGTATCATTGGAACAAACCAGAATGCTGCGTTTGGCCATCTATCATTCTCCATCAAATCGTACGACCCCACTGATGAGCCAATTGTAGGCCCCCTCCCCCCGGCATGGATTCGGCTCCAGGTCGGATCTGGAGTGTCAACATGATAGGCGCGTGAGTGTGCAGCAAACACACAGTCTTCTATAAACACTAGAAGTGCTGGCACCTTAGCAACAACACCAACATGTTCTTCTTGGACTCTGGTAGCAGCCTCAGCAGGTATTTTGTCAGCTTCACCAGCAGCAGCCTCAACAGGTATTTCGTCGGCTTCACCAGCAGCAGCATTAGCAAGTATTTCGTCAGCTTCACCAGCAGAAGCATCACTAAGTATTTCGTCAGCTTCACCAGGAGCAGCAGCAGCTAGTTCTTCATCAGCTCCACCACCACCAGTAGCAGCAGTAGTAGCATCAGGAGCCAGGGTTGCCTGAGCAATTACAGGTTCAACAGCTCCAGGGGATCCGACAAAGAAAGGGTAGTTGATCTCAAGAAACACAGATTGTCCCTTCAGATTGTCGGCTCTGTTCTAGACTTGCTCTACTAGGTCTTTGGATGGGCATGCGGACCTCGAGAAAACATGACACCACAGCGATGGGTATGAAGAAAGTTGTGTTCCCATATGTTCTATTGTATCACCAACGTTGTTTAGTGCTCCCCTGATATGAATCCACATGAGTTCAACATCATATTTCGTGTCGCCTCCAAGAGGTGCCAGGAACCAGCGTCGTGTCCCAAGTTCAGCATCTGCTACTGCATCTTCGATGACCGGAGCTGGAATGATGCGCGGGGCTGCGTGGGTACCTGCGTGTTACTTACAATCAGTAAGCAGAATTTTGAATGGGATTTTACATGCTATATGACACCATGACTCACCCCAAATGGACGGCTCCCAAACACACATTGCCGCTAGGTTCAGTGACCGCATAAATGCGTTGTGGTTTGTACAAATAGTAGCTGCAGGTGAAGACGGCGTTGACATACTTCTCCAGCCGCAGGAAGTTGTCGCGCAAGACTGTCCATTCCTTGTCTTCTGGGCATCTAATGAATGTGATTGCCTTGTCGAACACCGCTAAGAGGTCGTACTCCCAGGTATTCCACAGCTCCTGCGGTCTATGTGGGAGATGTACCTTCAGGAGCTCAAGTTCTGCCATGTTGAACCTGTAAGCGAATTCGGAAATGGGCGGCAGACACCCGTTGTTGAATGCAGTAATGATGACACCCTCCAAAGATGGAAACGTAAGTCTCAATGATATGTAGCCATTTTTTAGAGTCCAAGTACTCCCATCCTGGGATAACAGGACCAACCACTCGCCGTTGCCACCCACCCAGTTCTGGTCATCTCCCATTTCCGTCTCTTCTTCTTCCTTGATATTCACCACTACTGATTCTGACCACTTATCCAGCAGCATCAGTTTTGCATGAATATTATGCAGAGTTTGTTGTCAGTTGGTACAATCACCTAGCATGGATTCCATTGCAAATACAATTTGACAATTGGACCTTCAGATTAAAGTACACAAAATATCGTGTAAATACGAGTGTCTCCTCAGATATCACCTAAATTGTGCATGTGTCACTATGAAGATACCCAATATATGGAGTAGGACCAGAGCCCCCCAGAACAAACTCCTAACGATGATCATAAAAATCTCGGGGCATAACAGCCTTAAATCGTCTAATCTATTTGTTTTCATTTTAGGAAACAGAATATCACCTAGCAGGCATTCCATTGCAAATCGAAATTGACAACTCGTCTATCACCTAAAGTAAGACTGTGTCACTATGAAAATACCAGAATATCAGGTACGAGCAGAGCTTCTGTTGTATAGAATAGTCTTAAATGGTTCAATTTGTTCAAACCGCGCGTGCACACAACACGTTCGACGAAAGGAACATAGGATTCCGATGAGAGTTCAGCACATATGAATCAACGATATGACTGAACCAATAAGCAAGATACTGGAACTTACGTGGCCATCGCGGTTGTTTGGCCGTTTGCTGGTATCGGGGTAAAGAAGGCCTGGTGTGCCGAACGGTTGTTCGTCCATGTCCCACATCGTGAAGCGGTAGCCAGGGATGCAGCGAGCGAGGCGGCCGGCAGAGATGATGTCCAACCCCGTGGCGATCCTGTGAACGTTCGCGGCGCTGAGGTTCAGCCATCCCCAATCCTCGCGGTGGCGGTCGCCCTGGCCATCCGCGTCGTCATCGCATGCCTTTTGCTTCAGCCTACTGCTATCCCAAGCTCTACCCATAGCGGCAAATGGAGTTTAGAATCTGGTAGATTAATGGAGGCATTGTGATAAGGAGGCGGATGGATTCGAGAGGGGATGGAATCATGGATGGGGGCAGTTGTTCGAGTATGGAGTGACCCGGTGAGGAACCGCCGCCGCCGCCGTTTCTCGTCCGCGTGGAAGACAATGAAGGGGGCGCGTAATTATTGAGGGCACGCACCGAAACCGTCTAGAGGAAGTGAAAAAATAAATCGTAAGAGAGAGAAATGGGCGGCCCGACTGGCAGTTAGTGAAGGTCGGCACGCGCAAACGTGACTATGTTTGACTTGGATCGTGCATGGTAGACCTCGATTGCACAGCATGCAAGTGGCGCAGAACAAATTTTAGGCAGCGCTAGCGTCGACGTGTAAAACCGCCGTTTTTCTCCACCTTCACCCTACTACGAACAGTCGTGCACCATTCCAGATATTGGTAAGGGTGGTTCCAATCTTTCACTTCTCCATCTCATTTCCTCCTCCACGGCCTCATCGTCTTTCTCCTCCACGGCCTCATCCATTTCCTCCGCCATGGCATCACCCTCTTCCTCTGTATCCTTTCCCTCTTGCATGTAGTCATGGACTTTTCGGACATCCGAAACGACGGCAGGCAAGCGACTGCGCACTTCGACATAGAAGTACATGGTGGGAAGAAGATCAATGTCGTCTACACCACTGATCCTATGATGGTGAGGATGACTCTGAGTAATTACACGAGTTGGCTATGGTTCGAAGAAAACAGGTTCGTAGGTCTCGACCTCAAGTACAGCCGCGATCACCGTAGGATCGCCCTGGTGCAACTCTCCATGAAGGGGCACGTCCTCGTATACCAGCCTTTTTGCGAGAAGGGGGCTGACAGGATCTGGTAGACTTTGTTGTCTTTTTGTTCCTGAAACGTCTGTTTGCAAAAGTTATTGCTATATTATTTGTATGAATTCATTTTCATGTAGGGCGAAAGCATTAGGGATCTGTTTCATGACTTTCTCGTGAACTAGCACATAACATTTACTAGTGTTGACATCACGAATGACACTAAACCGCTTGAAAGCCTGACTGTCAACATTAGAATCCCAAAGGAGTGCAGAGTGAACATCCAGGAAATTTACTAGATCCCAGGGACGAAGGGCGACAGGACCGGGATGGCCGCTCTTGCCTCCGAACTCATCGACCCGTGGTACGCTGACATGAAGGGCAAATTGCCGAGATGTTCGTGGAGGCGTTTAGGGCATGATTACTAGGAGGATAAGCTACTATCTAAACCTAATATGAAGTATGCTGCAATTGACGAGCATGTTAGCCACGAGTTGTACCGCCAGATTGTAAAATCTCGTTCCAGGCATAGCATCATTGAACCACCACCAAGGCAGGTTGTTTGCCCCAGATGCCGGAGTGTAGATGAATCTACAAGCCGGGGCAAGCGACCGAAGGCATCCTGGGATCGGTTGCCTTCTCCAACAGGCTAGGATGTAGAATTTTAGTGCATGATTGTTGTGTTTTTATGGGGCTTGTTATGTGTATGAAAACATGTTATTTTAGAAGTACACAATGTGAACAATTACGAACTATTATGTATTACCTTTGTCGAACTATAATCTGGGTTTGGTTATGACTGTATCTTTCGCTATAATCTGGGTTTGGTTATGACTTATGACTGTATCACACCTTATGTATGTCAGTACTGGATTCTCCCACATGCAAATGGCACAGACAGAATTTGTAAGAATGAATGTTGAGCATACAAAAGGGGGGAATGTAATTCATACAGGTTAAGTAGCTAATAGCACAGTGATCATATGAGCTTGGTTCTTACACACAGAATGCTTAGAAAATACATGCGAGATAAAATATAGGCGAGATAAAACTAGGAACAAATTGCAAAACTAGTAGTGGTAAACAGCACACTCACCCACCCGCCTGATCCTGTTGAGCATCTCGTAGCAGACATACGCGTCCCTGGCTGCGTACTTGATCACATCATAATCCAGGTGCCTCCACTCCCATCGCTCGTGCAGGTGCTTCGGGAACTCGACTTTCATGTCGGCGTACTCGCGGTCGATGATGTCGGCAGCGAGTCTAGCCATGCCGGCTTTCCCCGTATCGCCATCCGGGTACCTCCACAAACATTGGAGATCGACATGATTGACGACATGAACGAGGAGATCTCGCTCTAGCTTCGGAGTGTCGTTCTTGATGTCGACGCTGGTGAAGTAGATCTCCCTCCTGTGTAGGAACTCGCGAAGCTCCGGGAATACAGATTTGGCCCTACATACGTGGT
Source organism: Avena eriantha (assembly GCA_910589775.1). Classification (NCBI taxonomy): domain Eukaryota; kingdom Viridiplantae; phylum Streptophyta; class Magnoliopsida; order Poales; family Poaceae; genus Avena; species Avena eriantha. The sequence continues at coordinate 194,127,048 of OU342741.1, read as the reverse complement.
ATAGGAGGCAGTGCTTGCGCATGGACAGCTGCAAAAGCGTTGTCCTCTTCCTATCTCTGGTATACTCGAGGTCAAGGCCGACGATGTTGTACCTGTCCATCGGCATTTGTGTGGACGACCGTCAGCTTCGTGGTGCCATGGGCGGTGACGGTGTACTCATCGGTGAAGCCGCTCCCATCACCGAACACGTCGTACTCTGGCGTCCATGGCAGCAGCTAATGTGGCGGCGGTGGCCTAGGGTCGGTAGCGGTGGCTGGGACTGGGCGTGGTGGTGGAGTGATCTGTTGCGGTGGTATGGAACGGCGGAGGCGGTGCCTGCGGCAGCGTCGATGGTTCTTGCGGTGGCTATGGCGGCGGCGGAAGGAATGAGTTGGGGATTTTTGCATAGTGATGTGCTGAGGAGACACAAGGCGATGCTTAAATTGCATTTACCAATATTCCGGTCATAGCCATGCGGAAGCAAGTTTGACTGGGCGAGCACCATTGGTTTCAGATCCTAGCGATTAAATTCGGCGTCCGTCCTGGTAGGCGATGGGACGGGTGTGCGGTGTGGCTTTTGCATGGCAGAGACCGGTCACGTAGACCACCGTCCTGTTGCCAATCCGCATTGGGTGCGCGGTGCTGACACGACGTGACGTGACAGGACAAAAGGAAGTGTACAACTATTATTCCTAACAAGTTTAAGAAGTGTAAGCATAGACAGGGACCTAGCATCCCTGCACCTCGGGGTAGCCGCCCAGCCGATCAGGCCTGCCGATTGCACAAATCTAGAAATTTCCTTTCTTTATTTTGGTGATTTTGTCCAGAATTTGCCAAATTGAAGCTCGTTTGCCCATGCTTCTATAAGTTTCTGTGTAGGCCACTTGTGTAAGCATGCACGATCAAGCAACTTTGCAACACACGTGTTGGAGGAAAAGCATGAGGTTTCAACACACCACATAGTTTAGGGATTTAGAATAGCTACATTGGGGAGCTCTAGCCAAATTGCATGGTTAAGCCTAATACAGCTTTTTGTCAGATTTAGCTATAGCAACATTGTGTCTCGTTTGTCCTCACTTTTGCCCTCCCGATATTCCGAATCCCTCACATGCGCTCAGAGGGGGGTGCTGTCTGTTCAAAGGCTTGGCCGTTACGTGCGCCCTGATGCCTAAATTGGAAGTGTTTTTTGTTATTTGGCCTTTTTAAGAGCGCCTTTTACCCTCTCTCACTAATAGTTGTGTTTTTTTGCCCAAAAAGGTAGGGAATCTAGAGAAGCTTCTCTCTTTATTCATTGTTCCTTTTGCCCTTGTTTTTCCCCAATCTGGTAGCAAATCTAGAGCAGCAAAACTAACCAGCACCATAAATAAATTCAGTAAACAGAGAAGATGTAGATAAAGCAGCTAATATAGGTTATATAGTACGGTACTTAACGAAGTTCGACAACTAGGCTGCTCAGCAGCAGCAGCTGACAGGTTCAACACAGACAAGAAAAAAGAAGCTGCTTTACAGCAGCAGTAGCTGATCAGTGGCCCCTCGTGGCCTTTGCCAGGAGGGCCTCCGCCTCCTCCCTCTGGCGCCTCCTCCACTTCTTGCTTTCCAGCCCCTTGACCTTGGGAGCCTTGGGTTTGATTAGGGGCATGCGACCCTCCTCGATAGCCACCTTCTGGAGGTTGCGGAGGTGAAGACCGAGCGCCTGGTGCTTGGCTATGAAGCCGTGGACGTTCACGGACTCGCCGCAGGTCCTCACGTCCTCGGCATGCTTCACGAGGGAGTTGAAGTCCATGGTGCGGAGCCTCCTGGTGGGGCAGAAGGGGCACCTGTACACGTCGCCGGCGAAGAAGTTGTTGTACTGGCCAGACTTTAGCGTCCTCAGGACATGACGAGTCTTGGGGTCCTTGGACTCGTCGTCGCTGTGGACGTCGCTGCTATCCTCCTGTTGGATAAAAACAGTAGAGTGCAATAAGGACGTGATTGAGATACTTTGATTATCGGGATTGATTATTTGCATAGATTGACCGATTGATCCCGATTATTCCCCAAATCTCAAACCAAATCGAATACTGATCCTAACTACGAACAGGGGGATTCATCGAAAATCGATATCTAACACAAGAGGATTAGCTACTGTAAAAATACGAACAGCCGAGCCCTAATAACATACGATCTAGCATCCAACGATGGGAATAGGGGAAGAACAAGGGAAGCGGAGAAAACCCTGGTTACCTCTGACGATGGGTCGGCGATGCTGGTGTCATAGGGGTTCGCCAGCCTTATATAGACAACCTCCTCATAGGGGTCCCAGCCGAGCAGGATCTGTCTAAGACCGGCGGGGCCTCCTCGCCGGCGGCTACGGCGGATGCGGGGACGGGGACAGGGGCTCCTTGCCGGCGGCCTTGGAGGCACCGATGGCCACCGCTCCGTTCTTCTCCATCACCGGCGTGGTTGGGGTTTTGTTTGGCGTTTGCAGAAGGTGATGGGACAGTGGAGATGGTTGAGTGAGCGAGTGCGTGATGAGTGGGAGTGGGGAGGCCTCTATTAAAGGATAAGGGAAGCAACGTTTTGTTGCACTACCGTGCACCGCGTACGCTACTACACCGTGCACGGCCACACGTGTCCACTACCGCCCCGTGCACCGCTCACGCGTGCCGTGAGTCACGTTTTTTCCCTCGTGTCTAACCCTGGCGATTCAGTTGTACTCAGTTTTTCCCTCGAGTGTAACACTGGCGGTTTGGTTCTGTTTTTAAATCATTTTCTATTTTCTATTTGAATCCCTTTGTCACTCTTGCCCTTGGTTTTTAAGTTCTACTCAGTTTTTCCCTTTGTTTTTAAGTTCTACTCAGTTTTGCCCTTGGTTCTTAAGTGCTACTCGGTTTTCCCCTCTCTTTGTATCCATCTCTCGCACCTGTGCTCATCTTCGCTGCTACTCTCTGATTGGTCGAGACAGTTGTCACACGGATCGTTCCCACCAACTGTTGATCCTCTGTGATCTAGCGGACAAGATAACCCTTATATCTGTCGAGGGCACCCCTCTATCCATGCAAAATAACGAGTATGCCACCGAAACTTTAACTCCATAAACAGATGAACTTGAATATAATTTGAAGGGTACGAAAATAGAAATCCCCATATTATAAGGGTCTAGATACGATAAGAGAACTACAAATATTATTAGTGGCCGGGTTAGCACAGTGACGGGGTTGGTCGGCTAGGAGTTGCTGATTCCTAAGTAAGGGGACACTAGGTCGGTCTTGACATACTCCCTCAGGAACTTGCCATAAGTAGCGTGCTTAGCCCTGGTCGCCGACTTGTGTTTACTGGCCGGCTTTTACCGATGCCAACCGCATGCGGAATCAAGCTGGCAATCCTCGGGTTGACTCCTTTCTTACAGAAAGGGCACCTGAGCTCCCCAAGTCGAGTGCGGAAAGGGATTATCTCGCTCTTGAGCTTCTTCATGACATGGCGGCTCTTGTTGTCCTTGGTCTCCTTGTCAGAGTCCATCTCACTTGAATCCACCTGTAATGTATGGAATGCAAACTGAAACAAGCAAAATAATAAATATATATTCCTTCCACCATTCCGAGTTACTTTTGATGCAATAACATGTCTATACAGGTTCAGCGGTTCATTACGACCGTCTCCCTAGCCTGCTCCTAAATTAATGTGGTGTGTGTTCTTGATAACTTATTAATAAATAAATAATATGGATTCATTTAGAACAGACTATATCTCTCCATGTACCGGTTCGTAATTTGCATCTAATCATTAGGACTAGATTTTTTATGACGCCAGGATAGATTAAGTTCGAGCAGAAAATATGAAACATGTAGAAATAGATGTACCTACAGGTACACGAGCGAGCGTGTTCATCGAACTCCACGCCCGCATCGGGGCCTCCGAAGTCGTCAGCACCGGCGAGCACATGTTCCCCCAAGGGGTTGAACTGCACGTCCTCCTCGCCTTGTGCTGCGTGATGCTCCTCCAGATCTGCCGCGTGAAGCACCACCCCGGTGGTGATGCCCGCACACTCACCCCCACGCACTAGTTTCATGGAGAAGTTTCGTGCAAGTACATTCAAGATTGTGGGGTTTTGTTAGATAGGGAAGTGAGAGTAGTGGATGAGTGCGAATGGCGGACCCGATAGGCTGGGTTTTTAATGCGGGGACGTTTAGGCCTCCTCGAGGGCCCCGGTAGGCAGCTCTTCCGGTTGCGGCTGCCGCATGGAAGGTTTGTGTGGTGGGGGCCTGTCGGAAGTGAGAGTGCAGGCGCGCTGCGTAGTAAAAATGGTATAGCCCGTCGGCTGTGGATGACCAGTTGCCGTGTAGTAGACTTGTAGCCTTTGCAGACTAGATTAAACGTGACATGACCACTCGACAAATTTTTCCATGGACGGCATCGTGTTCCTTCTTGTATAAGTCTCGTTGAGGGAGACGTCCGTGTTGTCTCACGCTGTCATGTGAAGGGCACGACGTGTGCAACGAGCCTCGTTGGATCACATACTTCTCGGTGTGGTGGAGCGATATACGAAAAATAGATGCTAAGCCTGCAATGTCCGATAACGGGGCTTCAGTAGTGAATCTATCGGCACCACAGCAGTGGCATACAACTTTGGACCTAAGGGCCGGTCCCGTTACCTTTCGTAATGGGGGATCCTCGTTGGCAACAACCACGGTAGTAGTTGCGGAACTACTGGGCCAAGAGAGGACAACCTGTTGTTCCTGCTCCTCCTTCTGCGCTTCGGGGACGGAGGTCCTACGGTACGTAAGAGCATGCACAAGCACTTGACCGAAGGGGACCAGCGCTTCTACTCCTCCACCGAGGAGCCGTTCTTGCGAGAAGCAAGGGATGTCGTGAACGGTGGGAGGTCAAAGAAAGAGAATTGACCTCTGAATACAGTGATCCTATGATCTAATAGACTCCGTCCTTTTTTTTAGATAAGGGTGACTCAATAAATTGGGGGTGGGACCTGCTGGCATAATGCAGGCTGGAACGTGGGAATTCGAGGTCTCATGAACGAGTTTTTTTCGTGGACAAACATACTTTCCGGTCAGGCCTATGGATCCTTTTAGATCTACGGGCCGGCCGTTCACATGAGCATAGGGAATCTATACTCGAGCCTTCAACTTGGCCCCTGGCAGGATAGGTGAGGAATCACTCTTGATCTGATCTATTGGGGCCTACAACTTCGCCAAAGCCGACTAGCATCCCTTTCCACTGCGCATTTTTTGAACAAAGAAGACTACTACTACTAAACTAAAGGATCGATTCGCTTTCCGTGGTGAACTGGCCTGATCAACGGTCGGTGTGCAAGATCTGTGTGACAACTGTGATAACCAATCAGGGCGTAGCAGACAGAGTGGGCACAGGTTTGGGCTTCTACGAAAGAGAGAGAGAGGGGCAAAACTGGGTAGTATCAAAAAACCAAGGGCAAAGCTGAGTAGTATGAAAATGGAAAGTGAGTGTCTTTTACAATGAAATACATCATGGTATACATCAAAGTATGCTAAGATAGATCCACAAGAGTTCATTGCATGTGTGTTCTTTCCACAAACCACATATGTATCCACTAGAGTCATTGCATGTGTGTTCCTGTCATGAAGCACATATGGATCCACTAGTGTTCACTGCATGTGTGTTCTTTCCACAAACCACACATATATCCACTAGAGTAATTGCATGTGTGTTCTTTTCACAAACCACACATGGATCAACCAATGTCATTGCATGTGTGTTCTTTCCACAAACCACACATGGATCAACCAATGTAATTGCATGTGTGTTATTGTCACAAACCACATACGGATCAACCAATGTCATTGCATGTGCGTTCCTGTCATGAACCACATATGAATCCACCAGTGTTCATTGCATGTGTGTTCTTTCTACAAACCACATATGTATCCACTAGAGTCATTGCATGTGTGTTCTTTTCACAAAACACATATGGACCCACTTGAGTCATTGCATGTGTGTTCTTTCCACAAACCACACATGGATTAACCAATGGCATTACATGTGTGTTATTGTCACAAACCACATATAGATCAACCAATGTCATTGCATGTGTATTCATGTCATGAACCACATATGGATCCACCAGTGTTCATTGCATGTGTGTTCTTTCCACAAACCACATATGGATCCACAAGAGTCATTGCATGTGTGTTCTTTTCACAAACCACCTATGGATCCACCAATGTCATTGCATGTGTGTTCTTTCCACAAACCACATATGGATCCACCAATGTCATTGCATGTGTGTTCTTTCCACTAACCAGACATGGATCCACTAGAGTCATTGCATGTGTGTTCTTTTCCACTAACCACATATGTATCCACTAGAGTCATTGCATGTGTGTTGTTTCCACAAACCACACATGGATCCACCAGAGTCATTGCATGTGTGTTCTTTCCACAAACCACATACGTATCCACTAGAGTCATTGCATGTGTGTTCTTTTTACAAACCACACATGGATCAACCAATTGTCATTGCATGTGTGTTCTTTCCACAAAACGCATATGGATCCACCAATGTCATTGCATGTGTGTTCTTTCTACAAACCACATATGGATCCACTAGAGTCATTGCATGTGTGTTCTTTTCACAAACCACATATGGACCCACTTGAGTCATTACATGTGTGTTCTTTCCACAAACCACACATGTATGAACCAATGTCATTGCATGTGTGTTATTGTCACAAACCACATATGGATCAACCAATGCCATTGCATGTGTGTTCCTGTCATGAACCACATATGAATCCACCAGTGTTCACTGCATGTGTGTTCTTTCTACAAACCACATATGGATCCACTAGAGTCATTGCATGTGTGTTCTTTTCACAAACCACATATGGACCCACTTGAGTCATTGCATGTGTGTTCTTACCACAAACCACACATGGATTACCCAATGGCATTGCATGTGTGTTATTGTCACAAACCACATATGGATCAACCAATGTCATTGCATGTGTGTTCCTGTCATGAACCACATATGGATCCACCAGTGTTCATTGCATGTGTGTTCCTTCCACAAACCACATATGGATCCACTAGAGTCATTGCATGTGTGTTCTTTTCACAAACCACATATGGATCCACCAATGTCATTCCATGTGTGTTCTTTCCATGAACCACATATGGATCCACCAATGTCATTGCATGTGTGTTATTTCCACTAACCACACATGGATCCACTAGAGTCATTGCACGTGTGTTATTTTCCACTAACCACATATGTATCCACTAGAGTCATTGCATGTGTGTTCTTTCCAAAAACCACACATTGATCCACCAGAGTCATTGCATGTGTGTTCTTTCCACAAACCACACATGGATCCACAAGAGTCATTGCATGTGTGTTCTTTCCACAAACTACATATGGATCCACCAATGTCATTGCATGTGTGTTATTTCCACAAACCACACATGGATCAACCAATGTCATTGCATGTGTGTTCTTTCCAGAAACCACATATGGATCCACCAATGTCATTGCATGTGTGTTCTTTCTACAAACCACATATGGATTCACTAGAGTCATGGCATGTGTGTTCTTTTCACAAACCACATATGGACTCACTTGAGTCATTGCATATGTGTTCTTTCCACAAACCACACATGGATCAACCAATGTCATTGCATGTGTGTTATTGTCACAAACAACATATGGATCAACCAATGTCATTGCATGTGTGTTCCTGTCATGAACCAAATATGAATCCACTTGTGTTCATTGCATGTGTGTGCTTTCTAGAAACCACATATGGATGCACTAGAGTCATTGCATGTGTGTTCTTTTCACAAGCCACATATGGACTCACTTGAGTCATTGCATGTATGTTCTTTCCACAAACCACACATGGATCATCCAATGTCATTGCATGTGTCTTCTTTCCACAAACCACATATGGATCCACTAGAGTCATTGCGTGTGTGTTCTTTTCACAAACCACATATGGACCCACTAGAGTCATTGCATGTGTGTTCTTATACTAAAATCAGCACTAGAGTCATTGCATGTGTGTTCTTTTCACAAACCACATATGGACCCACTTGAGTCATTACATGTGTGTTCTTTCCACAAACCACACATGGATGAACCAATGTCATTGCATGTGTGTTATTGTCACAAACAACATATGGATCAACCAATGTCATTGCATGTGTGTTCCTGTCATGAACCACATATGAATCCACCAGTGTTCATTGCATGTGTGTTCTTTCTACAAACCACATTGGATCCACTAGAGTCATTGCATGTGTGTTCTTTTCACAAACCACATATGGACCCACTTGAGTCATTGCATATGTGTTCTTTCCACAAACCACACATAGATTAACCAATGGCATTGCATGTGTGTTATTGTCACAAACCACATATGGATCAACCAATGTCATTGCATGTGTGTTCCTGTCATGAACCACATATGGATCCACCAGTCTTCATTGCATGTGTGTTCTTTCCACAAACCACATATGGATCCACTAGAGTCATTGCATGTGTGTTCTTTTCACAAACCACATATGGATCCACCAATGTCATTGCATGTGTGTTCTTTCCATGAACCACATATGGATCCACCAATGTCATTGCATGTTTGTTCTTTCCACTAACCACACATGGATCCACTAGATTCATTGCATGTGTGTTCTTTTCCACTAACCACATATGTATCCACTAGAGTCATTGCATGTGTGTTCTTTCCACAAACCACATATTGATCCACCAGAGTCATTGCATGTGTGTTCTTTCCACTAACCAGACATGGATCCACTAGAGTCATTGCATGTGTGTTCTTTTCCACTAACCACATATGTATCCATTAGAGTCATTGCATGTGTGTTCTTTCCACAAACCACACATGGATCCACCAGAGTCATTGCATGTGTGTTCTTTCCACAAACCACATATTTATCCACTAGAGTCATTGCATGTGTGTTGTTTTTACAAACCACACATGGATCAACCAATTGTCATTGCATGTGTGTTCTTTCCACAAAACGCATATGGATCCACCAATGTCATTGCATGGGTGTTCTTTCTAGAAACCACATATGGATCCACTAGAGTCATTGCATGTGTGTTCTTTTCACAAACCACATATGGACCCACTTGAGTCATTACATGTGTGTTCTTTCCACAAACCACACATGTATGAACCAATGTCATTGCATGTGTGTTATTCTCACAAACCACATATGGATCAACCAATGCCATTCCATGTGTGTTCTTTCCATGAACCACATATGGATCCACCAATGTCATTGTATGTGTGTTATTTCCACTAACCACACATGGATCCACTAGAGTCATTGCACGTGTGTTATTTTCCACTAACCACATATGTATCCACTAGAGTCATTGCATGTGTGTTCTTTCCAAAAACCACACATTGATCCACCAGAGTCATTCCATGTGTGTTCTTTCCACAAACCACACATGGATCCACAAGAGTCATTGCATGTGTGTTCTTTCCACAAACCACATATGGATCCACTAGAGTCATTGCATGTGTGTTCTTTTCACAAACCACATATGGACTCACTTGAGTCATTGCATGTGTGTTCTTTCCACAAACCACACATGGATCAACCAATGTCATTGCATGTGTGTTATTGTCACAAACCACATAAGGATCAACCAATGTCATTGCATGTGTGTTCCTGTCATGAACCAAATATGAATCCACTTGTGTTCATTGCATGTGTGTGCTTTCTAGAAACCACATATGGATCCACTAGAGTCATTGCATGTGTGTTCTTTTGACAAGCCACATATGGACTCACTTGAGTGATTGCATGTGTGTTCTTTCCACAAACCACACATGGATCATCCATTGTCATTGCATGTGTGTTCTTTCCACAAACCACATATGGATCCACTAGAGTCATTGCGTGTGTGTTCTTTTCACAAACCACATATGGACCCACTAGAGTCATTGCATGTGTGTTCTTATACTAAAATCAGCACTAGAGTCATTGCATGTGTGTTCTTTTCACAAACACATATGGACCCACTTGAGTCATTACATGTATGTTCTTTCCACAAACCACACATGGATGAACCAATGTCATTGCATGTGTGGTATTGTCACAAACCACATATGGATCAACCAATGTCATTGCATGTGTGTTCCTGTCATGAACCACATATGAATCCACCAGTGTTCATTGCATGTGTGTTCTTTCTACAAACCACATTTGGATCCACTAGAGTCATTGCATGTGTGTTCTTTTTACAAACCACATATGGACCCACTTGAGTCATTTCATATGTGTTCTTTCCACAAACCAGACATGGATTAACCAATGGCATTGCATGTGTGTTATTGTCACAAACCACATATGGATCAACCAATGTCATTGCATGTGTGTTCCTGTCATGAACCACATATGGATCCACCAGTGTTCATTGCATGTGTGTTCTTTCCACAAACCACATATGGATCCACTAGAGTCATTGCATGTGTGTTCTTTTCACAAACCACATATGGATCCACCAATGTCATTGCACGTGTGTTCTTTCCATGAACCATATATGGATCCACCAATGTCATTGCATGTTTGTTCTTTCCACTAACCACACATGGATCCACTAGAGTCATTGCATGTGTCTTCTTTTCCACTAACCACATATGTATCCACTAGAGTCATTGCATATGTGTTCTTTCCACAAACACATATTGATCCACCAGAGTCATTGCATGTGTGTTCTTTCCACTAACCAGACATGGATCCACTAGATTCATTGCATGTGTGT